>JAWPHD010000222.1:0-560322 GCA_037043455.1 Cyrtodaria siliqua
TTTTGTGCGTTACTTTTCGGTTTATATTTGTCTTTTCCTTTGGTTTAGGTTCAATGTTTGTTTTTGTTTCTGTTTTCGTTTTTATAAAGTCTTGCTTGAGTTTCGATTCCTTGTTAGTTTTAGGTTCATTGGTTGATTTTGTTGTTGCTTTAGGTGTTTTACTTTTAGTTACCGTCTCCTTTTCCGTTTCATTTTCAGCTTCAGCAATAGTCACTCTTGGTGTAATGATCTGTTTAACAGTTGATATGGATGGTCCTTGCAACTGATATACGTTTATAAACTTGCACTTATCCATCGTTAAAATCAGACGCAAGTTGTTGATATCATAGCAAATTGAATGTGGATTTTTGACGCCATCGGCGTGTGTTAGCAAGGTAGCAATCTTGTTCAGTCCGCACATCTGGATGACGTTGCTTGATTTACCATTACATATTAAGGTGTTTTCGTTATGGTCGACGCATATACCACAAGGCCAAGATGTATCGTTGTCAGATACTACTGACACCACATCATTTTTATTGGTCAATGTCACAATGCCTCTTTGTCCATCCGTCACGTGGTACAGCTTACCTTCAGATGCAATTGCTATGGATATAGGGCTTGCAAATATTCTTTGACCCGAATTGTTTTTCTCAATAATGCGACTAAGATGTCCATCTATGCTATACACTCTAATCTTACCACTTTCTTCATTCTTGAAACCTCCGCAGACGACAAATATTTCGCCCTCGTGATACGCTAGGCCGCGACAGCTTTCTTCTGTGTTCAATGTCCTAGTCAGTGTAATGGTTTTACCGACGGAAATGAACTGTAACTGTTTCTGCATTGTTAGGCTTACTACCGCTTCTTGTGGGTTAATACAGCATATGTCGTCTGGGTTTCCAGTGAGCACTGCTTGTTCTACCACATAATAAGACCTGTCTAATAGTTTCACAGTTTTGTTGTCCCAGTCGGTCAACAGAACTCGTCCATCATGGAGTAACGCGCATCCAAATATATCGCATTCTTTCTTGTCCGTCGGTTGACGAACGTTGAAGTTGCCTATCAACGTCGCGGTATATGGCGCCTGCTGATAAGAGAATGCACCAAGTTTTCCTAAACTCATCAGCCAATCCAATATACGATTGTCTGGCGTGAAGATCACTTGTTCGTTCGTCATTGTGTACTTCCTGAAGGTCAATATTCGCTCACATTCTTCTATTCTTTGTTTCGCCCTTTTCACACCAACGAAAATAGCCGGTTCCTCTTCTTCTGTGATACCTTTAGATGCTGAAGACAGTAATCCTGTTAATGCTTCAAGACTTGATAAGACATCATTGCATTTCTTTACATCATCCCCTTTCTGTTTAGACAAACGATTACTTGCGTTTTCTATTTCTTTAACAGTATCTTGTTCCATATCGTCCAAAGCTTTGTCTATTTTCTTTCTAAAATCTTTGATCTGTGTCAATATCATCGATTTTTGTTGTTCAATGTTAACAAGAGCTTTATCCGCATTTTTCTTTAGAGCAAGTATTTCCTGCTTTGCCTTTTGACTGCCTTTGTGCACTTGCAGATATTCTTCTGTGTTTGTAATGCCCTTAGCAGCGTCAAGAAGTAGCATTGTATTGCTACATTTTCTGAAAAGACGTTTAAGATGCTTTTAATAACTTACATGTTACTTGTTTTAAATGATCATTTTTTCTCACATGTCTTACTTTATATATTTCTTAATATAAACCGTATACAATTGTTTACATAATGTTGATTAAATTAAAGCCTCGATGTCTGTCTTGTTTGTCTGTCTGAATGTCCGTCTTCGCGTTTTGACGTTTTGATTACTGTTTTTAGTTAAAGTTTTTGTTTTTCCTTATCTCTCAATAACGAAATGTTGACATGGTTTGAAACTTGGTACACATGTTCATTACCGTTACAAAATGTTGTATGACATTAACCATAACTCTGTCACGTATTTTACCTGAATAACCCCCCCCCCCCCCCCCCCCCCCCCCCCCCCCCCCCCCCTTTTTACTTAGAATGTTGAATTCGCAATCTGGTTATTATTTTTATTATGTTATACAGCGTGTAATTGTGTCTCACCTGTGGTTGATTGCTATACAAGCTCCACACCAAAGTTCATTGTGATCTGCGCAGTACATATCCACAACCTTACCAGGGTGTTCAGTGCATTCGAGGGAACTGGTCGCAGCTGGTGTACTGACATCTTTGGTCGACTGCCTCTCGGATTCCCCTAATATCTTGTGAGATTTCATCGTCGGGAATTTCTGGTGTTGTTTGACACAATTGGCACACAAGTTTTCGACACATTCCGTGCAGTAGTTGGTTGCTTCTATCGTGTTCCCTTCTCGTTGGCACGCAATGCACGGGTACTGTATCGCGCCTTTACCTGACTTCGTCGTACTCGATGTTCGATTAGTGCGGCCAGTACGAGCACTGCTCAGGGGTGTCTTAGAACGCCCGCTTGCGGCTGACTTTAACCTTTTCATTTTACCAATTAAATGTATGGCGCTGGTATAGCCATACGGCTGTTAAATATTCAAACTGTTTACAAGAGGCATATTGCCTTTTTCAATACTTTAGTACCATTTTCTTAAATTTTTAGTATAATAAATTCATTTTCATAAGTTCGCTTACTCAAAAAAAATTCAGTTTCGATTATATGTTTATATTTCCTTACTTTAAGCGTTCCGTCATAAAGTACATGTCTGTCTTTAACTCCACAACAGGTTTTAGTCTCATAGGGAAAGTTGAATTTCGAAAACATTTTAACATTTAAAATGTTAAAGGTAATTGAAAGTCAATGACGTGTTTATAGTTTTCTTTGTCTTACTGAAATCCGATAATCTCTATTATGCTTTTAGTTACCTTATACAATACACGTATGTGTTTTACATTAAAAATCAGCAGTGTATACATTAAGGGACAAAATCGATCAGTTTAATGAGCGCTTATATATATATAAATATTCAAGCTTGACAAACTCTGTTTAATTTACTTCACACTTGCTATTTGAGTTAGGTTGACCAATTAAAGCAATCACAGATATTGCTGCATTACGCATGTCGTTATGCCACTAAAGGAACTAATTATGTCCTTAGGTGTTAATTGCATATTCAGTCAGTGCATTACTCGGATGACCCCCACTGATTCAACACTTGTATATATTCCTCTAACTAGGGAGCGTAACATGACCAATTCGGGAAATAGTTGATAAACTGTGAAAGTATAGCTGTTAAATCATGAACATTTTGTTTTGATGAAAAATCCGGAGAATGTACACTTAAATCCGGAGATCCGGAGAGCGACTGAAAAATCCGGAGAATCACAGATTTTATCCGGAGATTTGGCAGGCCTGCAGTCAATACGGAAAACGCGTCTCTACCAAAACAGACTATATCTTTATAGCATCGTGGAGACACTGTGACATCGATAATCTGTCACTGAGTCTCAACGATGCTATAGAGGTTCTGTATTGACTGAGATCTTCCCCAGTGTGATTACTAAACTAAAAAATGAAAATGAAAAATCCTCTCTATCTGTAAGCTTATATCTTTAGTAATACGTAAAGACTGGGTAGGTTACTAAATGATATATTGACTGTATTGGCTGAGACAAGAGCTGATGGTAATTGGAATGCTGTGGTGATGTTTGTTTGACTGGTGTTTTACGTTATTTTTAGCACATGTAAGACAATATATGACGGTAGATTTTTGAGGTAGAGGCAAACCATCCCATTGTTCATGGGTAGAACCAGTACTGTACTTATATTTGATGATCTGTCGCCATTGATATAAATGTATTTTGTAACTGTTGCTTATGCTGTTCATATGTATGAACCTAAGTGAATAAAGATTTGAGAAGCGTACACCTCCCGCCACCCGTATAGCCTCGGTCACCCGGCCCGCTTCTGATTTCTTTGTTACGCTATTTTTCACGGATCCAGAACCAGGGCCTAGGGGAAATAGGACGTTAAAAATCGCTCTCTCGTTTTGAGCGATTTTGGAGAGATTTTGAGAGATTCAACGAGACTTTCAAAATACATCTTTTGAAGTTAATTTAATTATAATTTCTTATTTTTAACTTATTATGAGAAGCAGCAAGTGACGTTAAAAAGTTCAACTGATGCATCAACAATTGACGTTGTACGTTTATTTACAACATGATGTCACGCAAACATCGACTTTATGCGCGTGAAAAAAAACGCTCGAATAAATTGTGCTAATCGCTAGTGGGCGCTTTAATTGGCCTAATCTGCCCAGACCGATATCTACAAGTAAGACGTATGCATGATACGGTCTAGCTGGCCGAGACTAGCCACCCGTAATAATCCAGACTGTTTCACTTGACACGTCGAGCTTCCAGTGGGATTCGAACCCGCGGCGGTGAGAGGCGATAACGTTTTAGGCGCAGCGTCTTTACTATCCCGGCCATTAGGGCACTGTGGTGATTTTAATTAATTGAATTTGCATCTCATAATAAATGTTTTTAAGACTCGACATAGTCAACTGACACTTAATGTTTTCAAAGATAACATTCAGCTTTTTAGAAAGTGTTTTATTTATGTAGTTCTACTGTAAGAGTTTTATAGGATTCTCAGCTACAAACAATAACACATACATTAATATACGTATATTGTGAATTTATCGAAGTGTACACTGAACACAGTCAACCAAAAACCACGCATTTAAACAAACAATGACAATGTTAATAAGAAACAAAGCATGTGACATGACAAACACAGTCGGGTTGACAATAGGGCTACCACGTTGGAACGGTCAGTGGCAAAAAGGGCCGCTGGTGGTTTAAACCAGGTTCTAGGGCCAAACTTCACCCTTACCATATTGTCTTCCCAATAAAACGGGGCACGGTGAATAAAGAAATCCCCGCCAGGCTATAATTATTCTCTAATAAGGCAGCATTAATAGGCAACATAGATGCTCATGAATAGTAAAGCCCCAAACGTCACAAAGCAAGTAATCAGTGACTTGGACGAAGCCAGACCAACAAGACGAGATTTAAGACGGTAATCTCACAATCAAAGAGGAAAACACAGTGGCGAACTGTAAATGAGTTGACCACTTAACATGCAAGCGTTGCAAAATTATAGGATCGTAACCTGTTTTGATAAAAATTAATAAATAATCATAATAAAGATTGTATGAAAGTGATTATGAACAAGCGGATCTTACGAAGTTTGTAAATCACGTCACCAAAGAAGTCATAGGTTGTGATAGTCCTTGTCGCAGAAGAGTTCTTAAATTACTTTATATTTTATATCTTATATTTGAAAAGTAGATCAGGGCTACGATCATACAGTTTTTCAAATGTTTTTTCAGAGTTTATGGTAACGATAGATCTGATGGAGTAGCTTCTTAGTTATACACAGATTAGCAACTCGACTACAAGCTGTAGAAAAACGAAAACGTTAAGAAACATAGACCCTATAGGAAGTTGCTTGGGAAACATCCCCCATCTAAGTGGGGAAAGTTAACAATATCAAAATTAAAATCTAGAACAGAAGCGACAGTGTAAAAAATGTTAGCTTTGTTGTGTTGAAGTTCCTTAGGATAGATAGTGTTACCCACAGTAGAAAAGAACGGGGTGGCAATGTTCAGTATGTCATCAAGATACCGAGAGGTGTCATGTACGACTTCAATTACATCTGCATGAGTATCTGGTGAAACACTGAACATGAAATCTCTTTCCCATCAATACAAAAACAAATCTGCAACCAGAGGGACAGATTGTCTATAAACGGTAATTCCATACTTGACGAAAATATTATCTAATTGGAAAATAATTGCCGAAATTGACAATACGAAATCTTCAAATCATATTAATATGTGTTGATTCGCACGCACGCACGCACGCACGCACACAGACACACACACACACACACATCATTTAGTCCATAAGAAGGACCACCGTGATATAAAAATGTGACATATCATGGTGCCCTATCGGGCGGCTGATATTTAAACTGTGGGAATCCACACACTCACACACGCCATTTGGTCATTTACCTACAGCTAACATAACTTGGCCTTTGTCCTATTGATATATGGTTTGATAAGAACATGTGAACAACTTTGTGACAACACAATATCAGCTCCTAATTACACATTGATAGTGACCAAGTCTCCCCGCCTCTGCCTACCTGATAGCGACGAGTATCACTGATCAATAGCGTATATAATGACCTTGGTGACACCTTATAAAGATGTATCCTTGATAATCGTTGGCATGTTTAGTTTCATAATAGACTACTAATTAAGATACGATATCTACTTTGTGATTGACAATTGAAATAATTCTCAATGAATATTATGTTCTAAAAATAATTAAACGGTCAATGATTTCGGACCTTATATCTGCGTGTGTTACACCGTAACTTTGTCATGACAGGTTGCTTGAATGTTTTTTTACGTCCTTTTAGCACAAGTTAGGCCATGATGGTCGATTGTTTGTGGGAGAGGCAGATCATCCCATTTTCTGGATAGAACCAGTACAGTATACCTCCCGCCATCCGTAAGAATAGACACTTTCTCACTTGACAAGTTGAGCTGCCGGTGGGATTCGAACCGGCAGCGGTCAGAGACTAGAAAGTTTTAAGACGAAAAGTCTTTACTATCTCGGCCTTGGATATCGAAGTGCGTACATAGCTTAATTTAGAGGTTCAATATGTCTTGTAAGTAAAACCTTAAACATCATTTAAAGTAGCCATCCCGCCAACAGCAGTCAAATACATGTTATAACATGTGTACACCTACTGACAACGAGGTATATATATATATATATATAGGGGGAAATATTTGCGAACAACCAAGGACAGAAAACCTTCGGACGAACTACGGCAGGGTCCTAGCTATGATGAGAGACACAGAAATCAAACGTATGCATTCACTTCTTAAAAGGAAAAGTGCAACACACGCTGATATACTGATCTCTACATCATAACACACTCGTCTGGAGGCACACTTAACATATACTCGCATACATATATACACTTATAGCTTATATGAGTGGGATCACACTTTTATATATACACCTACATATATGGAGAATCCAAACTCTTTACACAAAATATAAACGGCTTTAACCAGCCAAGCCAAACCTCAAAAATGGAGCGTTGAATTAGGACTCATAATTCATTTTACGCATATTCAGTCAGGGGTATTTTATGAAACCCATGCACAATCCTATACTTTTAAACTACAAATATACATTAGTATATGAGTGAACACTTGGCTAGAGTTTTCATAACGTGTAATTTTGTCGTTATTTGGCGGCTTAGCTTCTTTAATGCAAGAAAGTTAAATACATATCGCAAAACAAATACTTTTAAAATAGAAAAAGAACATATGTGATGCTTTGGCATCCCTTTATCGCTTAATTGACTAAAGATGATTGTTTTGGGTAAACACAACTAAAATTAGTGGAATTTGACGAAAAGAAATCAGTATAGTTTTGAAAGCCATCTGACTTATTTTAGCATGTTCTGTTGTCAAATAATACGAAATACATACTTTTTTGAAACCAGATATTTAGGTTTTATAGCTATAACATTAATATTTTCTAAAAATTGTTTTGACAAAAACTTTGCACAACAATGATGGTTAAACATCAACAATTTTTCTTCATCACAAAACATGCATCCCAGGGATATTGACACTTTGGTTTATATTAATATCAAACCATATCTTTTCTGAATATATGGTCCAGTGGATGATAGTACATCATCTGCGCTAGTGGGTTTCCTTGGTGTACACTTCGGCAAGACACTTCCTTACCCTCGTCCGTCAAGTGATGACGTAAACCACATCGTATTATATCCTCCCAGCACGTTAAAGAACAATACAAATATATTCGATAGTAACGTTTCCCGCTATGCACCATTCTCCCCACACCCCCTCTCTCTTGGATAGCTCAAAATAAATGGTATTAAAATACAAAGAAAACAAATCATAAATGCTTCGAGATCCCTTTATTGACAAAATAATTTATTGACCAGATGTGATTATTCAGGTTAAAATAATATAAATAATTGATGAGTTGTTACACATCAATTCAAATGTATATTATCTTGTATTTGTAGCTGGATGTCTTTAAATACATATTGTATATAATAGTAATAATACATTTAACTGGGAACACTTTCAATACTTTATACAAACATACAACTGATTGTATACATGTACAATTTAATTAAACTTTGATGAGGAGGTAAGTCGAAATAAAATATCTGTTCTGTTCTGTTAATATATTTGGTGACGTCATATGCGTATCACGTGACGGTGACGAAAAGATGATAGGACTTTGTTTGTTGGAGTTGAATAATATGTGCAATTTGTTTGATAAAGGTTCCTATAGGCATATAACTAGAATCAGCATACCTTTTACATAACTACCTTCTACATATCATCGCCTTATATTGTTTATGTGGACTTTAACGAATGTCTGAAACAGGTGGAATGGGATTTTCTGCAAAGCAAACGGAAACACCATGCAAACCGCGAATTTATTTGGTCAAAACTAAACAGTGATAGGAAATGGCTGAACCAAGTCGGAATCCTGTTTATACACCAGCTTCAAATGCCGTTTTGACTATGCTTGCTTTTGACGCATCTTCGCTTGTCGCAAAATCGACCCAAGAATCGATGATTGCGCGCATTGGAACGAGACCGTGTTCCGGCTTGTAGGCATTGAAGAAGTTGGTATCCAACGCAACATTTTCATGACCGTATGCCTCGAAGGCGATAAGGAATTCTTCCTGAGAGATTGACCTGTCCTTGTTTGTATCAATGACGTCAAAGAGCGTATCGAAGCATTCGGCCATCTGCTGATTAAATTTCGCCTTATCAGCCTTAAAGTCCTTATTTAAGGCAGCTATGAAGTCTGCTTCGGAAATGTCGCCCTTTTGTCCTCTGAAAACATACGTATCCCACCACTTTTCGAAGTTTTCTAGAACTTCCTTACTTTTGTCAGCTTCTAAATGATGCAACTCGGAGAACTTGTTTCTGAAACAATAAGCAAATGAAACTTGCAAATAAACAAAGAATAGTACCAAACCCGCGATAAACCCCGCTATTTATACTCCATTGTCATATATATATATATATTTATGATTCTCAGTCCGGGATAAAAGAAGACATAACTCCGTGTATGCAATTGAAAAGGAGTCATGAGTTACATGCGTTACATGACCCAATATAATTTTGTTTTAGTCATATTTGTTCTATCTAAAACAAACTGTATCATATAACGAAACACAATATAAATGTTTAATGATTAAACCAAGCATACTCTCACACCACGTTTTGTTCTTACTCTACAACACGATATATACACATAATGCATTTTCAAAATTAAAAACAACAATGGTCCCGTAAACGACCTTGAATGAAATGACGTTGCAATGACAGACTATGTATATGCAAATAAATAAGCGACATTATATTGGTTACAAGATTTGGATGTCTACTTCAGGCAGTAAGCAAGCAAGTTTTATTGATTTTTTTTGCGTATTTGGATGACCTTCGTTCTGTGCATGCAGCATTTCCTGTTCACTGTTTGACTTGCTACGACAAAAACGTACGATATCTTTTGTGACAAAAAAATATGTCTCCCCCCACACTCTCAGTGTAATGCATATGCACCAGTCAGGCTGAAAGTTACGCTCTTCATGTCGTCTCGATATGATGAACATTTGTGCCAAGTTATTTCAAAATCCCTCAAGAGGTTCACGAGTTATGGAGAGAACTGTAACTAATGTTGTAATAACTTGTAGCTTAATCCATTTGCATATGTTTCTATGAATATTGTGATGTTGAACTGATGTATTGTAACATATCTGCAATAAAATATTATTAAACTAAGAGATATGGTGCGGACACGACTTGCGACGGACAGACAGATATCCAAGCTAAAAATAATGTCTCTCCCAGTGTGAGGGGAGACATAATGATACCGCAGCGTGTATTCTCACAATGTGAAGACTATATTAGTTTTAATACATAAAGTTATTTTATTCTAAGTTATTCTATTCTATTCTACATATTCCGTTTCTTGTAAATACACTACTCAAAATTGGCTAAGGATCACTTTTATTTGTCTAAATAATTGTATAAGAAATTAATTCACAATAACGATATTAATTCCATTGATACTTCAACAATTCCACAATTTGAATCAAGTTATGAGATCACATGACCATACACTGCCCTAAATAATTTCATGTAAAATAGAAATAATGCTATTTATTTCAGCAAGAAATTTAGACAGCAAAAACGTGATCCTTAGCAAATATATATGGAGGCGTTAAACCTCTGGTATGACATATGTGATGTCCTCATGTAAGAGAAAACAAACAAATTGTAGTTATCTATATCTTTCTAAACGTGTACAGTCGAAATATCACTATTTGTCTTTTGACACACGTGATAGGTGCTCTTGTTACACTCATCATCAATATTTTCATTTTATTGCAAACCTTAACGTGACGGGCCAATTTCAACGAATTAAAAAGTCACATTTCATCGTTGAAAACTAAACTTCACAACGTCGCGGCTAGCCAATAATTCCAACCTGAGAAATCAGAAAGACATAACAAACACACGCACCTTGACTCATTTACATCTGCTATAGAGATTTTACAGTCGTGGTTCACATCCAGGGACTTGTACCAGATCTTCCACTTTGATACCAAAAAGTCGTTGGCCATTGCGCTGCAAACATACAAATATATTATCTAAAGGGATTGCATGAAGATGATATTGCCTTTCCGGATTTCTTTATCTACACTGTTCGGTCTCACTGGGATGGCAATAGGGTAAGAGCGATGTCTGGTGCACCCTAAACCTGGTTTAAACCCCAAGCATTTCTGCTATTGACCGTTCCAGGGCTGTACCCCTATAGTAAACGTTTTTGTGGTTGTGGTATCGCATACTTTGCGTCCAATTATTCTTGTAATTATTAAGTGCATGGATTTGGTAGACTGCGTTCAGTGCATGCTACATTTCCTGTTCGAATTTTATACCTACTTTTACTGTTAGAAAGAAACGCGTAGTAAAAGAGTTAATCGAAATATGAAATGCAAAGTTTTACGGTATCTTAGCACTATTAGCATCGCACGCACGCATACACGCACGCAGGCAGGCACGCACGCATTATTCATCAGAGGGAGGTGAGATGAAGGTGAAATTACCCACCAGAATTGTTACCACCCACGCGTGACACAGGTTTCGAGGGTGAGATTATAAGAATATTTCATGGGTACCCGGTGAAGATAGGGAATTCCAAACAGAGGTATACGTGTTTTTATCGGAACAGAGGCAGAGTATTACAATCTAGCCCGGGTAAAATGACGGATTATAAGAATAAGTAGATAGGTAGGTAGGTAGGTAAGGTAAGGTACGGTACGGTAAGGTAAGGTAAGGTAAGGTAAGGTAAGGTAAGGTAAGGTAAGGTAAGGTAAGGTAAGGTAAGTTAAGTTAAGTTAAGTTAAGTTAAGGTAAGGTAAGGTAAGTAGGTAAGTAAGTAAGTAAATAAGTAAATAAATAAATAAATAAATAAATAAATAAATAAATATAAATAAATAAATAAATAAATAAATAAATAAATAATAAATAAATAAATAAATAAATAATTATAAATAAAGAAATAAAGAAATAAAGAAAGAATAAATACCGTCTGTAGTCCTTATCGTTGACAATAAGCCAAAAAGAAGAAATAAATGACTATTCCTACAATTAAGTTACTAAATGAATTTAGTTACTAACTGAACGCAAACCACAAACTCAATTAATGACCAGCGGTTGCTATGTTTGGTAATTAAGTAAACAGTTGCATAATATAAATGTCCCGTTATGGTATGATCATGAACATCTTCTTTGTGCTACTTTGTAGATCAACAGAGTTCGAATATAGAGTTAAATGAAGAACAATGGATCTATTTGGCTGATTACAACCCCATTAAAATGGCGTCCAGTAATTGGAGATACGTTACATCAGCTTTTGATTGTAATAATGGAAAAAATACAGAATGAATAGCCTGCACACGACCAAATAATACGTCAAATTGAATACGGCCAGATCTTACTGCCATAACCTACACTTAGCTAATTATACCAGATATGCATAATATACCAGGCATACAACACATGTTAATGAACTTATATGCACATATTGTTCAATATTTAACCTGAATATGATATTCGTATCATATCCATTGTTTCAACGACTGTGATTTTAAGGCTGAATTACGGAATGATTTATGTAGCAAAGCATGCGATATAAACATAAATTATAATGCTAGTTAGTTCAGCAGGTTTTTAACGCAAATTATGATTGATTGATTGAATGATTCTTTATTTCCCTCCCAATTGGAGAGCATTGAGACAATACAATAATACAGACAGTAACAGTAATACATATATACATAACAATGAATATTTTACGATATGAAAAAATGAAAAATATAAACAGTAACACCGAATTACTAGTTCTATATGAATTAAGTACTATATAAAACAACATATATACTCCTCAAATAAGTTAAGGACCATCCTTTCTTTATTTTAACTAGAAAGCAATTCAAAGCCCTGTATTTATTTTAATAGTCATCTTAAACCAAAGGAGTGTACAAAATAATGTTTCTGGTAGCTTGGATATCATTTTACAACACAAATCAAAATTTAAAAATTTGCAGATTTGAAATTTGTGAAAAACTCTAGATTTTACCCAAAAAATTAGATATTCAGAATTTAACATGTTCTTCGATGTCTAATTAATACAGCATTTATTTCTTAATAATTTAGAACAACAACCAAACTCACATTACACAAATTTCGATACATACCCCAAAATTTCCTTCAAATTTAGACGGGAAGTAAAATTGGGATATTTGTAAATTCGATGGTGTATGTTTTAAAATTGCATTAAATCACTAAATACCCGCTGTTAAATCTTATATCCATGTTTAATGGGCCAGGATTGCTTTTAAAATTTAAGTTATTTGATAAAATCTAGAAAAATATTTTGAAGTGCCACTTTGGGGGTAAATAGCCTGTTTTTCGAATTGACCGAATTTTTCTAAAATGTTGAATCCAAGGTGATGCATTCAAGTTTTTGTTCGTTCTGTAGATGTTTTTGAAGCATGCATATGCAGCATTTCTATGTTAAATATATGGGAGAAAAACTAGCTGGTCCTTACATTATTTTGAGGGGTATATATTTATAAGATAGAATAAACTAGTAATCGAATCCGAACCAAGCATCCAGTCTTGGGGTAACACAGTTTGTGTTGATTCAAGTTATATTAAAATAAAATACTTAGATTAATACTTCTCCTTCTGTTTAGTTGATACTCAGAATACAAACAGTACTATGTATGTTATTCTGTATGTATAACACTGTACATTTCATAAGATCATATTAAGGGTATTTGTTTTTGTATTTCAAATGTTGACCCCAATCCAGAGTCCAACAGGAGACCCTGGAGAAAACATACCGTGTAATCATTCAGTTTGAGAAAGAAAATAACATTTTATCTAAATATCCTCCAACCCACCACCTGCCACTTATAGGCACACATCTGAGGTTGACAAAGGTATTGACATTGTTTGATATGCTTTGTATTTTCCATTGAAAGGTATCATATGCCAAGTTAAACCTAAATAATAGAAAAATGACGCTGCAATTGACCTCATTTTGTATAATTGACATTTTGATGCCCCGTCCCCCGGGCGCCACGGGTGACGTAGGAGGAAAGGCATTATCAAGTGTAATCACATCATCATATCGTTTCATGGGAGATAATAATCGAAGAGAAGTGAACCCACACCACCCACACACACCCTACACGCCTGGGTAGACGTCTGAGTTTGAAAAGTAAATGGTTTAATATGTTGGTTATCTTGCATATACCAAGTTATGTGAAACATATGAAAGAAATGACAGTTTAATGAATTGTTAGGGTATTTAACCTGTTGACAACCATTCGGGTTAAGTAGGAGGAAAAACAAGTATACCGTGTAATCCCATCATCTTAATGTTTTATTTGAGTCATAAAGATAAAACACCCCGTTTTACCCTCCAGCCACCTCACCTCCCCAAACAAATTGGCACACGTCTTGGTAGGAAATAATAAACTCGTTTGATATGTTGTTTATCTTTATATATATATAATTCTGCCTTGTGAACGTGAATCGCTTACGAGATCCCAATTTAGAAAGTTGCCGTAGTGAGTTCAAATTCTCTCCCTTTATTATATTTACTGAATTCACAGTATCCCCAAGATCCGGCACCTTTCATTGTCACTGTCTTAATATAGCTGTGTGTGGTTGAATGCTTAAACGTGGCCCACTCATATGAGCTATAATTGTATGTATGTATGCGTCTATATGTTAACTGTTCCTCCAGACGAGTGTGTTATGATGTAGAGATACAGTTCATCGACGTGTGTTGCAGCTACCTTTTAAGTCCAGACTCTATTGTGCCCATCGCGTCAGGTATACCTTGACGTGTTCGTTGGCGGAGGGACTATAAACCTTAGAATTACACACACACTGCAGCTACCTTTTTTAAGGAGTGAATTGAATTGAATTGAATATTGTTTAACGGCTCATCAACACAGTATAGGTTATTTAGAGCCGCCCCAGAGAGAGGGGAAGGATACATAAGAATCCGGGAACCTGCCCTGCTCTTATTATGGCTCCCCCACACAAAGTGTGGTAGGGGAGCCATATTGTTTTTGTGCTTTCTGTCTGTCTGTCTGTCTGCGTGTCTGTAGGTCTGTGTCTCAAACGATGTCCGATCAATAACTAGAGAATGGTTGGACCTAGGGTCCTCAAACTTGGAAGGATGGTTGGTCATGACAAGTAGATGACCCCTATTGATTTTGGGGTCACTAGGTCAAAGGTCAAGGTTGCAGTGAAACTATGTCCGATCAATAACTAGAGAATGGTTGGACCTAGGGTCCTCAAACTTGGAAGGATGGTTGGTCATGACCAGTAGATGACCCTTATTGATTTTTTTTTTTTTTTAATTTAGATTTTTTTTTTTTTTTTTTTTTTTAATTTTTGCATAAGAAGTTTTAGGGTCGGCCCTTTCAAAAAATAGGGTCGGTCGGGTTACTTGAACCACACATATTTTTTATGTGGCCTTACTGATACAGATAGTAGATACAGTCACAGAATATCAAAACGATCTCAGATCAATAAAGAACAGTTGGACCTAGAGTCGTCAATTATGTCTGTTCGGGCGAGTGGGGGAGCCATACGTTTTTGTCCCATGGACAATAACAATTTCTAGTTATCGAATAGATTCCTATGGTTCTTTAACGTGCTCGAAGGATAGACCGATACACGGGACCGCCCGGTTTACGTCCCCATCCGACGGATTTTAAGGAGTGAATTCATACGCTTGATTTCTGTGTATCTCGTCATAGCTAGGAGCCCTGCCGTAGTTCGTCCGAAGGTTGTCTGTCCTTGGTAGTTCACAAATGTTTCTTTATATATATGTATACTAGTATATAGTTTATTTAACCTTTTGACACTCCTGAAGGTCCCTGGGTGCGGAGCCAAAAGTAATAATAATATCGCTCGTCGTTAAAGAGAAGATATGGTAACGGACAGACAGACAGATGGAAGAACGAAGGCATTAACAATAAAGCCTAATGCATTTTTTTTTAAAAAGCGTGGGGACAATAACCTATAATAAGAAATATGTTTTGTATGAAAGAGTTTGCTCCCTTTCTTATTTTAACAGCTTAATGAAGTAAATCCCATTTGCCGGGTAGAATATTCCACCAACAAAGTCAATAGATTACTCTGTTTATATATGTTATAGGTTTAATTACACTAAATCAGCCGGATGTGCTCGCCTGGTGCATCGAAAGTAGTTCTGTATTAAAGAGTGCTAATCTTTGTTTTCTTTAAAAACTTTTTTTCTTTAAAAACATTTTTTTAGTGCAGTTTCCTATTATTTTTTGGCTGTAACTGTATTCTGGACATGTTGTTGATATTTGAAAAGGTAGCTCATCATGTTTTTGACAGTTTCTGATTTCAGCAGTGAAAGTAGACAGGGTACGAAATTGCATGGGGTAAAAATAGCTTTGACCTTTGACCCGGTTTTAGTATACAACCGAAGAAATGTTTCTTAGAAGGTATTAAACCCCCTATTTCCTTGTTGATGTTTAATAGCAGACATGTTTATTTGCATGTTGAAGTAAGTTTCCCAGAATTCTAATCAGGTTTGAGTTTTTAACAGGTTGTCAACATTCTAACTTTACTATGGAAGGAGCATGGAGACTCATTTAGGCTATTATAACCTATACGCAATGTGAGAATATTGACGATTCCGGAACTGCTCTGTGCAAAGTAAGAATTCTTAAAATGCCCGACGAATTACGCAAGGGGTTAATCGATATAAAATATACATCAAGTGTCTGCGCAATTTGAGAATACGACGCAATCCGGCTAAAAATAAAAAAATAAACGCGACGCAGACAATAATATTTTTAATAACGGGTCAAATTGGGCATTTCATATATAATATATTTTAGAGATTTTCCTGTGATTTCTTTATACAAACATTGAACCCTGGTTTGGTGCCATATTCCTTCGTATATACTTGTATATACAAAAGAAGTCAAATATTGAACATGAAGAGGAAGAAGAAGAAGCAGAGAAGATAAATGTTTATTAAAGTGTCACAAATCATCTTATGGCATACACAACGTTCAATACAACATATTAAAACATATGAGATTTTGGGCCGATATCGGCCTATGAGGCACACATTTATACATTAAAAATACAGCTACAACATAAAACACAAAACATGTAAAACATGCATAACGAACAGTTAGGATTAGCTTAAGACAATTTAATTCAACTATGTTTAATTGGGATGCAAGTTATATTAAAATTCTTTCTATTTTTAAGGATTTGCAACTAACTGTTCGTTAAAGCAGGTTCAATAAAATGCCGATTGTGTGTTATTTTGGGTCTTTTAAAATCTAGATAACACTCATTCTTAAGAAAAATCAAACATTAGTTAGTTTAAAAATAGTTTAAAATATAATAACTTAGAATTTGCAAACATTAAAATAAAATACTTTGATTAATATGGTACTTTTCCTTCTGTTCATTTTACATAGCGTTGAAGATATCTTAAATTGAAGTTTTTCATTTTTCATAAGAAAACCCAACTTGTTACAGTATTTGCAAACTATTTCAGTTTTTGGAAGGGTGTACCTTCCAGTTTCTACAGCTAAAGGTCAATTACAGCATCTGAATTTGGATAACGTTTTCCGTTGGCCCCTTGATAAGTTCATTTTAACATACCGATAAACTGTCATCTGGACAACACAGGGATCAAGACGAAGACCTTGAATGAGATCGCAGGAAGCCGGCACAGATCTGGGATAGTAAAGTATGGGATGGACTTAGAGCGATTAAAATATTAATTAATTGATTTCTGGACCACAATTTATTTATATAAAAAAAGAAACGTCCGACCTTTTTGCTGGTATTTCCATAGGCCAGTTTTTGGGTGCGTATAAAAACTTAAACAGCGTTTTAATAAAACAATGTTTGATGTTTGTAAGCACACTTACGTGAGTACTAAATATCCCATTAAACAGTTTCAAATGTGCCAGCAATAATCTTTTATGGATGATATCGAAATGTTAAAGGGAGGTAATTGATGATTGTTGATAATCAAAAGCTGCCATCTACACAATCTGTGTTATGTTTTTTTGTCATTTTTTTGTCATATTTTGGTAAGGAACATATAGAAAATGTTGTCTCGGACAAATTTCGGCAATTTTAAATTGTTTTTGTGGCCAAACTACATGTTTTAAGGAAATGGGGGCTAACTCCCTTGTGAACTTTTCAAAAACATCTTTGTATGGACTATTGTTGGCGGTCTATCTAATTATTTTTAAAACGTCATCAATTATTTTCCTGTTTTGCTGTCTAGACAATCAGCATCAACATAAGCGGTAGTTTCTTTTTTTGTTCAGTATCTATATACTTAAGGCCAAAATATTTGCACGGTTCATAAAATACAACAAAATTCCTTCTAAACGTACCCAGATTTAATAATTTCAATCGTACGTATCAAACCGTGAAGTTATCAATTATATTGAAACCGGGTGACAATGTTTAAGGCAATTGCTTTGGATTACGACAGCTAATGATGAATATAAAAATTGAAACCATTTGAAAATATCAAAATATAAAGAACCGTGCAAATCCTTTGTCCTTAAGGATATTTTATGAACCGTGCAAATCTTTTGGCCTTAAGTATATATACTTGAAGGTATTGAACTCCTAAAATGGCCACAAAAAACAACAACCAGCAGTTCTATAATACTTGTTATTTATCGGTACGTAAGATGCCTGGGCAGCGTAACCTGCTCATGTCACAAGCAGAATTATATATATAACGAATAAAACAAAAAAAATGTCATTCAACCTCTCCTACTTTTTTATACTAGAGAATCAAATACGCCAGCTTGCAGTTCTTTCAATTCAATGACAAGATGATGGCACGGCCGGTACTACCTGAATCTATCTATCGTCCGTTAATTACAAACCTAGGAATGATATATAGGTCTAACATGGGGTCATGCGTTAAAACGAATGAATATTGATGGGATGATTAACTGAAACGAATATCTGAAGCGCCAAAACTGAAAGTTGTCGTGGAAGCTGTGAATTTCGATAATTTCAGGAGCGAACGTATATTTTACCTTCAATCGTCCATACCATTTCCAGAACGAGGGTTTTGCAACAAGACATCCGCCTGGACGAAAGGATGTCTTGTTACAAATCTTTGTTCTGGAATCGTTATGGACGGCTGCGGTTTTTAACGCCTGACACCATGTTGGACCTGTATATTACAAGTAGTACCTGCCGTGCCATCTTCTTGTCATTGAACTGAAATTACTGCAAGTTGGCATATTGATTCTCTGGTATAAAAAAGTACGGGAGATTGAAATGACAGTTTATTCTTTATTCGGAACGGCAGCGAATCTTCTATGGTTTTCATAGTTGCACATGGTAAGGCAGCAATTAACAGTTTCTTTGAGTTTTTCACGTTGATAACGCAATCTTATGATTACAGTGGTAGCAGTGAAAAGTGTATCTGTGTTGTAATGCACACGCTAACGCACACGCATCTCTTACATGTGAGCACTTGTATTTCTGTGCCGATGTGTACTTCTAAAACATCGTGTTACAAAGGCGAATACGTAATCAAGATATAACGCATGTCAAGGATTTGACCAGAGCAGAGCGAGATCGCCCACTTTGATTCACAATGTTTGATAGGAAGAGAACTGATGGTAAAACTTGGGAAGCAAGTGTCTGGTAAGAAAAAACGGTCGTGGTTGTTTACGTCTTCCTGACAACATTATTTTTTTATTTTTCAAACGCTCGTGACTTGATCGGTTATCATGTTATGCTGCCTAGGCTATCGCACCGATAAATAACAAGTAATATAGAACTGTTGGTGTTTTTTGACTGACAATTGTAGGAGTTCAATACCTTCAAGTATATAATAACCCTAACCCTAACCCTTCTAACACTAACCCTAACCCTATCCCTATGTAAACAGTTGTTTTGGTCCAGGAACCAATTAATTAATATTTTAATCACTCTATCTTTTCCTAGCTCTGTGCCGACTGCCTGTGAATGAGATTGACACAAATGACAAAATAAATATAAATGGGTCGTATTGATATATTACGGGATAACCTCAATATAAGTGAAAACATTCCTACATTTTGACTGCCATCGAACTAGTCATTGGTTGTATTGTTTTGAGTCTTGACACATACTAGCTTACACAATAGCTAATCTCACACAGCCTTGGAAAAATAATCTTTATTTCTTTCTTTCTACTTAAGACTATACGCTCTTATGAAATTTGTGTTCTTGCAAGTGACCACCATTCTTTGACTATTAACATCATAACAAATTGACCTAGGATTTCTGAGACCAGCGACCTCCTTCAGAACTTCCCCTAAATGAACACCATTACGACCTAACTGTACTACGTTGTGAGACCCAAACCCGCATACGACCACTTGGTCATTTGCCACAACAGCTAGACCATTTGGATACTTCAGAGATTTTTCCGTGAACGTTGAGATTACAGTTCCGTCAGTATCCATTGCTATGACGCCTTTAGCTTCGTCCGATATATAAATGTTCCCGATGCTGTTTATTGCTATGTATAACGGACGTTGAAATAAGTTACCACCTGTTGAGTTGTTGACAATAGCTCGCAAAAACTGACCACCAATGCTGTATATTCGAATCTGATTCTGACCGCCAGCTTTTATTGCTCCACACACCACATATATTTCTTCTTTGCTGTAAGCAATGTCACGACATAGTTCTCCAACATTCACTCGTTTACCCTCCAGCAACTTTCCCTTTGTATCTATAGATACGAACTGCAGCAGTTTCCGGTTCGATATACTCAATACGGCTTCGTTTTGATCGACACAGCACACGCTGTATGGTGGACCTGGCAAGGTCAGGTAATGCTCAACTTTATATGACGTGTTCAGCAACTTTACCTTCTTGTTTTCCCAATCGGCCAGCAGATCCCTGCCGTCTGGCAGAAAATCTGATCTCAATATCTGGCAATTCGTTATATCCGCCGCCACGTGTACGTCATATTGACCAATCATGTTGCCGGTAAACAAACGCTGCTCTGATCCGAAACTTCCCATAGATCGCAAGCGCTTGACAAACTCCAGTACCCGAGTGTCCGGTATAAACTGTATCTGTTCTTTACTTAATATTTGTGATACGGTCTCGATAGTTCTCTCACCCTTGTTTATAGTTTGGTTTGCTCGCCTCATTTCTATGAACAATTGCGCTTCGGTAATTTGACGTTCATTCTGCAGTTGCTTCGACATTGTTTCCAGTGTTTTCATTATGTCATGCACTGTTTTCAAATCGTTATCAATTCGTTTGCAGTAAGCGTTGTACTCATTTTGTAGATTATCGACGGTTAATTGTTCAAGGTTGTCCAAACTATTATTTATTTTCTGACGTGTGTACTTTATTCTTGAAATGGCATCATCTCTTTCTTTTGTTAGTCTCGTGTTGTCCTCCTGGCGACGTTGACGAAGTGTTTCAAGTTCCGATCTCAGTTGATCTATATTCTGAATGACATCTGCATACTCTTTACTCTGTGCTATATCTTTCGCAGCCTCGGGAAGATATGCAACGTTCTTGCATTGTCTGTAATATATCAATGTAACAATTACTAATAAATTAAACATAATACTTACATATTTAAATGGTAGCTCAAACATGCATACATGTACATACATATTGGCATCTACAAACCTTCCTATATGTTCGTTCCAAAATTAGAAATGGGTTGTACATTATGCTGTTTCGAATGTTCTGTAATAAAAAAGTATAGACGTATCAGGCATATTCTCAGAAGTGCGTGTCCAACATAGAAAAATTGCTGCTAACAATGTCTGATTGTAGGCCTACAATTGAAAATGAATGCAAATCATTAATTTGTTCTACGGCATATGGTTTTCTTTCATATTTCGAATATCAGCCATAGCTCTTCCAGATCGTTTCCATTCCTTTGAAGTTTAAAAAAAATGTAATATTGGTTACCTATGATGCTTGACAATACATGCGGCGCAGTAGACGGCATCGTGGTCCCCGCAGAACATGTCTAATACCTTGTCGTTGTGTTGGTCGCACGTGTCCGACGCTCCGTTGACTGATTTCCCGGGTACCATCGGCGCTGGCATGGTACCCGCAGGTAGATCTTGTATGTCGTGGTTCTTCGTAGCCGGGATCTTTAGATGCTGTCGTACACAAGAAGCACACAAGTTTTCACCGCAGTCTCGACAAAAGCTCGTAGGTATGACGATCTTGCCCTCGCGCAGACAAGGTGCACATTCAACAACGTTCTCGGTCCTTCCCGTTTTAGATGCTCGGCTTTCATTTCTCGGCTTTGATACATCGAAAGCAGCTTTAGTTCGTTCTGTTTCAGAAGTCCGGCTTTGTTCATCGGGACTAGCTTTTGGCCTTTCAACTAAAGATGCACGGCTTTCATTTCTCGGCTTTGGTATTTCTGAACTTTTAGTTTTATTTCCATCTTTTTTGGACACAGAAATGCTCCCTTTCTTTCTGTTTTTATATTCCGACATGGGCATATTAATCAAATGCCGTATTTTAACAGTTTGTGTGCGTATTTATCAGTTAGAAACGCTAATTCTTATATTTTAACACTTTTTAATGACATATATGCTTATATTAATATCGTTTAAAGTAAAATAATTCAAATGGCATTCGTTTTCATTCACTTGAATGATTTTCAATAGCTATTTAAGTCATAACGCTATTATGTTTTAAATACATTATATCGGCATTGTCTTTTCCTTGTTTTAAACGTACATTATCGAACCATTGTTATATTTCCCATTAAGTTTGCGGCATGTATTTAACCTACTGCCCACGAGAGTGCAAATGTAAGCATGACCTGCATTGTATAGACGTCTGTAGTATGTAAGAAGTGCTAATGCAATACTTATATCTCCATTATAAGTAGGAATTCTTTTTTGATACCTGCATTGTTGTATAACTGCAGTAGTGGTATTATTTACTCATCCTTTGGAATCATTGGGACCAACCAATTTGATTTTAAAGTTGCTATCCCGTCAACAACAGCCACATTTTACAAAATATTTACACCGTTTCTAAACCTACTGACGACGAGGTGTACATATATGTATATATAACTTAAATGTTTTGATAATTCAAGCTCTATAGACGCAATATAAACGGCTTTAACCAGCCAGGCAAAACGCCAAATCTGGAGCTTCGAATTAAGAGTTACCAACTCATAATTCGTTTTACGCATATTCAGTCATAGATATCTTAATAACCTGTCAATAAACCTAAAATTTTAATCGGCACATATACATTGTTATATGACCTAAACACCCGGACAGAGAAAATCTCTGTCCGGGTGTTTAGGTCATATAACAATGTATATGAGGTTTTGTAGTGTAATTTTGCCATTAGCTGGCGGGTTAGTTTCTTTAAGTAGAAAACTGCTTAAGGCGGTGCTAGGGAAACATTGCTAAATGTAAAAACTTTTGTCGCTAAACGTTAACAGGGTCGCTAAATGTAAATGTAATAAAAAAGGAGCTGAATGTAAAAAACATGTTTTTGTTGCTAAGCGTAAAAAGGAAAAGCGACATATGTAAAAATGTGTGTAGAACAGTAATGTATGTATAGGAAGATGTACATATGTAACTACTTTAACATGTTTAACACGGTATACGATGAAACGGATCTATTGTATGTACCTGATGATTCACACAGGATATGCACTATTCGGTCAGAACAGATTCGTGGTTTCATTATTGATGTAGCTGCGTCTCAATAGGACAATTTGTTTGTGGTTAAATGGTCTTTGTGATGTTTACTGTTATATTTGAGATCCTATGCTTTATATATTTCCCAGTCATAATCAATAAATAGGACATCGTTTAGGTTATAATAGCCTAAATGAGTCTCCATTGCCCTTCCATAGTAAAGTTAGAATGTTGAGAACCTGTTAAAAACTCAAACCTCGTTAGAATGCTGGGAAACTTACTTTATCATGCAAATAAACATGTCTGCTATTAAACATCAACAAGGAAATAGGGGGTTTAATACCTTCTAAGAAACATTTCTTCAGTTGTATACTAACACCGGGGTCAAAGGTCAACACTATTTTTACCCCTTGCAATTTCATACCCTGTCTACTTTCACTTCTCAAATTTATACCAAAAACTGTCAAAAACATGATGAGCTGCATTTTCAAATATCAACAACATGTCCAGAATACAGTTACAGCCAAAAAATAACAGGAAACTGCACTAAAAAAATGTTTTTAAAGAAAAAAAGATTAGCACTCTTTAATACAGAACTACTTTCGAGCCTTTACGGTGAATCATCTTGTAATATATCACGGTTTGTCGATCAATTGTAAACAATAATTTCACTCGCCCGAATTACGGTGAATCATCTTGTAATATATCACGGTTTGTCGATCAATTGTAAACAATAATTTCACTCGCCCGAATTACGGTGAATTATCGTGTAATATATCACGGTTTGTCGATCAATTGTAAACAATAATTTCACTCGCCCGGATTACGGTGAATTATCGTGTAATATATCACGGTTTGGAGTTCAATTGTAAACAATAATTTCACGAGCCCGAAGGGCGAGTAAATTGGGCTCGTGTGATTCGGGCTCGTGAAATTATTGTTTACAATTGAACTCCAAACCGTGATATATTACAAGATAATTCACCGTAAACGATGTTCTATTTCTATTCTAATACCCCTAAAATGTGACAACAACGCACACATCTGAAATCCTTCGCATTGCTTTGCTTTCTCTCCTAACGTTGCAAACGTTACAGTTATATCTTGCTTATTCTCCTAACGTTGCAAAGGTTACAGTGATATACCGTTGAATATAACGAGATATTTTAAACTAGGCTATATAGCGCGGGTGTATTAGAATTAAGAAATAGAACATCGTTTACTGTGAATTATCGTTTAATATATCACGGTTTGGAGTTCAATTGTAAACAATAATTTCACGAGCCCGAAGGGCGAGTAAAATTATTGTTTACAATTAAACGACAAACAGTGATATATTACAGATAATTCACCGTAAACGATGTTCTATTTCTATTCTAATACCCCTAAAATGTGAAAATAACGCACACATCTGAAATCTTTCGCATTGCTTTGCGTACTCTCCTAACGTTGCATACGTTACAATGCGTAATGCGCAATGCGCAATGCTTATTCTCCTAACGTTGCAAAATTACAGTGATATATCGTTCAATATAACGAGATATTTTAAACTAGGCTATATAGTGCGGGTGTATTAGAATAATAGTTTATTCCCCCATACATATATATAATGCATGAGCTTGAGAATATAATTACAAGAAATGGTACGTAGTTATTGTGTTGGAACATGGCGCATCCTCCATCCATTCATTCATACACTAGTCAAACGACTAACTTCAGATACACAACTATGGCAAGACGTGGTTAGAGAGTGTAACAAGTGTAAAAAAGAAATGGTAGTAGCGGCAGAAGTAATAGTTGTGTAATACATTAGTAGTAGGTGGTAATAGTAGTAAAAGTACTCGTAGTAGCAATAGCCATAGCAGTAGTAGCTGTGTTTACCTTAGCTCAAATGGCCTTTTTTGGCCATGTGTAGCAACACTAAATGTAAAAAAGCTGCTAAATGTAAAAACGTCGCTAAACGTAAAACATTTTGTCGCTAAACGTAAAAAAGGTGGATTGAGATCTCGAAAAATGTACAATGTTGTAAACACACAAAATGACTTGTGATACTATACTATCAGAATATGGTTGCAAAGTTTTAGTTTCATATGTTTTTATTTAAAATGTCACATTTTTACATATGTCGCTTTTTCTTTTTACACTTAGCAACCACAATTTTGTTTTACATTTAGCGACGGTCACGTTTTTACAATTAAAGACTTAATGCATTTATATTTAGCCACCCTTTTTACGTTTATCGACAAAAGGTTTTACATTTAGCGACGTTTTTACATTTAGTTTAAACAATATTTTTATTCTCAAATGTATACAATTATTATGGTTACACAATATTATAATAAATTTAACACAATTTTACATTTAGCGACGTATATTTAGCGTTGCCACATGCATCTTATATTATCTCGCATGAATGGACTCAATAAAACCGAGCCTGCTACTTCCTTCACACTTGTTTTGCGTTTATTACTTCTTAAGGATCCCCATTATTGCATTTGCTCACGTACACTGTGAAACATAGTGCAATTACCCGCGATTCCGTGATTTGTGTTAATGTGACACACGGAAGAACATGTACAAGGGTGATTTTCTATTTGTCTTTCTGAACCTTCCATTTAATTATCCAACATTTCATTACTTTTCTATAGTTTTCAACTTGTAATGCTGTTAAATTAAGATTTATTCCAAGCTTTTATATTTGGAGGAGGAGAAAATGTGTATAGGTAACTGTAAATCAATGTTAGACATACAATCGCAAGAGAAAATGGTGGTATGTAGCAACGCTAAATGTAAAAACGTCGCTAAATGTAAAACCATTTGTCGCTAAACGTAAAAAATGTAAAAACGTGGCTAAATGTAAATGCAAACATCTTTAAATGTAAAAACGTGAGCGTCGCTAAATGTTATAAAAAAGGAGCCAACTGTAAAACATTTTGTTGTTGCTAATTTTGAAAGGAAAAAGCGACATATGTAAAAATGTGACATTTTGAATAAAAACATAAGAAACCAAAACTTTACAAGCATATTTTGATAGTATAGTATCACATGTCCTTTTGTGTGTTAACAACATTGTACATTTTCGAGATCTCAATCCACCCTTTTAAGTTTAGCGACAAACGTTTTTTTTCATTTAGCGACGTTATTACATTTAGCGACGTTTTTTACATTTAGATTTGCTACATATGGCCAAAAAAGGTTGTGTATCTCAAGTTAGTCATGTGAATAGTGAATGCCAATTAGCATGATTAGTATAAATGCGTTCTATAATATTTCTACATTTTCGAATCCCCACACATCGCAAGCATATATATTCGGTAAACTGGTATGATCAAGAATTTTAGTTGGCGATCTATGGGAAGGTCTAAATTCTTATTTATTCAGTACTGTAAACATCCCCACACTCCCCTACTCCCCCTTCCCCTTGTTCTTCAAGATCTTTTCTCGCATTAGAAAGTTTCCAGATGACGCCTAGGTATTTTAATGATTTCTATTTGTTCTCGTCCGAGGTTAAAGAAAAATCGCGCTGTATTACAAGCACCAAATGCAAACATCTTTGTTTTGCTCGTATTAATATTAATTTTAGAAGCATGGTTAAAAACTTGTCGGGTTGTCGGGTTGTCAGCAAGAATAATAATGTCGTCTGCATATTACAGTAACATACTTTTTACATAATATCTTAACGGACGCCGGATTGACTTCCCCAAAATAAATATAACGATTTACTCTTAATGGACTCACATGATTTAATATGTTGATACCCAGAAACAGCTCCCATTTAACAATAATCCACAAATCAGTAAATGGTCAAATATCTCTCTCTCTCTCTCTCTCTCTCACTCTCTCGCTCTCTCTCTCTCTCTCTCTCTCTCTCTCTCTCTCTCTCTCTATACAAGTAAGTTAGTCATGTGATTAAAATACATAAGCCGGTGTGTCGTCATAATTAAATAGTTTGAAATCATTGGAGTAAAGATTTCTTAATTCATTCTTATCTTTGAACTCAACACTTCCCCAATATTCCGTAATTGCTGCTGCTTTCATTCTCGAGCGAATTTGCTTAGTTGACGTGTCACGTGACTGCATGGCGCGCTGCAACATACCGTCCAACGTTTCAGTTTCGCTGATTTTTTCCGGTAGGGAATCATTTCCAATGAGTCCTCTGATTTGCAGTTTCTTCCAAGCTCTTTGTAATGCGTCTGGAAATGATATACATTGAAGATAATTCTTCTTGAAAGAGAACGGCCGGGTGAGCGTATCGTTAATGGCGTCCTCTGCCGCCAATTTAATTCCATCTTCCTTCAGTACAGACGACATATGTTTCAAATTCAGCTTATCCAGAATAACTTCAGAATCTTCAGCAAAATTTTCCAGTTTCCCGATAAAATCGTACGAAACTCTGCAAGGCTGACAGTTGCTGTCCATCTGAACAAAATGCGGGTCGACGTCCTTGTTAGTTTTGAGAGAATGCACAACGTATTTGATGAATTCGCGGAAAGTGGCGTCATGACCACATCGGATAGAGAAACTGCTTGCTTCCGGTCTTGTCAATTTAATAATTTTTGTACCCAGAACTTTCCAAAAATACGGATCAGGTGCCGCCACTTTATCGACATACGCGGACAGAAGTCTCATATAAGGGTCTCTAGTAAACAACACTTTGAAACTTGTCTGATTTTGTAAAGATGATATAGAGCATCGAGACGATTTGTACGCCTTGTCAAAAGATATAGCATAAGGGTGTGGTAACTTGGCGTATTTGTCCTCTCGCTGAACCATAAACACTCGTCTCCAAAACGTGCTGCCCACTTTATATATTGGACAGAACATCAGGTCATTCTGTTTGCTATATTGCACGGTTATGTCTTCAGACGGCCGGAAGCTGCTGCTATGGTCTGCGCATGCTTCTTGTGCTGCTTTAGCGTTCTGGTAACCGTCCTGGAAAAATAAAAACAATGCAATTGATTGGTCAAATGAAATATTAATTAATGTATTTTCTTTAGAATTATACCTCACACTCAAACGGGTCGTTAAAACTGTTATATGTATACTTTTATTTAATTAAAATATGTGTAATTAAATAGCAAAAAGGAAATAAATCTACTAATAATTTTAAACCCGCATTTGCCACGAGGCGAGGGACGTATTCTTTGCGTTCCCGTGTGATCGCCTCCTCGCTTATCTATATCTTAAACGTTTCGTGTCCACTGCATAGCTCTAGAATCTCTTGAAATATTGGGATTTGTTGTCTGAGCTATGGCCATTTTTCAAAATTGTTATAAGTATCGTGACTGCACATTTGATATGCACATTATGTGTCTTGTTATATTATGCTGAAAACATGGCCAGTTTATTCCAATAAATTCATACTATTTTTATTATTGGATTTTCTTTCACAGCCCATCTGCAATAATAAATTAAACAGTTGTCTGAATCATCACTAGATGGTGTGCCGAGAACTAAACGCGGGGTCGTATGCTTATGGTCATGCTCTTTTTTTGTCCGTTTCATAACATCCTAATTTTTTTAATGAAACTTGATGTGTATGTCAGACAGTATATCAAGCACCAAATTGTGTTTCTTATGTTTATAATAGGTGGTGGAAAAATCGTTTCTTAACCGGGAATGGAACCCATGGTGTCTGGTTTAGACACATGGTAGGGAATCAATTATTCGTCATTTACCTGTACCCGGTTACATATACCCCTACCAGACTAAAATTCGTTCCTGAAAATGTGTAATTATACAAGAGAACCACTGCTGATGTTTCCCTGGACGAGCCTCCAAATATAACAGGCGTTGGAAAAAAATCGTGCCTCAACGGGGACTAAACCCCAATGCCTCTGGTGCCAACACTCTATCGACTGAGCTATTGAGGACATATGGTTAGGAACTGATTCACCATTTACCTCTGCCCGGTATTTATCGACTGAGCTATTGAGGACATATGGTTAGGAACTGATTCACCATTTACCTCTGCCCGGAATTTATCGACTGAGCTATTGAGGACATATGGTTAGGAACTGATTCACCATTTACCTCTACCCGGTATTTATCGACTGAGCTATTGAGAACATATGGTTAGGAACTGATACACCATTTACCTCTACCCGGTATTTATCGACTGAGCTATTGAGGACATATGGTTAGGAACTGATTCACCATTTACCTCTACCCAGTATTTATCGACTGAGCTATTGAGGACATATGGTTAGGAACTGATTCACCATTTACCTCTAACCGGTATTTATCGACTGAGCTATTGAGGACATATGGTTAGGAACTGATTCACCATTTACCTCTACCCGGTATTTATCGACTGAGCTATTGAGGACATATGGTTAGGAACTGATTCACCATTTACCTCTGCCCGGTATTTATCGACTGAGCTATTGAGGACATATGGTTAGGAACTGATTCACCATTTACCTCTGCCCGGAATTTATCGACTGAGCTATTGAGGACATATGGTTAGGAACTGATTCACTATTTACCTCTACCCGGTATTTATCGACTGAGCATTTGAGGACATATGGTTAGGAACTGATTCACCATTTACCTCTGCCCGGTATTTATCGACTGAGCTATTCAGGACATATGGTTAGGAACTGATTCACCATTTACCTCTACCCGATATTTATCGACTGAGCTATTGAGAACATATGGTTAGGAACTGATACACCATTTACCTCTACCCGGTATTTATCGACTGAGCTATTGAGGACATATGGTTAGGAACTGATTCACCATTTACCTCTACCCAGTATTTATCGACTGAGCTATTAAGGACATATGGTTAGGAACTGATTCACCATTTACCTCTAACCGGTATTTATCGACTGAGCTATTGAGGACATATGGTTAGGAACTGATTCACCATTTACCTCTACCCGGTATTTATCGACTGAGCTATTGAGAACATATGGTTAGGAACTGATTCACCATTTACCTCTGCCCGGTATTTATCGACTGAGCTATTGAGGACATATGGTTAGGAACAGATTCACCATTTACCTCTACCCGGTATTTAAAGTCATACTTCTGCGTGTTGTAAAGTATGTGGAATGTCACGTCCGATCCAGAGGTCCTAGTACAATGGAGTGTAAAGTATGTGGAATGTCACGGCCATCCTGAGGTCCTAGTACAATGGAGTGTAAAGCATGTGGAATGTCACGTCCATCCAGAGGTCCTAGTACAATGGATTGTAAAGTATGTGGAATGTCACGTCCATCCAGAGGTCCTAGTACAATGGAGTATAAAGTATGTGGAATGTCACGTCCATCCAGAGGTCCTACTACAGTGGAGTATAAGTATGTGGAATGTCACGTCCATCCAGAGGTCCTAGTACAATGGAGTGCAAAGTATGTGGAATGTCACGTCCATCCAGAGGTCCTAGTACAATGGAGTGTAAAGTATATGAAATGTCACGTCCGATCCAGAGGTCCTAGTACAATGGAGTGTAAAGTATGTGGAATGTCACGTCCATCCAGAGGTCCTAGTACAATGGAGTGTTAAGTATGTGGAATGTCACGTCCATCCAGAGGTCCTAGTACAATGGAGTGTAAAGTATGTGGAATGTCACGTCCGATCCAGAGGTTCTAGTACAATGGAGTGTAAAGTATGTGAAATGTCACGTCCGATCCAGAGGTCCTAGTACAATGGAGTGTAAAGTATGTGGAATGTCACGTCCATCCAGAGGTCCTAGTACAATGGAGTGTAAAGTATGTGGAATGTCACGTCCGATCCAGAGGTCCTAGTACAATGGAGTGTAAAGTATATGAAATGTCACGTCCGATCCAGAGGTCCTAGTACAATGGAGTGTAAAGTATGTGGAATGTCACGTCCATCCAGAGGTCCTAGTACAATGGAGTGTTAAGTATGTGGAATGTCACGTCCATCCAGAGGTCCTAGTACAATGGAGTGTAAAGTATGTGGAATGTCACGTCCGATCCAGAGGTCCTAGTACAATGGAGATTATATAAATCCATCATAAATCCATGTTGAATAAGGAAATATTACCCTCGGCGTCAGTATATATCAGCCCGGTGCAGGATAGGCATACACGTTAAACTCATTCATATTTATTACAAGGTGAGCAATTACCAGAATGTATACCCTTCTTTGCACCGTTAACGGTCAAACACATCTTTTTGGAATGTGTTGACTTTGATCAGTATGCGTGAAAGGTACTAAAATGTTAATACTATGACAGAATTATTTGATACTATAGATTTAGTCTTGTTTTAGATTTCCTGAAAGAAGTCAGACTATATAAATCATTATAATGTGTTCTTATATATATTTACTTATTTATATACTCGTTTTCGGACATTTGATGATTTACATATATAGTTTATATTACTGCCATATCATCTCTTATTTGTCAACAGTTTTATCTTTATATATCTAGGCCTACATTAATGTTTAATTACTACTTCATTTCTTCATCTTCCATCATTTTTTGCGCACAATATGACCTATTTATGTGTCGACGTGCCGTAAAACACCATTCATTCATTCAGTATATATCAGCTGTGGTGGGATAAGGAATCGCATACAGCTGGTAAGCAGTTCAGCCAGAGAAGAGACTATTATAGCAAGTGAAAAGTTGCAATATTCAATACTTGCTCATTTATATTGTATATTGACTCATTCATATTCTATATTTTGTCATTTATATTCTATTTTTGATCATTTATATTCTATATTACAATTTGTATTGTATACATTTACATTCATATTCTATATTTTGATTATTTATATTCTATTACTGACATCATGGACATAATATATATTGTATATTTTGTCATTAATTATAATTGAATATTTATATTCTATATTTACTATTTGTATTCTATATATGTTCATTTACATTCTATAATCTGTTCATTCATATACAATAAAGTATATTTATATTCAATGTTTTATATATATGTGCAATGTTTCGTGTTACATTTTCTGTGTTTATTGTATAATTGTCCATATATGTGCTATATTTTGCTGTTTATATTCAATACGTTAGTTAATATATATTGTATAATTGCATGCAGGGTAAACTCTGTCAAATGGAATGGTTATTAATAACACGAATACTATTGCGCATTACCACAGCCCGGGTGTTGGCGTCGTGTGGTAAACTATGATGTTTTTGACGATGATGATGGTGGTTGTGAAGACGATGATGTCACTGATGATGATGATTTTGCCGCTATTATACTGATGATATTGGTAGTTGTGGAAGTGGAAATGTTGACTGAAGTGATGATGATTATGTTAGTGATAAAGCCGATGTGCGTGAAATACATTTAGTACTCGATAGTGAGTTTAGCTGTTAGTGCAACAGGCTAACTTGTGAAATTGACAATATAGGTCAAACAATTTAAAATCTAAAAACTGGTTAAAAACATGTATGGTCACTTATGGGATAGTGTGATTGGCCTTGAATTAAGATCAGTGAGCACGACAATGTCTGACGGTAGTCTGTTCTATAGCACAATGGTCATAGGGAAAAAGGAATATTGATAATATCTAGCAGTGGTGTGGATTTGTTGGTATAAGAGGGAATGCATGTGGCGATATATGACACACGTGTAATACAACCTGGAACGATTTTGATTGGTTGAGTTAAATCTGTAACACTACGCAGGTTTTATTGAGTGAAACTATTATATTTATTATCAAGTCATCTAGATCTAGGTCATAAACTTAGTATTTACCACAGCTTATACTAACTAATGAAAGTTATACAAATCAGTGTGCAATTTTGTTAAAGTCGTCGTAAAACGCCGTTTCTGTGGGTGCGCTAAGCCGTCGCGGAGGGATATTTACTTACAAACGTCACGCGCAGAAAACGTAAACAAACTTCGTTTTGAGCAGCTTTCAGGATGGCGGTCAAAATGATACCAGTGATGTAAATTGTATTCAGCTGACAATGTACAAAGATGACACACATAAACAAATACATGTATTCGTTTGTTACACAGTGGAGTTTACGTTTTTACGTGTTTTGTCTATTCTGTTTTATTAAAAACACAATTTCTAGGCATTTACAAATCGCCGACTGTTTCGAAAATTTAAGTGAAATTTGAGCTTTAAATCAAATTGATAATTACCATTAGTTCTTATAGCGAGAAAAAGACGAAAGAAATAACGTCAAGAAAAAATCTTCCTCTACAAGCCTGCAAAATATCATTAAATTTGGGAAAATGTACTTTTTTCTACCCAAAAAAACGTTTCATGACCGTCCATACAATTTCACGCGGAAATAATGAGATTTTTTTTCAATCGGGTGCTTTCAACAAAACTCTTTTAAAAATCACTTTTTTATTATTAAGATTCATAAATAATTTATACAAGCCATTTCCTTATAAAATAACCATTATTTTCATATTCTAATTTTTAAAAAATGTGCCGTCTATGTTGTGTTATTGTAAAAATTATCTCCGACAAAAAAGCAGTGAAATAGGAAAATATCGACTGTTTATCGATCGACTTCAGTTATTTTTATTTTGTAATTCAATTTTTATCGAAATTTTAACAGCTAGAAAAAAGACAAAAACATGAACGATGAGTTTAATCCTTCCTCTAGCAGCATTTAAGAACATTTGAAAAAAGTACTTTTTGCTACCCAAAAAAACGTTTGGCAAGCGTTTCGAACGTTGTTTTGTGTAGAGCCGTTACACAGCATATGAGTAAACAGAGGTCAGCTCACTGCGTGATAAATTCTGGAATTAGCTTAGAAATGGTAATGAACAAAACGTCAATCAGCAGCTAAAAGTTTATAAATAAATCGGTAACATGATCGATCTTTTAAATTTCTAATTTTATTAAAAACATTGCAGCAATCACAATACCGTGTTTTACCGAAGTCCACATTCCAACACCACAAGTTACAATACATGTGACGTCACATGGGTTTTTAAAAGTTTCACAGGTTGAAAAGATATACGCGGACAATTTGTGTCATCTCAATTCTCAAGGATGCGTGTGCTTAAATGTTTGTTTGTCTTTGGTCGGGGAGCCCTTTATAAAAAATCACCATAGGCTATTACCCCCCCCCCCCCCCCCCCCCACCCCTCCACACCCCACCCCCAAATGTGGTTATGTCTTTACATATGACTGACAGTCTGTAAGGTCCTTTGGATTATAGACTCGAACAATATGAACTATGGGTTTATTGATTGGAACAACAACCTCAGTGGAGAGTAGATGGAGATAAATATTCCCATCAGACATGCCATCACCTTATCCACTGTATTACCGAGGCCTCTGACTCAAATCAATTACAGGTATCATCATTGTGATTTAAAAACACAACACCTAGCCTACCCGCTACCATGATACTCTGCCCCGAATGCCAGAATGTCTAATCACACAAAGGTGGGTCATAGAATGATCCCAATGAAATAAAACATGAGGTAAAACAATCGTGCCTCAACCGAGATTCAGTTCAACCGAGACTCAGTCTCGGATCCAGTGACAGCAATCAAAATTGACAGAATACTCTCGTGGTAAGGTCGTCCTTGTTTAGATACCCCTCCAAGAAAGCGGGCATGGCATATAATGTTACCCTTGTCTGGTCGTTTGATTTCTCATTTAGTAAACCATACACCTTTTAAATGGCATGGGAAAACATGTTCATACTAAAAAAATCAATGAGAATGAGCTTGACCTACTTACACACTATTGATTCGTGTGTATCTGTGACCGTGTGTATCTGTGACCGACAGCGCTAAATTGAGGCATCCGTGTCCAATGGACACATTTTCCAGTTATTAATTATAGGCTGATGGTTGGTTGAATGGTGTTTACGTCATTTTCAGCACATTTTTAGGCTATATATGACAGTCGTTTTTGTGTGTCCTGAGTAGAACCAGTAGTGTATACCTCCTACCATCGCATCGGCACCTTCTCACTTGTAAACATGTCGAGCTCCCAGTGGGAGAGTGTCCACTTATAGGAAGGAGTCCATTAATTAGGTTACCAGTCGAACGCATACCTGTCACGCTTACCTGTCAAGTCTCATGCATTGGCCATTGAGCGTCAGACACGCATTTTTGGGTTAAATCACGCTCACACGCATACGTTCTATGTTCTCACGCACTCTGACTAGTTGCTTATTTTTTTCTATTGCCGACTTCTTTTTATAAAATGTAATTCACCCATTCAATTTTTCCACCCACTATGCTCAATTTTCTTTTTTCTTTGAAGTTGAAATGTGTGTTTAAATGTGTGTTAAAAATAAGATAAATAATTATTTGTAACAAATAAATTCTATTTAATTGTACCACAGACCATCTCGGACTTCCAGCGCCCCGCCAACCTTGACCCCCACCCCAAGGAACAACCGACCATTGGGGTCTTGACAGCTGGGTCTTGACAGCTATGCGAACAGTCACCGGGTAGTAGCAAAATAAATTCAGTTCGTCATTAAAAGACGCGTGGGTTGTGAGATGTACACAGGTCTTCCTTTCTTTTTAAATGGCCCGTTTTGTCTTGTTTGTGCAAAATACATCAAGCGGGAACCAGTTGGTTATCCCTACTTCCGTATTACCCCAAATATAGTTTTACTGCGGTCGGTCCTTTCGGTACCTCTGTTTTGATTTCTGAATTGTGACGATTTCTCTTCATGGCCTCGACTTAGTGTTTTCCAAAAGTTTGTAGTGTCTATATAGGTCAAACTTTTCATCGTGAAGAGCGATGATAGTAAAATCTCCACGAATAATTGGTGCAAGTATTTGAAATACGGAGGCAACTGATTGGTTGAAAAGTAGAGTAAAGCTAATTTAAGATGGGAGTTTTAAAATAACAAGAGCATGCTATTTTTATGATAGAACGGAACTCGTTATGTACTCTGGTTTGGGATAATACTCTTTTTAAGTTTCATGGGAGACACATGCCACCAGAGTGCACACTGTTGCTCTCGGAGGTCACTGGTGCGCAAATTGTTATACATCTTCATGTTTAATAATACTGGCAATGTACTTAAACAGACTCCCAGGGCTCAATTTAATGGTAATACCTAATTTTATCTGAAATGTGACTTCAGTAAAAGGGCCCGCTCACTTGATGACCTGTGTCCCTTGTAGTCACATGCAACAGTAACATTGAGGTCAAAGGGTGCAATATCCTTCATGCATTATGGAGCAGAAACACTTTTTAAAGTGACTGGAGGTGATCTGGAAGAGGTATAGGCGTCATTCCAAATATGAATTAAACCTAATGCTTCAATGTAAATTTACACTAAACTAGGCCCATGTTCGGTACTGTTTGAGTATTGTTGATCAAATGGTTTAATCTGGAAAACTAGACGACTTGACTAGTTTTTGATTCAATAAACTCATTAATACTAATTCATATGATGCTTTACGGCGCTTATAATTTCTTGTTTTGTGAACATAGTACTTTATTTGAATTGGATGTGCAATATATCCCCCTTTAAACTAATAGTTATGATTTAGTAAAATAAAAAACCGAGTGGTTGAAATTTCCCTACCAAACATTTTCATCTTTAAATTACTCAAGTTTTATTACTAGAAGAGTGTTCCATGGAACATTTGTTTTGCCTGCCATATGCTTACACTCATTTCACCAAAGACAATCCAACTATAGAAGCTTGAAGACAAGGGTTGCAATCCTTCTTGCATTATGGAGCAGATTTTTAAATTTATGAAAAGAGGCATGCCTCTGTAATGGATAATTGATAAGGAAGAACTGTATAACGTGATTTGACCATATGCCAGTATTTTGCCAAGTTATGAGTTGGGTTACACTGCAGGTTAACGTTTTATGAAAAGTGGCATACCTATGATAAAATGAAAGTCCGAATTATTGGACATGTGTAACAACATCTCCTGGGGAAAGATGAAGATGTGTGAAGTTTCACAAACATAGGTCAAATTTCTTTCAAGTTACGACCAAGGTTAGATGTGCCGGACAACAAAGTGATCTAAGCGATCTAATTACTCTGCACTGAATAACTGATAAGGAAGATATGCAAGTTAGATGATGAAACCAATCGTGCAAACTCGCTCATTTCCGTAGATCATCGGAAATAATGATTTTGGAAAAAAAAAATAAAAAAAAATGGTTGAGGCAGTTCCGATTGATGATGAAACATGCTTAATTAGGTTTCAGGTTAAAGGGTCACATGGCAATCTTGAAGTTTTTATCAAGCATTACTTTGATTTATAATCGAGTATAATCATGCTTGCATACATTGAAAGAAAAATTGAGTTTTTATTTTTTCTTTGTTATTCTACCATAGGTTTAAATATATTATTGGTATACTAGTCTAGCGCTAGGATTTTAAATTCTTTAGCCTCCTACTACACTATCATCAAGTCAGAAATATGCAAAGACAATTTGCCTAATACTATTCTGATAACTACAGTGATTTTTTCACCCTTTTGGAAATGGTACCCGTACCCATTCAATAGGGAAAATTCCTGTCATTTTGCCATTCAATTGTGAACATTTGCGTCATTTTGCCTTATATTGGGAATAGTTCACTATCACACAAAATCAGTCTGGGAATGGTACCTTTTTTTCGGTACCACTTATATAAGGAAAAAAACACTGATATAAATGATTGAATAAATGCAAGTTATTTAGAAAATTAAACTAACTGGATTTAAAACAATCAATATTGCCGTGTATCCCTTTAAAGTGTGTCGGACGCCAGACAATGTTTTCTTTCTATTTCTTGGGAACATAACACATGTCACAATTGGAAATGTAAGCGTGATTTTTCATACAAATCTGGAAAAATACAATACAGTAAAACATTCATTTTATAAGTATTTTTAATACTATTTATGTACAACAAGGTCAACTTAATGCATTTAAACTTATGATTATGTTCAATAAAAATATATGTATTTCTTCAACTTCTCAATGGATGTTGTTTTTTATTGAGTATGCAACAAGCAACTTTACTTTCTTTCACATAACTCTCAATGGCACAGATGAAAGTGGTATTCATGCAGGAAAACCGATGATCCAGGGATTATTTTTTTTGGGGTATTTAGCACAATGTCATTCTTCATGAAGATGTAGTTCAAGATAATCCACTGAAATTATTTTTCATCACTTGGCTCCATTAGTGGTATACCGTAACCATGCAATTTGTGAAAACGGCAGCAACTTGTCTGAAAAATAAAGAAAATGCACTAATAAGGTAAGATCTACCATCCATTCATCGGACACCTGTGGGTATGTCGGCTTTTTACTTTAATTTTTTTTCAAATTTAAACCCAGATTTCATTAAGTCCGGATAATTCAGATTTTGTTTAATCCCCAATAAAACAAGGAGCCACCAGTGTTTTAAAGGGAAACACGGCAATCTTGGAGTGTTTTTCAAGCATTGAAATTATAGGGGTCTGGATTTATTTATCCAGTATCATTTTGACATTAAACCTGCTTGCATATAATTAAATTATTTTTTTTAGTTTTCACTTTTTCTTCTTATTTTACCATTCAACTGTACAAGTATTTACTTAAGTGATATATTATCAACAGTAAAGAACATCCAAACACTTTTCTTTATAATATATGTAATTAACATTAATGATTGAACAAATGTAAGTTATAGAAAAACTAACGGGACGCCGTGAGTTTAAAAACAGAAAGAGAAGATTGCTGTGTAGTCGGCGGGTCACAGTCGGGTGTATATTGGCTCTATTGAACATACAAATATTTTACTGAAATGTTTTACCATTTTTATTTATTTTTAAAAAAATGGTAAATTAACCTGTGTATGTTGAAGTTCTTTATAAAGGTGCACTGTCCTAAGTTAAGTATATATTGAGCATAAGCAAATAACTGTCTGGTTTGTATTCAGTGAAATGTGTTACATGGAAACGTGAGAATAGCGAACTATTGTTTGGGGCGCTTGTTTCAGCCAAAGTTTTTTTGACTTTTCAGACAAAATACATCTCGTACCGAAATAAGTTGTATATCAGTGAAACAGACATTTTTAGTGGTAAATAAAAATACCTTACTTTTCAAAATCGGTTGAGAAATACAAATTGCCTTTGCGATAACGGTTTTTGATGGGTCATTTTTAATGCAAAATTCTGTTGCATGAAAATTTTTTATCCAAAAATTGTTTTAAATTGATGGATATTAGTAAATTAAGACACCCTGCGAGTTTTATAGTAAAATATGGAGGATTACTGAAGTTATTTGTAATTTCTTAATTTTCTGCTGTCCCACCAGCAAGGATTTTACATAGGAAAAGCTCCATCAAAAATCATTTTGGCTGTAATATATTTATTTCTCAACCGATTTTCAAAAGTAAAGTAGTTTATTTAAATTGCTCAAGTTACTGCAGAAAAACCTTTGGCAGAGAGAAGCGCCCCAAACAATAGATTTTGATTACAGTAAAAACTGTTTTTTTGTCTTGAATCACATAACTTTCCCATATGGCTCAATTGCGAACGCATTCGTCTTACCCGCAAGTGTAATTTTAGTTTGTGCTTGGAGTTCAATTCCACGAATTGGTACTTTTTTTCTACCGCTATTGAATTCCATCAGAAAAATCTTATTTCTATTCAGTAAATATTAAATAATGGTAGTTGTGTAATTTTTGTCAACGTAAGCTACTAAATATTTTAAAGAATTGATTCACTCTTTTTTTACATTTCCTTTCGTCGTTTATGCGGTTTTAAATGCAGGTAGTGAATGGCAAATACAAAAAAACTGTTGCAAAGACCATGCCATTCACTACCAGCGTTTAAACTGTACAAATGGCGAATTTAACACCAGTTGATAGTGAATGACAAATTACACGAATAGCGATACCGGAATTGCAAATTCAACAAACGCCATAACATTTGCAAAAAAAGCGAATCAATTATTGTTTACATTACGTCCCTTTACTAAAGTATCAACAATAACGTGCCTTGGGAGACTGATAATGATAAAAAAAGTGCGAGAGAGCTAGACCACTACCGTCAGTGTATTTACAATGTGTTTGAGTATATCTCCTTGAAAAATAAAGTTTATTTGAAATGAACGCTATTTCTTTTAAAAGAAAAAAGTAAAATAAAATAAATGTAACTATGCAATGCAATGTCACTATTTAATGAGCCGTAGAGCCCAGAGATATGACTAAAATACATGTATGTAAATCAAAAGAAAATCATTTTTTTTAGACAGGGCCGTTTAACCAGTTTTGGGGAAGGGGCCTTTTGGCCTTGGTTTAGGGCCTAAATTGGGGGAAATATCCATCAATGGAGAATGACATTTCCAGAGGTAAGAAAAATGGGAAAAACTGCAGGATTTTAAAAGAAATTTGGTTGGGGAAGGGGCCTTATACAGGCCGCTGCAAATAAGGGTAAAAAGGTCCTGCTTGAGCAATTCTTCCTAAATATATTATTGTCATCATGGTGCGAAATGCTTCTTTCACCATATAAATAAGATGTGCATACAAACCTCTATGAAATCCATGTTTTTAGTTTTCCTTCAACCTCAACAGTCAACTCGTCCAACCAAGAGTCACAGCGGATGTCAGATCAAAATATGTATTTGGTTCTGAAGTCATGCAGGCATCATGTCTCCCTATGGAAATAAATGAAACAATATATAACCACATCTATATATAACTATCATCTAAAATTTGAATATTTCATTAAGGATTCAATTTTATTTATAATTTACAGTAAGCTTGTTAGAATATAGATTGGTATAAAACATGTTGGCCAAGACACTAACTTGTTCGTGGTTGTGGTTGGTCTATATATTTTTTCAAGAAATGGAAGGCCATGTAAAATAATATGATATGGTCGGCTGTTGTTTTTTTCCTCAAGAAATGTCAGGCCATGTAAAATAAAGGGTTATGGTTGGTCTAATTTTTGTTTCAAGAAATGGCAGCATTGACAGGTCATGTAAAATAAATTAGGTTATGATCGGCTTAATTTTTTCTTCTTCAAGAAATGGCAAGCCATGTAAATAAGTAAACACTTTATTATTCTAACCATGTGCCAGGCTGTGGTAACAGGGTGATGCAGTCAGAATAAAGCAAATTCAAAAGAAAGGTCAAGTTAGTATGGGGTGAGGGGTGGGCAGGGACAGCTTTTTTGAAATGGTTGTTGTTGTTGTACTATCCATTGGTCACAGGTCAAGTTATGAAGTTTGACACTGGCCATCATCCATCATAGGTATTCCCTGTCATAGCCATACCACAGTGAATGTAAGACGAAAACTTGGTCGTGGCTGGGGTCGGGAGGTACATGTAAACAAAGAACGAATGGGGCCCGAATTTGTGCGTGTCCGATTTAAATTATCACCTGGGATGTCCTGTTATCACCCACTCACACACAAAAGAGAAGGTTGATCCTCGCAATCATGCGAATTTTCAGGTTGATAAATTCACTCAGTTTTAAGTTTATTTCAGGATGTCTTTACCCACCGCAACGTTTGAAAATGGAACTGTGTGAACAATCCATGCCATGCATCATTGCATGCACAGGAACTGGTCACTTTTAATTTGTGCCCTCTATTATTATAATTATCTATAAAGGAGATGATCGGGACATTTTGGAAAATGCTGTCACCAAAGTGCAGTTTGATACTGCTCGTCGTTTGTCTATGTCCCCTATGTAAACAAATAAATTTAAAAATGAATTTTACCGAAAATCAGGTGTCCGTTAATTTCGGCGCAGTATTCCAGCTTCAAATCACAATCAATTCACTAACGTAAAGCACCGATACGTAAATAAATCCATATTTTATCAGTTTGCATAGTCCGTATCACGAGAAAGTGACATAACAACGAGTATTTCGCCACTTGTTATCGGCACTAGCAGACTTTACAAAATGAAACCGCCATTTTTAAATGATTTACGGGGCCGAATGACGTCATAATGCGAACCTAACAGCTATATCTTGAATATATTATAGGTTATTGCATTTGTATGGCTAAATATTACTTAGGATTTGTTTTGGCAAAGGACGACGAGCTTGCGAGTCGTTCTGCGCCAAAACAACGAGTTCCAAGTAATATTTAGCCATACAAATTCAATAACCTTTTTATTGTATACTTTCATATTGTTTTTAATCAATGTTAATTGTATGACTATTACTTTTCATTGTATTTGTGTAATTTTTATAGTTTTTGATGGAATTCCTATCTTGCCATTCAGTTTAATTTTGTGTGGATGATTATTTTGCGCGAAAACGACGTCGACGTCGGATGACGTCATTAAAAACCTCAAGCGATTTTCTGAAGTTTGTTTACCATTCGATAACGTTAAAAACAGTGGGTTAGTGACCATTTGAATTATTTTATCAATTTTTGCATAAAAGGTTGAAAATAAACTCGTATTTTTTTGTTGACACTACAGTAGGAACGCCAGGAACTAATTATTCAGCTTTTTTGATCATTTTGATTCTCCGCGACAGGGATTATCTTTTTAGTGTTTGCCGGACTATTTCATTAAAAAAAACACAAAACGCCGCCATTTTCTTTTTGTAAAAACGTCGATTCAGACCGCAGTTATCAATTTTACGCGTACCCAATTTACAGGAGTGAACGTTTTTTGTAAAATGTCAGTTTTGGATTACGTCATCAATACGTAGAATGTGTTTACACGTTGGTAAACGTTGAAGCCACTGAGTTTTGATAGTTTATCTGATGCAGAGTGTTCACACTGGGATAAACAATTGGAAATATACACAGGTTAACGTAATGAAGTTAACAGTTGACTGTCTTAGAACTCTGCAGGCAAATAACACGTAAGTTCAAATGGGTACATGTACAACTCTTTTTTTGGTTTGTTTATGCAGTGTTTTCTTGAAATTTGCCAAGCACATCGATGGTGTTAATGTTGACAAACTGTGTAAATAGTAAACATAACTGGATCAGCCGTGACAGTTGTTGATTTCATTGAATTATTCATATGATTCCTCTCTCAGAATCACTCTTGTTTGTATAACATGACCTGTAGGCATGAGGCCCTTCCAGGGGTGGTCCATGTTCCCTTGTTCCCTGACAATACGACCCGGTGATCCCCAAAAGTTTTGCTTTGTTCCCCAAAAATATGTTCCCTTGTTCCCCAAAACCGCTGGGAGACCCCCAGCCCTGAACCCTGTGAAGGGGTACACCTTTTGGTATGCCTGTAATGGCCAGTGTCAAACCCCACATATGCTGCATGGCCATGGGACACAGCAATTCCTAAACCACATCCCTGCCACCCCCTTCTCTACATTTACCCACAGGCAGCTGACGCATACCCTCCCCATGGACTTTTTACCCTTCTTTGAAGCGGCCTGTAAAAGGCCCATTCTCCGCGCTCATTTCTTTTAAAAGTATGCAGACTTCCCCACTTTTTAAACTTACCTTGGGAATTTCATTCCCCATTTATGTATTCCACCCCCAATTAAGAGCAAAAGGCCCCTTCCCCAAAACTGGTAAAAAGGCCCTGCTGCCCCCACCACTATCCCCAACCCCCTTCCCCTCTCTTCTACGTCCCTCCTGCATATTTTCTCTACAAACCCTACTTAAAATGTGTTCAATGAAATGCTAAATACTGCAACACTTGGTTTTCAATTAAAAATAAAATATACACTAGATCTACATCCCAGTTAAAGTGATCTGTGTACCATGAACAGGTTTTTTTTACCTTGTGTAACAGAGACACCTCTTAAAGGCCTCTTTCCTCATTGAGAACTTGACTGTTTGTTCCCCAATTGTGGCAGAAATATTTGCCAATCAGAAAGCAGCATTGTCTCAGAATTTGAGAAAAAGCATTAATTCTGCACCATGTTTTTGTCTGTGGAATCAGTTCTGACTGAGAAACAAGTTCTGACTGAGAAACAGTAATTATAATAACTGTTGGCTGAAAATATAAATAAAGCATAGTATTGTCAAATTTACTTAATTGGTAAAATCTTACATCTTTCCCAAAATGAGAAATAAGCTCGTCTTTTTTCCCCAACATGGACAGGCCTGGGCCTCTTCCCAATTTTGTGGAAAAACGCCCTGATGAACACATTTTCTAAGTAACAGTACATAGAAATAAGAATTTAATGCATAGATCTATCTAATTATTATTTAATTTCAGCGAAATTGTTCAGATCCAAATGAAATTTGGCAATTGCGTTTTTATACACTGTGTCATTATTTTTTTCATAGGGAGACATCAATCTCACAGACATGATGCCTGCATCTTACATATTCTGATCTGAAATGCGACTCTTGGTTGGATGAGGTGAGGTTGGAGGAGCTCACAAAAACCACAGGAATTCGATATTATATGTTGTGTAGGAATAAAATGATGAAAAAATAAAAATATATACCCCACCCATCGTTTTATTATACTCTATAGAAAGATTCAAAATTACATCGTGTAACTTCACGAAGAAGGCAAACACATCGTCACCCATGCAATACAATCCTCTCGTTGGTCCTTGTTTTTCTGCTATTTCTGTCAATGTCTCTGGCATATTGGTTTCAGTAACAACAACGGCCTCTGTCTCCCTTAGTGTAGACAAGAGAGCCTGCTTCTTATACGCAAGTGTTCGCATATATTTATGCGCCAAACTGGTCATATTTGACGAGGCAGCTGTTCTTAGTCGTCCGGTTATTTTGGCAAGGCATGCTCCAGCAACGTACCTTATCTTTGCCATTCCTGCGTCACTAACGTTATTGTTTGTTGTAGTTGATTCGACTGAGTTGTGTTGCCTTTTAATAATATCTGACGCTGTGGCATGTATCATGTGTTTATGGATATAAAACACCAGCTTGGTTGCCCACGCATTTTGACTCGTTTGGAGTTCTTGAACCTGAAACAGTAGTTTCATTTCTTTTGTATATTCATCGGAAAGGAAGAATTGGTGCATCATCTTGTAGGATGTCGCCCATGCCTCTTTCGGTCGACCGGTCGTAGGTAAGATTGCCGCAATATTTTTTTGGATGAAAGCAACAAAACGACTTTTGTCCATTTCTGCGATGCGCATTGAGTGTATGCGACAAAATTCTTCGATGTCAACAGCTTGTCCATGTTCCGAGTGAACAATTTCGCTAGTTTCTGACTCAGTTGTTTGTACCTCAGACTCGCTGCCGATTTGAACCATTTCATTATTAGCAGTGTTTATTGAGGTGTCACCATCTGTTTCTGAATCTATACTGAAGTTGCGAGCAGCTGTTTCTTTACCTATATCTACAGACACAACAGAATGTTTACAACAACTGAAATCGATTAATTCATTTTTGTTATATATGTGCCTATAATAATTGTAGACGGGTGTTGTATGCCTTAGCCGTGAAGCGTTTTTGTTGTAATTAACTACTCTTAACTTGGACGTAGCCACCGCCCTACCTATAGCGACACCAAGCTGACCAGCGGCGAAGAAGGTGGCGCAATCAACTTCGAGGCATTCCTATTTATTATACATAAGAAACACACATCTCAGCCTACATTTCCGCACCAAATAATTATATTGTAACCACAGGAGCTAACCGGTCAATATAACTACATTAAAATATTTGTTAAGATGGAATAAACAAGAGGTGAGGAGGGTGGGATATTGTTAGTTCAAATTTGACTGATTATTGAATTTGTTCAAGCTTTCATTTAATAGAAACAATCTGATCAGATGACATGCAGCATCTAGAGATTGAACATAGCAAAATATAGTATAATGGCCATAAATTCAGTTTATTACTTTCATCTAGACAGGCATTTGAAGAAAAATGGACGCCAATCACAGATTTATTTTTAAAATAAATTTAACTGGTAGAACTTTAAAATGGGTCTTACACAACCAAAACTTTAATCTTATCAGATATTTCAGTATTATATCATTAAAATATTGTTAATACAAATAGATTAGGTATTCTTAAGAAAAAGTGTTATATTGTAGATTGCATTGTTAAGCATTACACCAGATAGAAATCGGTAATTTAGTTAGTATTTGATCAGTTTATTGAGCACTGGAGTGTTCTACAGTATGCTGCTCATGTAATATCGTTCGAAAGTCACATGGGGTGCGGGGTCATTTTCCAGTCGTGTTTTTTACACAAGACATTAGGCGGATATGCAGCTACCATCATACATTTTAAAAAGCTGCATGCATAGGAGCCAATTTATTAGGCTAACACACGCATTACTAAATATTTACCTGCATTCCACCAAACACATTGGGTTTGCCTTTAACCATGCGGCATATATATTCTAAAGTCTCATATACCTCGGCAGATACCATGCCTATTTCATCAATAACAAGTACATCTGGAAAAAAATCAAAAAAACACATTATAACATTTAGCAAAACTAGTGTTAATTATCGCAATCATAATTTCAACAACATTGCGGTAAACGGTTGTACTGTATTATAAAAAGATGATATCGAAAAAAAAAGATAACGCTAGACAAGCATTAGCGCAAGTGCACACATTATAATTATCATTATGGGCGTTTGTTAAGAAAGCCCTGACATTATTACAAACTATAAAATTGTATCTTCTCTAAAGAATGTCTTCTAGCTGAGTCAAGTTATCTTTGATCAGCTTATGTGTATTGTTAGTGTGGAAAAGTCGAAGGTGCTTAGAAAAGAGGCATGAACATGCTTACACAGTAGTCTATCATAAAACAGTATGAAAAAGCATATTTGGAAACTGCCGAATACGATAAATATAAAAATATTGCAGTCTCGGTTTGATGAGATTATCTGGATTTTTTGATAAACCAAAACGGATTGATACTAAAACTTACCAGTACTTAGAATTCCACGTTTACATGTCACATAACCATCGTCGTTCAACAAACGTTCTAAGATGCCTTCCTTACTGTACCGACAATCTCCGAGTCCTGCCCAGTGGTGGAGTGTTGTACCATCTTCATAATTTAAAGCGGCCATTCCCGTCGATGCGGTTACTGCCAACCGTAAACCCATTTGCCTTAGTGATCTGATTATAGTTCTGTAAAATAAACAATTTGGAATACAATATGTTAATAAATATTCATTTCAGGCTATGCAATAACTATAGGCAAACTCCAACGGCAGTGCGACCAGTTCGGTTCTTAGACGTGTATATGTATTATGAAGATCACTGCAAACAGACGCAGAAAACACAACAATCAAAAGACTATGTCACCAGAGTCATTCCAAAGATCTTTCCAGATTGTGTCCGAACAGTTGTATACCAAAATGGAAAACGATATCATGGGTTTGGTGGGCTTTCGCGTGTAGATGTGTTAGAGGAAACTACGGCTAAGTACATTTATGATGATGGTGTACACATGACTAAGGATAAAGACACAATAAAACTGTTACACCAAACAACACATTTGTTGGGTGGATCTTCCGTTATAATTGATATGACAATAGAGAAAGACAAATTGAACATTAAAGTGAACAAGCACGCAATAGAGCGTACTTCGCTTGATTTACCAGAGCAAGTAAAACCAACTCAGACAAATGTTGTGTCGTTAATACACATTTCTAAGCATGTACACATATGTAGAGGTACACTTGTGTCCGAGAGCAACGAAGGAACGGGACGTCTAGAGAAGTGGTCAACGTTTTTTAACAGTACCGTTGAAAATCGCCATAGATCTAAGAAATGTGCTGGAGTAGTACCTTGGTTATCCAAGAGTGATACGTGTGTACACTGCCTTATGAGTTTAAAGTGTATACGTGCGAAGCAAAAAAAACATGACAGTTACGATACTTCATCGATGAAATGTGTTGCTCCGCTGAACGAAGACAATGCGGTGGCTCTAGATAACATTGACCCCTTTATTGAAGGTGCGACGGTAACTCGATGCAATACGGACAGCAATGCCCCACTTATCGAAGCGACGACGACATCTCGAGATGAAACTGAAAGACCTGAGCTGATCAATATGGCAGAAGAAGATCATGTTCAATTGAAGGCTATACTACAACAGAACCTAATTAAGGGCGCACCAGAAGAATTTCGTGTACTGATGGAATCACAGCTTAAGAACTTGAATGCTGAAAAGGACCATAGATACCGGAGATGGGATAAAAGAGTCATCGGCATTTGTCTCTCTATGTATTGTAGGTAAGTTGTATATTATAATAATTGTGTATAAGTCAATAAATAGCTGGTATTCCTTGATCCTAAAACAGTCAAACATTCATTTAGATTTTAAAGTAGTAAGGCTGCAATACACCAGTATTACACAGACATGTATATAATAGTTTAGAAAATAAATAATGAAAACTTTACGTTTTGGTTCATATGAACGACACTAACTACACTACACACTACACACGTCATTGAGATCGCCAACCATCCCATCTCAATGCGTTTAGCAATATATTAATTGAACTTTTCAGATCTCCACAGGCATACGCCGACCTGAAGTCTTCGGGAATGTTGGTTCTTCCATCCAAACGTCTCCTTCAGTATTATAAGAATTCCGTGGCCCAGAAACCAGGATTAAACGAAAACCAACTGGTATGGATGCAGAAAGAGGCGGAGGCAGCAAATGTTACTAGTTTTGGAAGGCGGGGTGGCATCATTATCGACGAAATGACAATACAGGATGATATACAGGTTTGTTTCACGTTTGACTCCTCGTATCTCTGTTTAAAAATCCGTGTGCATATATTTCTTGTCTACATACAACATTTATAAGATGAATACTGATGAAAAATGAAAATAACACAACCATCCGCTGACCAGAAACAGTCCTCGATGAACAGTAACTGGTCTGGTATACAATCACTTAAAAATAAGGACTATTCGTTGTTAATAATAATAATAATAATAATAATAATTATAATAGTAATACTAATAGTAATAAATAATAATAATAATAATAATAAATAATGCTAATAATAATTTAAAAAGACCATATAAGTAAGCTGCCAGCTCAATTCCGGACCAGTACGTGAAAACGTGAATATATGGTAAAATATTATTATTGGGTCAGACTATAATGATATTGTATTACTCTTATACAGACTATCATGCTTCACCGTCCTGCGTGTGACACCGTTTCAGACAGAATGTTTATAAAATAACTGCCATTTTACACATTTTTACTGTTAATGTCAGCATTTGAAAGAACAAAAGGCAATAAACCCGGCCAAAATGAAAATCATGTTGCCTGTAGCCATGCAATCACTGCATGTTAGTTGTTAGAAACCGTAACATGTATGATATATTTATAACATACAAAGCATTAAACATGGTTTAACAAAAACGATTGAATATATTTCGCTTTTAAAAATAATCTATTTTGTTCAAAACGGTGTATGTCTATGTTTGACTCTTTTTCGATACAGTGCACAATGACCTCGTGTGCAGGGTCATAAACGACTTTTAATTAGATACGGGAAAAAAATGCATAGCAAAAAAGGTCTTCTTATTTATATTATTCATACTATTTGAGAGTATACTTAATAGTTTTTTCCTTATAATTAGATTGTACGAAAAGGGAATGCGTGGACAATCGTGGGAATGTTAGACATGGGAGATGTGTGTAACGACGTAGATACCATTATTGACGAGAAAGCTTCTATCAAAATGGCGACACACGTTCTTCAAGTGGTTTTCCATGGATTCACAGGATTTAGGTAATTCAATATCTTTGTTTCGTATTTATTTCATTTACAGCAAAACAAGTATTAAGTTGTGGAAAGGAATGACGTTAATATAACATAAATGAAATAACATGTATATATAAGTTGTCATTTTCCTTTGTGAGTGTGTGTCCATAATAATTATGGTAGTGAAATAAAAGATGAACTACACCTACCACATATTACACACATGTTTACATTTAACATAACATTGTATTAATCTCTTCTTTTTTTAAATTTCTTGTCTTCCCTGTTTTTTGTATACATGACATAAGTTATTTTTTTAAGATTTTACATTTCGTGATCATTTATATCAGTTGTTTTAAATTCTACCATAAAGGAGAGTTGCGGTATTCAATAGAGAATAGTAAATAGTATTTATTCCACAAATAACACATTTTGTTTCACCGTGTTTATTACAGATGGCCAGTAGCGTACTTCGCGTCAGCGCCAGCAACAACGCATCAACTCTACTTAACATTTTGGGAGTGCGTAGAGCGACTGGAAGAAAAGGGATTCCTCGTCGATTACCTGATGATGGACGGAGGAAGCGCCAATAGAGCACTAACATCCATTCTTATCCCCAGTGACCCTAGGAGAGAAAAGTACTCTACAAAGCATGTTTATGACTTTAATAGGAACATTGCTATTATACAGGACGTCAAACATTGCTTGAAAAAAATCCGCAACGGAATTGAAAGTAGCAGATTAAGTCACATGAATGCAAAGGGTAGACTCCTGGAGGTAAATGGAAAACAAATTGTTTGGGACCATTTCGAAGAAGCTTTCGGATTCAACACTCAGGCTGGATTTCGTATTCATAGAAAACTTAGGAAAGAACACATAGAATTGACCCCTTCTTCAAAAATGAGGAATGAGCTTGCTACTTCGGTTCTGAATGACGAAATGTGGTTCTTGATGAGATCCTACCAGGCAACAATTAAAGATCCTGAGAGATTGTCCGGAACGATTGAACTGTTAGATAGCACCCGCGATATCGTTAGAATATTTGAGGACAGGAATCGACCCATAACCAAAAATGACCCTCGCATTCAACAATTACAAGACTGTCTTGCGTTCTTCAACGCTTGGGAGAGTTCTGTTCAAGGATCCGTCACTTTGACAGAGAGAAAAAATTTGCTGACAAAGGAGTGCAGAGACGATCTGAATTCCTGCATTCTGGGATTCTGTGCACTCTGCGACGAGATTCTAACAGGCGTTGGGTCGATCAATCCTGGATACTTTAATTCTGATTTAATTGAAAACGTGTTTTGTCAAGAACGTGGTATTCACCATGGTTGCAATACCAACCCCACACTGAACCAGTATGGTCCAGCAATAAATGCCATCTGCTTAGGGCAGACGACCATTTCCAATAAATCTAATTCGGGTATCAATGCGCATTTCTGTCATGCAACAACTCCGGGAAAACTCGTAAATTTATAGAACCGAGACGTGTCATATTCGCAAAGTGAATAAGGGTCGCGGAAAAATTCACGGATGCGGACTGGACTATGTGACTACTATTTATTTGTTACGACATGATATACATACATACATATCATATTGTATTTAAGAAACCCGGCATAACATGATAGAAGTTCGTTTCTAATCAGTTGTCCGAGCTCGTGGTTATCAACCAACATAACGTGAACTCGCTTAAGATCCTCTATGTTTAATACTAGTATTTGAATATTCGTGATTATTTGTTCTTTCAAAACTTTTTATATTTGATTGTAATTTAATGTAATTATACACATTGTATGTGTATTGTATATATGTTGATTATGTATAAAAGGCTATCTTGCGTGGCCATCCATTTAATCTAAACATGTTGCTGTTCACAATATTACTTGTAAATTGTTACAAAAGCGCATAATTTGTAAACACCGTGATGATCAAAGAGATGAGACCAGACTCTATCTATTTCTCAGAACTGTTCTTGACACCGTCTTTCATAATATAACTTCTAATAATAATAACTTTAGTTTTATAAGGTGGATATTTTACACGGCATGTGTAATCTGACGCCTTTATTAGTAATTGACTTAAATAAGACGAGACATTTTATTTCCTTTCGATGTTTATTGACGTTCTATGATGAAACAAATGTGGTCACGTTTTTACAGATACTTGCATTGTAAATATTCAGATGATTATATTGTGGATTTTCAAATAATGTAAGAACCATATATATATATATACATGTATATATATATGTGTGTTCATTCGTCAGTAGGTTTTGAAATAGTAGGCATCTGCCGTAAAATTAGCCTGATTATGTCGGGATTAGGATCCACCAATTAATCAAGGTTCTACATATGTTCATTACATTGATCTCAAACTTGCCCAAACACATTTGGATTTAACACCCAGTTTACAGTTACTTTATATAAAATCAGTGTGAACTTTACGCAGCTGTTAAAAAAAGATGAGAAAGATCAAATGTAGAGAGGTAGAGCTTGTATTTGGTTTATGTTTTACTCTTGTTATTTAACTTGCCTTGTTTAAAATGTATAAATAACGTGTATGGCAGTCGAAACACGATTTATCATTACTACACTAGTGTATTGTTTTTCCTTCGTAGACCAGTTTTGTCAAGTACCATGTATCACAACCGATATGTTCATTCAATCTAATTGAACCCATAATGTATCCATAATATTGAGGGAAATCAAAGGATCAAAGGTCCTGAGAGGCGCCTGTTTGCATTGTGATTAAAAGAAAACCATTGGTAGTTATTGAGACGAAGTGTCTTGAAGGTTCTATTGAAATTAAACTGGGAAAGCTCTTTTGCGACTGTCACAGAATAGTGATCATGACTGCGTTCTTCAGAGTCGGTAAGTACAGCTAGCTGAATAGGAAGGTCATGAAATGTCAAACCACTTCATAGTGACCATGGTGGTACTTCAATGTTCCTTAAATGTGAACAGCAAGTGCTGCATATCCATTTCATGCCATCAACACCCACAGTTCCAGTAGTACGTTTTCTGCTTAAAGCTACAGAGTCTCTATTTTAACTGATTATAACTCATGAATATGAATGAGTCACGTGTTAAATATGTTAAGTTATTTTGCCTTTTAATAAATAGTAATTAGAATATCATTTTCTCAATAAGCGTTATGGCTCAGTGGTAGAGCACCCGACTTGAAGTCAGAACGTCGTGTGTTCGAGTCCCGAAAGAAGCAACTTTTTTTTTCTTCTGTAAGTCATAATGTTACCTGTGTACAGGTATGATGTGCACTGGTCGATGTCTATACAATAAATGATGTCCTGCTTGTTGTTGTTGTTCTAAGGATTAGAGTGCCTCTACCATATGGGCCCCCGTGAAAAATCCCACGTTGACCCGGCATTATGTCTGCACTTTTCATCGTTGTGGTGTGTAGGTTGTATCTGTGTGATGTGATGTCTGCGTCGGTTCTATTGTTTGTGTGTTGATGGTTGTCGCTCTCGCTCTATGTTGTTTCGCTGCGGCGGTGATGTGCTGTCTGGTGCTGGCCTACATCCGCTAGGTGGTGTTGTTGCCTACATCCGCTACTGGGCCGGGGGTCCTTGCTTTGGGCCACCCCGCCTCTGCAACCTGCGTCCCCGGAGGCCTTAAGTTCTATAGGCACGCAGGGTGCTGACTCCGTTGCTCCATGTACCTCGCCAGGCTTTCCCCATTTTGGATCCGTTAAGCTGCTGAGTCGTCGACCACACATTCAATATATACATAGCCCATATATGCCACACCAAACATTCGGGGGGTTCCACATACAGACTGTCGACGCTCAGCTAACTTCTTCACCTCGATGGTTGTTCCTGGCGATGTTCCATGGCGGGCGGGACAACGGAGACGACACCGATCTTGGTCATCAGCACTGACTGGGATAGTCGGTCCCAATCAGTCTTGACGTGCCTTCCCCACGACGTGCACGTGTCGGTATCAACAGAGAAGTGATGTCCTGCGTTATATTTGCTCGCTTAAATACCCGATTTCGACATGAGCTGGTGAACATGAAGTTACAAATAAAGACACGCCTACAAAGAAGAAATCGATAGATATAGAGACTCTGTAGCTTTAAAGGTGCTTAAAGGTGTATCATTAGAAGTATGCATTACTGAATGGTTTAGAAGTAAGTATTATCATGACAAACTATAGTATACCCTGGTAATAAAACATGTTATTACTCCACAAGCGAAGCAGGTACACCATAAGTTTTTTTTAGTGGAAGTGTAAATTTTTAAATAAATTGTTCAGTTTATTCATTCTTTAAAAAAATCCTATCTACCCAAGGTAGACATTTTGCGACCGTTGCTCTGAACATATATGTTTGGGCTTATTTTGTACTTCATTCAAACTGCTAGTCAGTTGCAGCAAACAAGCAGTCTCGCCGCCGTATAACATTGCTACAGAACACTCATTAAGCTTGTGTCTAAATTGTTTATTTATTGTTAAAAAATAGACAAATATAAACGTAGACAAATATTGCGAAACGTGTTTGCAGTGCTTCTTCTTATAAGGGTCGCGTGCGACGTAAAGAGGAGGCACCTCCTTCGGTTTTCATTTTTCTCCGTCTTCTTCAAATTAAACATAAAAGGCTCAAGTTTAGCATATAATGGAATATAGTTCATCACCTGATTTTGATAAAAACAAACAATAGGCATTTATCAGTGTATTGAGGGAGCATTTTATCCATATACTTTTGAACGGGAAAACTTACTCTACGAGTACCCTTGTTGTCCTAGGCCGGTAACACAGTTAACACTGATGTGGTATTTGTTGTGATGGGGCTGGGGGCAGGGGGTGGGTGGGTGAGGGTCTACACATAATCCTTCGTAATCTGCTTAAAGCTACATTTTACCGCATAAGATAATTTAATCCGAGCCTTCTCTGACCTTACCAGCCCTTTTTACGATTTTTGATATTTCATCTGGCTGTGTACCTATAAAGCCGCAAAAAAAAAAGGCTTTTAGGGTCAGAGAAGGCTCGGATTAAAGATAATTTTACATTACTCTTTTAAAGCCCTACATTACTCTCCAGTACAGGTGCTATGATGCACTTCATATTCAATCTGAATGTTTGCACCTCTCTGCTTATGATGGAAAACTAAAAGCATGCAGTTAACATATCCCCCTAATTTACTTCAGAAATATATGGACCCGGGGAATGGGCCTTTGAGTTACTACAACTTTTCTAATTCATCTTTATACGCTCCAGAATCACTCTGATTATCTGTTATTGATTTAGTTACATAGATAGACCAATTCTTCTTTTTACCGCATAGTAAATGTTTTCCCAGTTCCACACTGTCCCGTAATTATCAGGCTGTGTCCACTCACTGCAAGAGCAACGCATTCTGACTGCTCTTGCGAAATGGGCCTCTTACGGGCCTCCATAATGCTGCTGAAGCAATAGAACGTTTCTTAGCAATATTCACTTCGGAGCTAATTTTATAAAACCGGAAGTTGACGAACGTCAGGGAAGAGAAACTAGCAGATGACTCATGTCAACAAATAAATGAACTACTGACACGTCAATATTGAAGATAGAAGTAAGTAATGTTACTTACCTGTTTGCTTCTTGTTTGCAGTTTATTGACAACGTGTTCCAGATAAAAAACGCGTACGTGAGATATAAAAATTACCGTTTTAAAATTTCGAATCGACAATTTTTACTTGCACTCCTGAACTTTCTTTACAAGAAAGTTCTCTCTGAGAGTTTAGAATCCGTTTTTTCATCATTTTATTCATTCACAACATATAATTTCGAATTCCTGTGACAAAAACAAGATGGATTTCATAAAGGTTTGTAAGCAGAACTTATTTGTATTGTGGGGAAGCATTTCACATCAATGCCAAAAAAATAAATAAAATAATAATAATTAGATAAATCTAGTTTAAACACCTGGAAACCTTACCTTGAAAGGTGGAACTGAGAGACAGTATTAAAGCATGAAAAGGATCTTAAACAATACATACGTTCTCAGTATTAAAAAACAACAACATTTGGTAATCTTTTTCAGTAAATTTTATATTGACTAAGACCGAATTAAATATACAGGTCTGTGTTTACTGTATTGAACCAGACCAACTCCCTTAATACACTGCTGACTCCTCTTTTTATTGGGAATGAAATAATAATCAGTTATTGTGAGGTAAAAAAACAATATAATCTGTTTTAATATGTTTAAGCCTGCAGCCAGTCAGATTTTTCTTTATTTAATGTTCTTGTGGTCTAAATATAATTCATGGAGTAAAAAAATGATAACAAGTAAATATTTGATACCAAATAAATATACTGGCCCACTTTTATTGACAATGATATGTAAACACAGGTTTAATTTGTATTTTATTTGGCCTGTATAGGTTCTATATAAAATACATATTTTGTATATTATTAAAAGTGATCAAGTTTTAGTATTTCAAGTACAGCAGATATTTAAGTTGTAATACTCAGTGTTTGCATTTTCTTTATTTTTCAGACATGATGCTGCCATTTACACAACACAAGGTTACGGTATACTCCAAGTATTGAACAATAAATTGAATGGATTATCTTGAACTACATCTACAGTTCTTGTTCTCAACACTAATTGACACTTAAGTTTTTCACACAATGATCTGTGTATGCTGGTTTCCTCCCACATGCATTTAGCCTGTCATCCATGCCAATGAGAGTGATGTGAAAAGTAGTTTTGCTTATTTAATACTCAATAAAAAAACACTCATCATTCCATTTGAGACGTTGAAGTATACAGTTTTATTGAAATGACTGTTACGTGTACATATAACGGAGAATACATGTTGATGCTGAACTATGTTCAAAACCTGTGACACAACTTTAAAAAAACACAGCATAGGGTTGTAACTTGTTTTATTAACATATTAATTATGGACCTTAAAGGGACACACAGCAATCTTGATTTGTTGAAAAGCTAACAACTCGCAGCGTCCCATTAGTTTTTCTACATAATTCACATTTTTGCAATCATTAATATTAATACTAGAATAGTGCAAAGCTAATAGTTATTATTATATTACTAAACTGTTGATAATATTGCACCAATAATTTATACATTTCACTCACAGCCATTACCAGTATGTATTATATGTTTGACATGCCTATTAAACAAATTATCACCTTTCCAGTTGAATGACTTATGGATTCATTAAACCTGAGTATATCCAACATTTAAACTACACTTGACCTCCCTATCATATATATATCTGTGCCAGTGGACATGGCAGACGCTTAGGGATCACTTTATTTTAAGCTTTGTCAGCTCTCATGTAAGATCCTCTTTTACCTATGTTCATGAAACACACATGTTCGTCTTATTCTATGAAAATATGTATAAAGTTCTTCCTTAGCAATTATTCAATGCTATTGACATGTCCAATATATATGAAAATAAATATGAATTTTATTTTGGCAAAGTTGTGGTTAGAGCATAATATTATGTACATTGAATATGAAAATGAAACGCATTACGTATTTGAATAGACGCCTATAGTCTTCCAGACCGCCTCCAATCCATTTAAAATAAAACAGGAATGATAAATGTCCTTGCTGACAAAAGCACATGACAGACTTGTGTGTTAGGCCAGATAGAAAAATACATGTGTTTCTGGTTACTCGGTTGAAAAAATTAGGGTAGGTAGGTAGTTTTTTTTTTTCCCCCATGGATGTCAAAACTAATCGGATTCTATTTTAATATATTTAGCATCTTTGCTAGGGGCTTAATTAAGTTTTAATTCAAGAATACTTAAAACATGTTTGTTTTCAACAAATAACACGGAAATCTTTTCTTTTTTTTTTTTTATCTTTTTTAATTCTTTTTTTTTTATGATAAAAAACTGTAGGGTCGGCGCCAAAAAATAGGGACGGTCGGGTAACCAGAAACACAGGTATTTTTCTACCCGGCCTTATATATAATACATGATGCTGTTTTTCATGCTTTTCTCATTTTGGCGACCATCTTAAAATTTTAAGTACGTTAGAAAATTAAAAAATAGAAGAAGCTGCACAGTAGCCGATTTATAAGTTAAATATAGTAAGGCCAAACAAAAAAATAGGTGTGTTTCCTATTGCATGCTCTAAAAAAATAGGGTCGGTAGGTAGGCATTTTATTTTTTTTTGGAGCAAGATACTGTTAGATTCTACATGTATTTATATCATAAACCCCATTCAAGCTGATGATACAGCTGAAAGTTTCTCTGTGATGTCAGTTTACCTCGATATATTGTGATAAATCATTGTTCGGACAATATTTTTTTCATAAAAAGATTTAGGGTCGGCTCCTTAAAAATAGGGTCGGTCGGGCCACCGGAAACACACGTACTATTTTTTTTTGCCTTATATATATAAGTAAATATATAATGTTAATAGCTCTTATTTATCCCATGTTGAGACGACACACAAGCTAGACCACGAGACAATATACGTTTTAATTGAATGTTGTTTAACGGCTCATCAACACAGTATAGGTTATTTAGAGCCGCCCCAGAGAGAGGGGAAGAAATACATAGAAATCTGGGAACCTGCCCTACTCGTGTTATCAAATAGATTCCTATGGTTCTTTAACGTGCTCGGAGGATAAACCGATACATGGGACCGCCCGGTTTACGTCCCCATCCGACGGACGAGACTAAGGGAAAGTGTCTTGGTCATCGCTAACCCGGCCGAATCCGAATTTTATTGAAAAAAAAATTTCTACAAAAGGATACTAAGTTTAGGGTTATTACCCTCGCGAGCCTATCTACCCTATAGACTGCAGGGTTCTGTCCATTCCTTACTGATTGATACTAATATAGTTTCATAAAGGATGGTAGGTGTCATTGGCGTAGCTCTGTGTAAGCACGGTACGCCCGACCCTACGCCTAACTCGGAAATCGAAAACGTAAAAAGTCCAAAAATATTTTCAGGTACTTGTGTGTACAAGTTTACCTTTATCTTCCGTTTTATAACTCTGAAATATACGTCAGAACGCGCATTGTAACATAATACGGGTAGCATGACCCCGAACCCCACTAGGATAAGTTAAACGGAGTGAGGGCGGGAGGGACCCCGAACCCCACTTGTAACATAATACGGGTAGCATGACCCGAACCCCACTAGGATAAGTTAAACGGAGTGAGGGCGGGAGCGACCACGAACCCCACTAAGATGAGTTAAACTGTGTGTGGTGGCGGTGGGGGCGGAGGGTTGGGAGGGGGTTCAGCAGGGTAGACATACATGTAAGTGGTCGATTGCCAATCATGTGTTCTTGGTATCTCAGATGTAAAGGCGCTGGTACGGTTTAATACACAGATTGTTTCAAAGATGCTATTTCACAGACTTTCCATAAAGAGGCATCGGTTACACAGTGGAAAAGGCGTTGAACCTAAGGAGCTGGAGCCCTGGTGATGGCATGTCTAATGGGACTATTCCCCCATCTTACTTCCCTCTGCGGTCGCTGTTCAAATCAATAAAGCCCTAGTTCATATTATATTTGCGTCGACAATCCAAATGGCCTTTAAAATACATTTAAAATCATAGTTCGCATTCTAGATTAATTTTGTCCATTTAAAAAAATGTGCTGGGTGGGGGTCGGGGGCGGGGGTGGATGGGTCGAAAGAATAATAGCCAATGATCCTTTTTTAAAGGGCTCTTCAACCAAAATAAATCAATAAAAACACACGTCCTTTCGAAGATTTAAAAAATTGTCCGCGTACACCTTTTCACACTGTGATTATAATAAGTACAAGCATTGTGACGTCACAATTCTGTGTTGGAATGTGGTCTTCGGGGAAACACGGTATTGATTTTTTGCAATATTTTCAATAACGATCGAATTTAAAATATATCATGTTAGCATAAATATTTTGTCTCTTATCGACTGTCTGTTCACTACAATATATCAGGTAATTTCAGAATGTATCACACACAGAGCTGACCGATGTATTGCATGCCGTATTCCATGCCGTGTAACAAAACTACACAAAAACAACGTTTGAAACGCTTGCGTAAAACAGTGACCAAACGTTTTTTTGGGTAGAAAACAGTACTTTTTTCAAATTCGCTTGAAAATTCACATACTGCGGAAGGATTAAACTCATCGTTCATGTTCTTGTCTTTTTTCTCGCTGTTAAAATTTTCATACAAATCGAGATACAAAATAAAAAAATTGAAATCGATCGATAAACAGCTGACATTTTGCTCTTTCGCATGATTGTTGACTGAAATAATTTTCACAATAACACAACATAGACCTAAATTTATTTTTAAAAGTAGGCCATGAAAATGATGGTTATTTTATACGGAAATGGCTTGTATAATTTATGTTTTAATTGTAGTGATAAAAATATGATTCTTAAAGTTTTTTGTATGAAGCACACGGTTGAAGAGAGTCTCACTTTTCTGTGTGTAATTTTATGAACAGTCATGAAACGTTTTTCTGGGTAGAAAAAAGCACTTTTTCCAAATTTTGATGAAATTTTACAGGCCTGTAGAAAAAGACTTTTTCTTGACTTTAATGCTTTCGTCTTTTTTCTCGCTATAAGAACAAACTGTAATTATCAATTTGATTAAAAGCTAAAATTTCACATAAATTTTCGAAACGATCGGTAATTTGTAAAAGCCTAGAAATCATATTTTTAATAAAAAAGAATCGACAAAACACGTAAAAACTTAAAAATTCATTCTGTAACAAACGAATTGATGCATTTGTTTATGTGTGTCATCATTGTACATTGTCAGTTGAATACAGTTTACATCACTTGTGTCATTTTGACCGCCACCCTGAAATCTGCTCAAAACGCAGTTTGTTTACGTTTTTTGCGCGTGACGTTTTTAAGTTAATATCCCTCCGCGGCGGCTTGGCGCTCCTACTGCTATAGGAAGGATTCAGTTATTTTTATTTGAAAGTAGTTCCTTATTTCTATTTCGCGGCTCTTAGCAAGCACGAGCAAAAGTTCCCGTGCAATATCAATGCGTGCAATATCGTAGACTATTGCACGCTTAGCTCAATGCAAACTAAACGGGACAATATGAAAGTATACAATAATATTAAATACGTTTGTGCACAAACGTATTTTCTAATATATTCAAGAATAATATTAAAAAGTAAAAATACTTACCACAGCTGTTAGATTCGCATTATGACGTCATTCGGCCCCGTAAATCATTTGAAAATGGCGGTTTTATTTGTAAAGTCTGCTAGTATATATGTTAGTATATAGTGTGCGTGTAATTGAGATTGTTTCGAGCGTCTGCTTGACCTCAGTCTCTGAAAAAGAACACCAGCATTTTCCAAAATTTCCCGAGCATCTCCTTTATAGTCCTTTATAGATAATTATAATAATAGAGGGCAAAAAATTAAAAGTGACCAGTTCCTGTGATTGCATGTGCTACGCATACAAAATAATGAAACAAAATAATGCAGAAAAACGAGTTACAATTTAAAACTAAACTTACTTGTTATTTATCTGCAAAATGTTTTATATTTACGTAAACACACTGCATTGTAACATCAGATTCCACGATATGCCCTACAACTCGCCTGTTTCAACTTTTACCGTAAGGATGACGTAATCTGACGCAGAACCTTTACCCAATCGGAACTCTTCGCCAATTTCCGTACTCGGGAATAGTGGCTCGGAGAGTACTGGGTGCCGCTCAATGGTTTTTGGAAGCAAAATGATGAATTTGGTTCGGTTTTCGATTGTAGCTCTCCGCAAAATAGTGCTCTTTTATATAATGTTGTATTGATGAAAATATTGCAGATTTGTGAGTGATTTTATCAATTTCTTGATATTTTATTGCTATGACCGATAAATTATACTTTTTAACAAAATAAATCCCCAAATATGTGTAGTTGAAATGAAGACGAACAGCTCCGTCGTTCGGTCCCAAACAGTTCGTTCCATATAATGACTGATAGTTTGGAAGCATTTGTTGAGTTTTCCAAATATATATACTTTAATATTACGGTTGAATTGAAGGGAAAGGAGGAAGAGACATTGTAATTATGATTATATCATATTATGGGAGTGATTGTTTACTGTTTTGTCAGTCGAGAGTGATATGTCAGCTGCATGCATATATGAACTTGATATTGTATCAGTAAATCAATTAATAAAACTCTAAACACAGAAAGATATGACTCATGAAGTCCATACTGACGTCCATGGTACTTGATGTATTGTTAAATTACGCTTATATGGTCTGGAAGTATATATTTTTTCTCCAATCCACAGACATTAGGGTACACCTTTGACATGAGGGTTAGTTTATTTCAAGATATAGATCTTATACATATATCATCTAGTGAAAACATTCCAGATATCATATATTTAATATAAACAATATGAAAATAGTTTATTTAACACTATTACTATGTGATCAATGATTACATCAAATGTATTTATTTTATAAGGGCTTCTAGAAGCATCAAACATTTTTAAAATGTTTAAATTTCAATCGGAGGCTCTAGTGTGTTTTACAAAAGATGGTTTACAAGCGGAATAACTTTTATTAATGACATTTTAGACAAAAATGGAAATCTTTATTCATACATAGAATTGAATGAACACTATAATATGCAGTCCAATTTTCTTGAATATGAAGGTATTATAACTGCTGTCAGGAATTATTTGGCAAACCTGAATATTGTGCATCTGTAACAGCCAAACCCTATTCGTCCACTAATCCTATCCTTAATTCTACAAAATGAGAAAGGCTGTCGAAACATATATGACATCATGATTAGAAATAATATCCCAAAGCATTAAGTAAATGGAAAAATGAAGTAGTTAGTGTTCCAAACTTTGAATTTGAAAGATTATATGCCTTACCTTATAAAATAACAAAAGATCCTAAGTTACCTTGGTTCAATTTAGAATCAACCATAGAATACTTGGAACAAATTACCTGAATATTATTACGGTAATAACGATATGTGCAGCTTTTGCAAAAATACACTGAAACTATCCAACATCTGTTTTGGAACTGTGGAACACAGTAAAAGAATTCTGGTCAAAACTTCAAACTTATCTTACAGAAAAATGCCATACAGCATTCGTAACTTTAACAGAAACAGATATTTTTATTTGGAAATAGTAAATTTAATACTGTTTTGAGCAAAATCATCATGCAAGCAAAACTTTACATTTATCGAAACAAGATGCAACGTCAAATACCACAGCTTAACCTTTTTAAAACGTATATAATATCTTTGTACAAAGTTGAGAAACTAATCGCATATAAAAACTTAAAAATGAATAAGTTTGAAACCATGTGGAGTCAATACCTTGCTATCTGTGGAACTGGAGTATAGAGATCATTTACTTAGTTGATTTTTCCAGTATCAAACTGTAGCAAATAAACTTAATGTTTTCATTCTGGGACATGCAAAGCTCAGCTTACTAATTAGAAATATTATACCCTTGCTTATAAGTTATATCTTGATCTTCCTTAATCAACCTTGTTGTTGTTTTTTATAGAAAAAATAACAATTTTGGAAGTTGTGTATATTAATCCTTTAAAACTATCCTAAAACATTGTCCTTTGGTAATGGATTTATATACAGATTTATTACACAGTATGGGTTATTGTTTTTTTTCCTTTCCAAAAACAAAATATGAGAAAAAATCAGTGTAGCATGAAACAATGTTTATTTTTGATACTATAACATTTAAATTATCTGTGTAAAGCAAGTCTGTATGTATTGACAATGTGGGTTTTACACTAGGTTTTGAAACAAAAAATATTCTTTAGGGCTGGCATGGCGCAGTCGGTAGCACGGCGGATTTGTAACCGGAGGCCCTGGGTTCAATCCTCCGTGGCGCCACTGAGTTTCGTCGGTGTGTTCTTGACCAAGACACTTTCCCTTAGCCTCGTCCGTCGGATGGGGACATAAACCGGGCAGTACCGTCTATCCTCCGAGCACGTTAAAGAACCATAGGAATCTATTTGATAATAAGAGTAGGGCACGGTTCCCGGATTCCCTCTCTCTGGGGCAGCTCTAAATAACCTATACTGTGTTGATGAGCCGTTAAACAACATTCGTTTCAATTCATTTCATACATTTATTATTGTTTTTTTCCCCCATAACCTAGCACTAGTCCTTCACAATAAGACTTTGCATTTTGTATACCATTTTTCACATTTTTTTATTTTTTATTTTATTTTTTATTTTGCCTAAATGCGAACAGTAGTCAATATGAAAAAATAAAGATCACAATAATGAAGATTAAACGTGAAAAAAGCTACTGTATGATATCTAAAAATGGATATATATTTACATAATTGTTATAAACTTCCATTCTTGGCATTGATCTCAGCTCTCTGAAGCGCCCAGTGAAACGACGGAGCTATTATTTTTCAACATTTCAATTAAAGACACACCCGGTTAAAATGAGATAATAAATATAATAACAGTCGTGAAAGAAAAGAATGTAGTTAGAAGAGTTTATGGATGTGTAAACGTCTTGAAAACTGGTCGACATCACATGTTAGGTTTCATCCTGCGCTAAAACGACCACTCGTTAGTCTCTGTTTGGCTACCAAGATTTAAAGGGCAAAGGTCATAGCAAAAAGAGAAGAATATGGACAAAAGAGGGCCTCAGGGAAGATTTTTGTAAATATATGGTAAACATATTTAAAAAATACCTATTTAGGGCTGTACAAATCCTATAGCCCGATGCCCGGGACTAGTCCAAAACCAAAGTCGGGCGTGTCACTTTTTCAAAGATTTCAGTCCCGGACTAGTCCAATTTTAAAAAAAGAGAAAGTCGAGCGTGTCACTGTTTAAAAGATTTCAGTCCCAGATTTGTCCAATTAACAATGTTCAATATTTAATGATTCTTACTGTTGCTACTGTTTCACCCAATGGCAGTCTACAATCTATACCACTGAAACATGTATACATTAATTGTCTGAAGAGTAAATAAGGATTGTTTCATTTACTGTGTATATTGAATTGTGTGCAAATCCGTTAAAATAAGATGCAGTTCAGGGTTCTGGAAATATTTTGAAAATCCACTTGCCCAGGGCAAGTGGATTTTCAAAAGTCACTTGCCCTGCCCATAATGTCACTTGCCCCACATTTAAGAACACATAATTTCCCCAAAAATTGGCGCTGTACCATTATTCGTGTTAAACGGGACGGACCGCCGCATAATTTGGACAATTATACTTAGTTAGAAAAGAAAGGGAGAATGTATTTTATGAATTAGTTAATACATTGTATTTATTCATATAAAAAAATCAAATGGTTGCATTTTCTTCTTTTGTGTCTATTACATCTTTGTGTTACTTAAATCATAAAATGATGAGACAGTATACAACCTCATTTTATTCCGCCCTCCCACCCCACCAATCACCACACACACAACCCCATCATTTTCGATGACCATCCAAAAAAAATGCTTGGCAGCTAGTGTATGGAACTTGTAATGTCACAGTGTGTACAATTAACCAGTTGACAGAAAAAAAGAAGCTATTGTATTCATTTAAATGTGCGACAAGCAAAAAAACAAGACAGAAACATTATAAAAAATATTCACTTGGCCCCAAATTTCTGCAACCATGGTAACGTTCCTACGGCTTTTTAATTTCACTAAAGGGAATTAGATGAAAGCAAGAGGCATGAGTAGGGGTTCCCTTACTAGGGTTCCCTAGGAATTGTTTAAGAAGTAGTAGCAGTAACCTTATTTATCAAAAGCGAAAGAGAAAAAGTTTCCGTGATTGGTTCTGAAATCGCGAAAACCTATGACATGCGCATATCGCTAAGTTATGCAACTTATTTGTGTAGTATGCACTTCCATATACGTTTAATTACAGATTATGTCAATGAAATACACCAGATTCCTCATAAAAGCGCGTTTATAAACGAGTGCTTCAAGTAAAAGAAATGTGTTTTCGTTACGAAAAAACCTTCGGCACAATTATCTAAACAAAAACGTGACGTCACGTGGGTCTGTCAATCATTATTTTGACACATTAAATTTGCAAATTAAGAAAGAGTTTTCTGATTTGATTGGTGGAAGGTCCAAAAATGATGTTCAGAGATTTCTGAATTTATGGTTGGAAGGTCACGGACATAATTACCGCGATTTCATTGGCCGATGGAAACACGTCTGACGGTCGTGTCAGGATAAATTGTAATACGGTGTTGTTTTCAAACGGTGTGAAATGCGCGTGTGGGTTAATTAGGTTGTTTATTGAAATAATGCCACAAATTAAGCTGCCTGGGGCGAGATTGTTGATTGTACCGAAAGTTGATCTTATTAACAATCGCTAGCGGCGAAAAACAGCTGCAAGTTTTATTCAGTTATCAAAATGAAATTCTGATATGGCTAGTTTGCCACTTGATTTGTTCTGGAATGGAAATGTCCGTCGGGCAAGTGCGGGCAACCAGATTTGCGACGGTCACTTGCCCGCACCCAAAATCCACTTGCCCGGGGCGTCGGGCAACCGTATTTCCGGAACCATGCAGTTTTAACATATTGACTTGAGAAATCGAAAGAATTCAGGACTTGTGTCCATTTTTTGGGACTAGTGACAATTTTTTTGGGACTAGTCACTTTTGACAGGGTGACTAGTCCTGGACGAGTGGCTTAAAAATTTACTTGTACAGCCCTGGCTATTATTGTAGCAAAATAACATTGTTTTTCATTTTAAGACCAAAGGGTAATATAATAGGGCCTTAAAGATGGTGAATTGAAAAGAGGGCCTCAGGGAAGATAATTTTACTAACTGGGTCACTGTCTTCTAAGAGCAATCAATGCATTACAATATAAGGTAAAATATTTTATAAGAGGCTCATTATTGCAAAACCAAAAGAGGGAAACGGCTTTCAAAGAAGAAAAGGGGGCCTCATGATAGATTTTATTGCTAAATGGGCCATTGTCTTGTAATAGCTTCTTTTCCTCATGGTCGTTTCCAGACATGCTGTAACTTATGATATTCGATTGTTTAAATTGAATTTGATTACATTGAATTAAATTCAAAATTTAGAAATACTTAAAGAAATGCTTAATCCAGCTCTTTTTCCAAACAAAGTTTTACTCCCACCAGGATTTGAACCTGGGTCTTCTACCCTCAAAGGGTAGATGTGTTTACCGATTACACCATAGAAGTGGTACATGTTTGTACTAAGAGCAAATGAACTAAAAAATTAAACTGAACTTCCTAATTTCACAGCAAAGTAGTTAAACTAGATTTAGCCCTGGCAACAGGGATTCATTTTGAATTCCAAACAATTTGACGAGGGATCAACGAAGTCAGTGTCACATATTGCAAATACAAGTTAAGGCAAAACTAACTGATGATAACACCATTTTAACTGATAATTTTGATCGGCAACTGGCTACTAATGACAACCCTGGCGCCTATTTGTTGTGCTTATAATATAAAGCAAATATAAATATGTGTCTAATAAATACATAATTTTATATATGCAATTAATATAACATTTAAGCATGAAATGATTTAGATGTGAGCTGGCTGATGGGAGTCATTTGACGGATAGCTGGCAACATCTGTAAGATGAGGGTAATCAACATGAACCTGGTGGTTCAGTAAATCGGTTGGCTGGTTGTTTGAATGATTTACGTCATTTTTAGCACATGTTAGGCCATATATGATGATCGATATCATCCATGGTGGGGGCACACCACTTTTTCCTGGGTAGAAATAGTAGTGTATACCTTCTGCCCATCTGAAAGGACACGCTTTCTTATTTATTCCAACTTGCAGTGAGCGAGTCGAGGTTTCAAACAATCCAACCACGGATGCAGTAAATCGGAATCGACCTTCTCAGCACATTAAACATTTAGGGCACTGCTCCCCGATTCAGATGTAACCTTTCTTAATTTTTTTTGGGCCCAGTAATTTCTAGGTATGGTTATATAAAATGTGTAACCTGTTGCTATAAATACTAAAATAATTTCCTCTGCTTTAACAAGGGCTTGCAACCTTCTACTAGATACGTATCATATGATGTATATGTAGGCAGCATTAAAACAATTAGTGACTGTCCCGTTCATTTGTTTTGTACAATTTAAACAGAATAATTTGGTGCAAACAGTATATATAAACCATCACGGTCTCTTTCAGCGTAAATCCACGTATATAAATGATGTCACGGTCTCTTTCAGCGTAAATCCAAGTATATAAATGACGTCACTGTCTCTTTCAGCATAAATCCACTTAATAAATGACGTCACCGTCTCTTTCAGCGTAAATGACGTCACCGTTTCTTTCAGCGTAAATCAACATATATTAAAATGATGTCATCGTCTCTTCCAGTGTAAATCCACATATAATAACTTCACTGTTAATTTCAGGTTGAATTTGCATATAATAACTTCACTGTTTAATATTTCCAGGGTAAATTCGCCGCATATATATATATTAACTTCAGTGTTAATTTCAGGGTAAAAATTTGCATACATAGTATATAGTAACTTCAGTGTTAATTTGAGGTGAATTCAGGGACTTCTCTGTTAATTTCAGGATAAATTTGCATATGTATAGTAACTTCAATTTTAGAAAAAAATGGAAAAGAAAAATATAAGAACGCTTTTAAATGCATGGGTTGACATTAGTTACTAGATAGAATTACGAAATGAATGTTTTACTGCATTTTTTCTCAATTTTAAAAAAACCACGCTTGCGACGGTATGGGTTATGTTCCTAAAATATATAAAAAAAACACATATATAAATAACGTTGCTGATCCTTCAGTGTAAATCCACATAACAACGTCACTGTCGCTTTTAGCGTAAATCCGCATGTTTAACATCTTCAACATCTTCACTGTCAATTTCCGGATAAATCCATACGTATAAATAATTTCACTGTCTCTTTTTGTGTAAATCCCACTAAATAAACAATTTCAACATCCCTTTTAGTATCAATTCGCATTGATAAACCATGTCACTGTCTCTTTCAGCGTAATTCCGTCTGTACAAATGATTTCACCATCACTGACTTTCAGTGTTAATCCCCACATATTATTAATAACTTCACTGTCACTTTCTAGGTTAATCCACATGTATAAATAACTTCTACTTTTTTATTTTCAGTTTTAAATCTATGTATTTAAATATATCAATATAACATTAAGACCTGTTTAAGGAATTTTCACAGACATATTCTAACTATCTGGGTTCTACCGGTATTAACCACGGGTGGGGGAGTTCCTGGTGGCGTTCCTTGTTGTTCCAGGCAGTGTTCCCTTTATTGCGCGTTTTGTTTTCCCATATCCCCATGCCACTAAAGCAAGTCTCCACTCCTCAAATGACGACTCTACCAGGGGTGTCATTAAGAGGCGGGAGGCGGGGATTTCTCCCTGCTACTTTGACAGGTCTACCTGGCTACTCTGAATACTTTTACTAGTGTTTCATACAAGTATCAATAAAAACACCCGGCTATTCTGCTCTGGGTGCCGCTTACTTATAAAGGTAATGACACCCCTGCTCTACCCTGCCCTGTATATATTGGTGGGGCGTATGATCAGATCATTGATACCATGATCATGATGCCCATGGGCCATGGCATGTGCTCCCACTTTATTTAGTTTTATATGAAGAACTTAGAAGAGGTGAAACTCTTATAAATTAAGAAGCGCCCACGTTTAACGGGAATCACCATATTGCTTACCTTAGTATGAATACATTATTATATCAGGAATCTCTATGAATACTCCCTGATAAAACAAATAAATATGTACCGCATGTTCGGAACTTGACAGCAGTCGCCATTTTGTTTATCTTATAATTGAAGAGGTCGCTACTGCAGAGTTGTCGTTTCTTGAAAATAGTTCAAAATGGCGTCGAGTACTCTCCGAGTCGGAATCCCGAGTGACGGAATCCGACGAGGCAGTTCCGATTGAACCTTTACCGTAAGCATGACGTAATCTGACGCAGAACATTTACAAAGGCGATCACGCCAGTAACAGAGGTACGCGTAAAATCGATAACGGCCGTCTGAATCGACTGTGTACAAAAATAAAATGGCGGCGTTGTGCGATTTTTTCAATGAAATAGTCCGGCACTGTTCACAAAAAAGAATCCCTGTAGCGGAGTATCAAAATGATCAAAAATGCTAAATAATTAGTTCCTGGCGCACCCACAGTTTCTAAAGAGATAAAACACGAACTCTGATACTCAACGTTGTGTGTGACGTAACGTTGCGACGACTCAATACCGCAGACGACAACAAAAGAGGTTTGTTTGATTATGTAGCAGACTCTTAAAGGTTTACCACCACCAATTACATGTAAACCTCCGAGGTGTAGTCGAATGTAGTTCCTATAATAAAAAGTAATCCCTCCTTTTTCGATGGAAATGGGCATTATAAGTAGGGGAAAACTGACCTATTCGATTTTGTGGTTATATGTATAAGAAGCGTATTAATAGGTTTACTGGATCACTGATGAAGATTTTCGAAATTTCGACTCTATGCTTACACTTTGTGAGCAATGAAAACAGTCGATCACTAAAATCAGCTGCACCCGTAACCTGTTTAGTAAACAAACAAGAACTTTCTTACATGTCTTGTGACCCCACGTTTTCTGGTGATTTTTTAAGTGGAAAAATAGTTTTCTTAATGAACATTACACTGCTGCATTATCCATACTTGAGTTGAATTTGCAGCAAATCATTAAATGTGACACTTTAACAGTGGTGTCTATGGGGAAAATAATTAGTGCTTTCATACCATTTAAATTTGCCTATGGTTAACAGACTGTAACTCATGTAAGTGGCAATACGCATGCTTTACAACTTGAATTCCTAGAGAACTCGTCTGAAAAACTTGAATGGTATAAACACATATTTTGTAATGTTGAAAGGTTACCATTTCACTTGCTGAAATGACATTTTCGTAATCCAGTCTACTGAATGTAATCCATTCGCAACATCTCGTACATTGCTTTGCGGGATCCCGAAGAATGACGGGATTGGCCGAGCGTTCACGATTGATAGTAGCGAGTTATCTGCCGAGAATAGATGGCGCCACCGAACCCGATCCAGCTACTTTGGTGTTACTTGGTCTTTATCGTACGACAAACAAAGAAATCATTCTAAATTTTTCGTCAAAAAAAGAAAAGAAATCATGCCTTGTACGTGTTGTTGTGTGCCAGGATGCCATTTAAGAGGGGGACATGCGTTTCCAACCGAATCAGTTAGACGGGAGAAATGGATTTTGGCGATGAGGATTTAAGAGTTGGAAACCGTCAAAATCGTCAGTCGCACTTCAAACCGGATGACTACATTCAACAAACAATAGATGGTATGTTTTAGTGTCAAATCAAACTTTTTGAAAAAAAACAAAAAAACACAAGAATACGTTAAAGTTAGTATATGAGTTATTCATAGCCATACTTTTGTAAAATAAACGTTCCCTACGGTTGAGAAGTATTCGTTGATAGTCAAGTAGTGGGTTGGTTAACCGACTTTCGGTTTCACCACTATTTTTGTTCTATTTGCGCACTATAACTTACTGTAACTTACTGTTCCGAGGCCAATGGTAAGGCTGTGGCTTCTGGAGGCCCGTCTCTTTGGCTGTTTATCGGTCGAGAGTGTCTGCTGCGCAGGTTTGGGAAACAACTAGCATCAAATTTTATTTGATTATTATGCCAATGTTTTTTTAGTCTGCTCTTAAAGGCATTTACACTCGGTGCTTGGACAACACTATCTGGTAGGGAATTCTAGTCTTCCACTACCCTAATGCTAAAGGAGTTTTTTATGCGTTCTGTTTTGTCTTGTTTTTTGAAATGTTTTAGGGTATTCCCTCTCGTTCTGGTATATGTTGCTAAAGGGAGAACGTTTTGGATGATGATATATCGAATCTCTAAGAATCTTAAAGACCTGCAGCATGTCTGTACGTAGCCTCCGCTACTGAAGTGTAGGAATACCTAAGGATCTTAGCCGTTCATTATATTCTAGGTTGTTTAAAGACGATAACATTTTTGTTGCCCTACGCTAAACATTTTTTTATAGCGATTTGGTGCTTTTTTAAGTACGGGGACCGAACTGTTCTGGCATATTCTAAATGGGGTCTCACTAAAGCTTTGAATAGTGTCAAAATATATTCTTGTCTAGATACGTAAAATTCTCATAGTTATTCCTAGATTTCTATTCGCTTAGGCTATTTTGGTGGTTATATAAGTGTTGAAGGTAAGATAAGTATCAATTATCACCCCCAGATCCTTCTCCTCGGAAACATTTATAATCAAGTCCCTACGATTCTCCTTGTCTTTCATAAATAGTTATCAGTAGCCATTGATTTGCCAATATGCATTCTTTTACATTTTTTGAATTAAATTCTAAATCCAAGTTTGGACCAGTCGCAAAGTTGTCAGTAGTTCTCTGTAATTTATCTACGTCTTCTTGGGAATTTATAACTGAATATGTTTTGGTATCATCTGCAAATAGCTTGACTACTGTTTCCGCTACCTCGGGGAGATCATTTATGAAGACAAGGAAAAGGGTAGGACCTAAGACACTACCCTGAGGTACTCCGCTGTATACTTGTTCAGATGTTGAGTGTTTTCCATTTATAACCACCGTTTGAGATCTGTCCCTTAGGAAGTCTTTCACCCATTCCAAAACCTTCCCCACAATGCCATAACCTTCTTATTTAGTTAGCAGCTTGTTATGTAGTAATGTATCAAATGCTCTCCTGAAGTCATAGAATATTACATCAAGCTCTTGGCCACTATCAAGTGCATCATGCCAATCTTCCAGTACTTCTAATAATTGAAGAGGACAGGATTTGCCCTTAATAAATCCATACTGGTGTATTGAAAATAAATTGTTACTTTGCATATGATCTATAATATTCTTTTGATAATTTTTTGCATTATATTTGAAACAATAGGGCATAAGCTTATTGGTCTATAGTTTTCTGGAGATCGTTTATTTCCTGATTTAAAATTGGTGTTTTATTTGCTATTTTCCAGGAACTTGGTACTATTGATTCATCTAATGATTTGTTGAATTTTTTTGTTAACGGCTTTGTTAATTCATTTTTACATTCGACTATCACTTTGGAGTATATTCCATCTGGGCCAGCTGATTTATTTGGTTTTAATTCCCTTATTGCTAGCAGAACATCGTTCTCGGTTATGATAATGTTGTCAAGCATGGAGTTAACACTTCTTTGAGGGAAAGCTGGGTTGTCATTTAGTTCACTGTGTTTGAAGAAACTGGCAAAGTATTGATTAAAAATATTTGCTCTCTCTTGGTCATCTAAGACTATGTTTCCATTTTGGTCAATTAGTTGTCCTATTGTAGTTTTGTTTTTGTTTTTTGACCTTACATATTTCCATAATTATTTATTGTAACTATTTATCCGAGTTGCAAGGTCTTTTTCATAATTATACTTCGCTAGTTTTAATGCATATGTAGCTTTGTCCCTAGCAGTTTTATATTATTTGAGTGAGTTTTGCAATAAAGGTATTTTTTCCAATATTTTCTTTTGTCTCTAACTATGTTTTTTTTGTGTTATTATCTATGTATGGGAGATTGTTATTCTGCCGGGGGGCTCCAGTGCACACTGGTATATTTTTATCGATAATGTTATTGAGGTTATCGGCAAAGGAGTCCCACGCATCATTTACATTTTTGTCATTTAATGTATTCTCCCAATTAATACAGTTACAGCTTTCCCTCATTTGAATAAAGTTGCCTTTAAAAAATATTTTTTTGGTAGTCTTGCATTCTATCCTACTTGAATAGCAACGATAAAAGATCTGTAGCAGAATATGATCACTCTTCCCTAGTCCAGGGAGATAATCTATTTTGTCTATCATGTTCTCTTCGTTTGTAAAATTGTAGGGTTGTGTATGTTTGTTCAAAAAATGATGTTTTAGATAACGTTTCTGTAACTGCGACTAAGTCAGGATATAATGCCTGTACTTGTAGGCTAAGTTCGGACAATTTATTGTTAAGGCTATCAGCATTTGTATATAGAATTTGAAGCACATCTGGCGGGCCGCGGTCACTTGATATATTATTAACACTTTCCGTTTCTGTATTTACATGGTTAAAAATAAAACTGTCTCCCTATTCACGGTTGACCTCTGGAGAACTTGGTTCGGTACTAGATACTCCTCCAATTATTGTCCTTTCCAATTGGAGGAGTATCTAGTACCGAACCAAGTTCTCCAGAGGTCAACCGTGAATAGGGAGACAGTTTTATTTTTAACCATGTAAATACAGAAACGGACAAGTGTTAATCATATATCAAGTGACCGCGGCCAGCCAGATTGTGCTTCAAATTCTATCTACAATTGCTGCTGATCTAATATTGGTTGGTTGGTTTTTTGTTCCTGCTTTTGTAGTATTTTGGCTATTTGTTGTTTGGTTTTCTTGGCCTAAAGTGTGATTATTTGGGGGAATGATTACTTTGCCGTCTCTTATTTCTGCTTTTTTATTTATATGCCTGGCTGTTGCCAATTCCTGTAGTAATTCTTTTCTTTCTTCCCTTTGTTTTGGGGTATAGTCGGCTGCCATTATTACTCCTGAGTCCTGTTAGAAGGCTTGGAGCTTTATTTTTTATATGCTTAGCTTCAGTTAAGATATCTCTTTTTTGTTTTTTGGATTCTAGCACTAGTTTAAATGCCCTAGTTTTATTTATAGCTTTGTTTCTAATTCTTAACCCTACTTTTATATTTATTTCGACACCTAGTGCTTGAACGATCTGTTCAATATTATTTTGGTCTTCCAGTTTCCTTTGATCAGAATTGTCTTGTTTACTTTCAGGGAGATTGTAAATCATAATATTTAGACCCCTATTTTTTTCTATCTTCGTGTTCTTTTATTCTAGAATCAATCTGTTGCGTTACGTTTTCTTGTATTTCTTTTAATATTGATTTTTTTATGTTTTGAGTTTCCCCTTGTACTTTGTTATCTATTTTTGTATCTGTGTTTGACAGGTCGCCTTCAATTTTGGAAAGTCTTCGTTCATTTGTTGATTTTAGTTCATTTATAGAGCCATCTAATCGCAGAAGGGTTGGTAGTGTATATTTACACGTTGGACACGTCCATGCCAAGTTGAGACTAGGGTCAGTTTGTACTGTTCAATGTTTATATGTGTACAAGAGATACAAAATGTCAGGCCACAGTGTATACATGTAAGGCATGGTGTATTTTGATTTATTTTATTTTCACGCTGTGGACATACTTCACTATCAGACCATTGCCTTTTCTTTTTGTTGTTGATTATTCTCTATTTGTGGTCTTGACAGAGGGGTGCTGGTTGGATTTGTAAAATTTAGAGATTTTTTGAAGTTGGATGTAAATCCTTTGGCCATTTTGACAAGATTTTATGATTGTAGATCCCGTTACCCTGGGTTCGATTATGTTAAGAGGTTGGGCGTCCCTACCTTCTTAGTCGACACCAGGACACGGTCTCACTAGCTAATATTTTAGTATGAGGTATTTATCCCTAATCTTATATTATTCCAGGTTATTTTGAATTGATAACGTTAGTCTAGCTAACCAAAGGCGGCTTAATTCAGGTACCGGATGGATACCGTCTGTAAATAAATTGAAGTTTAACGACTTCCTTGTTGGTGTATTTTTTTTCTTGAGATTTCAAGATCAAGTCCAATTTTTGGGGAGCAGGTTCCAAGTTGCTCAGCATTAAATACTCTGATAATTTATTAACTGCTTCTATTTGGCAGTTTAATTCAAAGTCAGTGATATATTCTGTTTGAAGATGTAATTTCACAGCATTCCATTTTTTGATACTTATTGGTGGTATTTCGATTATTGTGATGTTGCCAGGAAAGTTTTGAGCTCAGATGCCTATTCTATTGAAAACTGGTTGAAAGTAGTTTATTGCCTCAGCCTCAGAGGAGAAGTTTGGGGAAAGATGTTTATTCAATCTATCTAGAACCGTAAAGTCACAGGTCCCATACCAAAATAGTATATTTAACTTTTCATTTGGTTGCAACCTAGCAATGTCTCTTTCCAAGACACTTATTCCCTGTAAGGCTGTACATCCACGTTTGAAGTGGCAAATTATTCTGTGTAAATTTAAGGAACTGGCCTGATTTTTTATATAACTCACCTTGTTGTCACCATATATGTGTACATACACTACTGCAAGCCTGCCAAGATCTAGGTTTATCGTATCTACTATGGAGTGATAGGGATCAGTGAACATTTATGAAATCAAAACAATTATATTAGGTGAATCTATCACCTGGTGTTTCTTTTCTCTCCTGATGGTTTAAGCTGACGAACCTACATGTATGTGTATAATGGTCACAATTTATAAAGTTGTGTTATTAACAAACAAAATGATTTATGTTTTCAGGTAGAAATCCCATTCAACAGAAACTACAGTCCACAGCTGTCCCCAGTCAATATCAATGGACAAGACCCATGAATGACCCCATCACAAAAGTCTCGTGGGTTTAGGACACAGGACAGAGAAAGCAGAAAAAGAAAACATGAAGAAACAGTTCTAAATGAGCTAGAGGTTGGCATTTTAGAACCATTGGAATGTAGTGAAGTTGAAGTCGAGACGGGACCTTCTGAAATCCACTATTTCGCTACACCTCTCAAATGTAGCAGAGAATCCGGAACGCAGACTGATACTAAACCGACCGATACTAAGTCCCTTTTTGATATCGAAAACTTTAAAGATGACGGCAAATGCACTCATTTTTGTACTGGACTTGAAAATTACTTAAAATTAACATTTGTTTTAAACACACTTGGACCTGCAGCTTATTGCTTAAATTATCTGTATCACAAGGATGAAAGTACGTCTGTTATAAATCAGTTCTTTTTGACATTGATAAAACTTAGAAGAAATCGACCACATTTTGAACTTTCACATATGTTTAATATATCAGAAAGCAGTGTGAAAAACATAGTGTTTACATGGATTATATTTATGTCAAAACAGTGGAGAGAAATTGATTTTTGGCCTTCACGCAATCTTGTGCGATATTTTGCACCCTCAGATTTTAAATCAAAATTTCCAACTACTTGTGTTGTTATAGATGGAACTGAATGTCCAATAAAAAAAACGAAGGCGCCAACAGCTCAACAATCCACATTTTCCACGTATAGAAATACGGTGAAAACACTCATGGGTCTTATGACCTTTTAGAATTTTGTTGAATAAAAGATATATATAATTACTGAAATCCAAATGTTTGTCTTAATCAATGTACGTCTTGTAAAACCTCTTCTCCAATAGAGATGGCTTGAAATAGAGATAAAAAAATAGACGTAAGCTGTACAGCATTTTCCTTATGAATTCGTCATTTTGTGGTATTTTAATGTGCACCATGTCAGTGATCGTGTAAACAACTAGCGCACATTCTTCTGCTCCTGTGCAAAGAAGCTGGCCCTGAATCTGGAAATAGTAGTCGTTTGTTTCATCTAAAACGAGCTCCGAATTTGCGTTCTCTTTAAAATACGATACGGTTTCAACACCGATTGTTTTATCCTTAGCTGTAAAAGGGCACTTTACTTCAGCACGCAAACTGTCTATGATGCCATCTGGTGATTAACCACGAAACATTCAGAATTCTCAATAGTGCAGTATGTGTTGGCGCCGTGTAAGTGCCCAGGAAGGTAGGGTTCAAGCCTGCTGATTTCCCTTTTTTTTTTAATGTTCTTTGGTTTATATTATTCCTTTACATTTTTCACTTTGATAACGCAATCTTATAATTACACATGGTAACAGTGAACAGTTTATATGTGTTGTAATGTACACTTTAACGCACACGTGAACAATTGTATTTCTGTGGTGATGTGTACTTCTAGCACGTCGTATTACAAGGTAATTGTATCTCGGCAGCTATTTTACGCTTGCGTAAAACCTTGCTTGTAGACAAATTATATCATTTAACAAATGTACGGATCGACTGAGAAACGTACTCCAAGAGAGTGGTTGAGGCGCACACATAGGAAAAGATTTAGAAGCCATAATATGTTGTTTGAAGTTGATTGTTCATAATACAAAATAGGATTTGCTTTGTTTGAAATGTGTTTTACGTCATTTTTAGTATCTTATCATTATATGACGATCACTTTGTTGTGGTATAGGCAGACTAAACAGTACTGTATACCTCCCACCATCGATACGAACATTGACTGTTTACAAAACAGTGTATTGTTATTTAAATGTGCCAACCAACCATTTATTGGTCAGTGTACGCTTTCTATTGTCAAAATGACCAGTGAATATCTGTTAGGCAATTTGCATACGAAGAATCTCACTTAATGTAGAGTAGAACTGCCATGCAGTGGGATAGGAGCGTCATTCCCATGTAGGATGGGAGTTCTGAAGAGCCAAAAGGGGATTATAATACATTGTCAAATCACCTATTAAAGGGCTACATTTAATATTAGAAAAAAAAAATTATATATGGAGGATCTTACATGATTGCTCATTCATTATTGAATTTATTAAACGAGTTGGCAAGAATGATATAATGCGTGGCTCTTGCAGAGCATTATACCATTTTTGCTAACGAGTTTAATAAATTCAATAATTAATGAGCATAAAATGTTAGATTTTATTTATCACATAACTTATAACGCCACATTACGTCTGGCGTCAGAAAACGTACATTAACGTCACGACCATGACGTCATTAACGTTATGTTACAGTACATAGAATTATATAGGAAAAATCTTTTCTCTGAAATCGCAAGACACAGCGCTCTCATATTATTGCATGTAGTTTCAGCTTGTGGTCGTCTTCGAAGTTTGTTAAAATGGTGATCCTGCCGTCATATGTGTCCCCACCCCAGGGGTCACAGTTTTACATATAGTTATATAAGAAAAATCTTTAAAAAACTTTTTTCGGAAACCATGTGGTCAAATTTGACAAAACTTCACATGAATGATTATTAGTTGAATGGTTTTCAAATTATTAAAATAAGGTCAATGACACATGCAAGATGGCTGTCTGACATAGAAAAACATTTTAATTATTTCTTGTATACTGGGACCCAGAGCATTGGGTTCAAATCCCTCTGAAGGTTAACTTTTTTAATTCTTCATTTTTATTATTGTTTCATATCTGGTTGTTAAACAAAAAAAATGTTTTTTGTTGTTGTTTTTTATTATTATTAAAAGTGTGATCATGTGTTAATTTATATCTTTCTTTTTTTCCTTCTTTTTTTATAAACTTGTTTCTTTTTTTTCTTTTTTGTAATCTTCAGTATATTTTTCTTTAATTTCTTAAGGTGTTTACTGTTGTTGGAAAAGAAAAGGAAATCCATACCTGCATGTACCTACCCATTGGTGAAATCATGGGTCGGAAACGTATTTTTGCATATGCATACCTTTAGAGAGAATCTGCTATATTCTGTTTGGTGTGCATTTCATTGTTTAATTTAAAGTTAGTTACAGCAATTAATCACAAAATTATGTAACGACATGTACAGTTCAGGATTTTTTTCGTTCATAAAGAAAAACGGAGTGGGGGGTACATTTTTCCGAAGAGAGTGTATATCTAAAAAGTATCTTTTTTCATATTTGCCCACCCAAACGTTCAAGTTCTGCCTAAAACACTGTGAAATCGCTCTATTTTTCTCCTTTATCTCGAAGCTTTTTTCCCCCTGAGTATTGATGGGTATGGGCCACTTCAGCTATTTCTGAAGAAAAGCCCTGAGATTGCAGGTTTGATGACTATTACATTTTGGAGTAGTCACGCTCGCCTATTTTTATACCCCCGTCACTCATGTGGACAACTTTTTTCAAAGTTAACTAGTAATTTTTCTGAGAATTTTCATACTGAACATAATCATGCGTTTGTTGACTGAATTTTGAATTGTTCTGTAGAAGTAATATTTTGTATGAATGTTCTGGTGAGTAATTAATACATGTAATTAATAAAACAAAACAACTTCATCCTTTCTCTTATTTCCTTGTAGCCGGTAATGAAAAACCTTTCAGTGGAAAGACTTATTGATTTCGTTCTGTTTATTCTTCTTCTTATTATTATTCTTCCGCTAAAAGGCACTTCTGATAGAAATATTTGTCGCGACAAGTTAAAATTTTACCCAGTCATAAAGGACATTTTGACGTCATCCAAGATGGCCGTCACTGACGTCATAACGGAAATCTTGTTAATGTTACATCTGCTACATTTTTTTTACAGGTTATAGAGTTCAAGGTCTAGTTATGCAAGAATGTCAAAGGTTATCTCTACGTCATGACGTCAAACTTTTATTAAAAAATAGATTTTTTCACTTATTGCATTTTTTATGTTATTAATTGAAAAAATCAATCGGTGTTATTGTCATGTTCAACGCTGACAGTTTTAACGTCATGACTCATCCAAAATGGCCGCCAGTGACGTCATAATGGAAATATTGCTATCGCTATATCTACTTCATTTATGGTCGGATTTTGATTCAATTTTCACAGTATGTACAAAATAAAGACTGGTTGTGCAAGAACGTCAAACGTTTTCATGATGTTATCCAAGATGGCCGCCAGTGACGTTATAATGAAAAGCCTGTTATCACTACATCTCAAAAATGTATGCATCTTGAAGCATCGGCAATAGTAGCTACAATTTCATTGTTATCAACCATTTGGTTATTGATATCATCAATCAGTTTATTGAACGGACTCAATAAAATCATAAACTTCTCTTGTGTTGTGTTTATTACTACCGTAGGATCCTTTACCGTATTTATTCATGTGCACCATGAAACATAGTGCAATTACCCAAAAATCCGTGTTTTATGTTAATGCGACACACGGAAGAACATCGAATTTCGAATAAAAAGGTTTTAATAATATTGAGACTGTTCATGAGCGGTAGTGAAATATGCTAGCTACCGCTCACGCCCTCTAGCCCCGGGTTGAGCAGAACTCTATATTCATAAAATCAACAGCACAACATTTTAAACATCCCTAAGATGGCATGCATGTGGTGGTGGACATGGAGTTGACGTCTGCCCCAAGTCGTACGGCGTATGGTCCCAGTATCTAATAAAATGAAATGCCCCGAAGAGCGAAATAAACATAATGGAATTTAGTTGGGAGCAGCGGTTATGAAGCCTGCGTATAAAAAGCAGACAACACATCCTATGAGTGGTTAAACAATACCCAGTGCCTTTTATCGGCCGGAGTAGTGGAACCACCGAATCAAAAATAAGTAAGGAAACAAAAGAAATTGAAAATGTACCACCGATAACTAACTATAAGTATCGGGCTCAGCGATCTCCAAAGATCGAATGAATAACAGTACTGATAGTTTGTTAAATAGACAAATGAATGATACAGCATTGTTCTGCGGTTTGTTTATATATCTGTATTGCCGGTTTTATTGATAGTGGCCCGTGTGGTTCCCGGGCAAAAATAGGGTCCCTGCTTATTCAGACATAGAGGTAAAACCACCCGAATTCATGTTAATTGTGTCAGTTATGCCATGTTCATTGTTTCAGTTATGTTCCACCCGAATTCATGTTTATTGTGTCAGTTATGCCATGTTTCATTGTGCTGTCTGAGTGGCTCCAACGACAAATGGAGTGTTTATAATAATTTTCAGCAGCTCTGCATTTCTTCAGGAGAAAAGGTTCTAGGTCCATTCGGCATGGAAAGTGGGTCTGGGCTTTTCATTCCTGTTGGCGCCATATAACCATTTTGTGATGGTGCACCGTAGAACCCCAATTCGACTCAACTTATCTTTATTGATAGTGGATTGAATGTGTTTTTAACTACTTATATTCGTAATTTTCATTGATGTAGCAAAGACAACTTAACTTTGATTGGTTTCCAAGAATTAGTTCCAGAATTGTATCATACGTTTTTTTAGTTATGGAAATTGGATGTGTAGCTAGTTCTGCATATATGTGTAGGTTCCATTTTGGCTATTTGCATCTCTTTTTTAAAAAATCTGTATGAATGCGTTCTATGATGTCCTCATTTTCGAATCCTCAGACTTCGCAAAGCATATGTTCGGGTCTGTAAAATTGTATGATCAAACATTTTGGTTGGCGATCTAAGGGAAGTATAAATTATGAGTTTTTTTGTAAAGTAAAAATGTTCTTTTTGGCTTGTTCAACAAACTACAAATGTTTTCGCGCATTAAGCTTCCAGAACTAGAAATTTGACGCCTAGTTATTTATACTTATTAGTGAATTTTATTTTTTCTGGTAGAGGTTAAAAGAGAATCGCGTCGTAGTTCAAGACCAAATACAAACATCTTTGTTTTGCTCGTATTAATATTAATTTTTAGACACAAAGCAGTAAATGGTCAATCGGAAACAATATAGCAATACATACATACATACATACACACACGTACTTTCAAATTACCAGATTACTTCAATTTGATCTCTTTCTCAGTAGAAGTAAGTTAGTCATGTGACTGAAATACATAAGCTGGTGTGTCGTCATAATTAAATAGTTTGAAATCATTGGAGTAAAGATTTCTTAATTCATTCTTATCTTTCAACTCAACACTTCCCCAATATTCCCTAATTGTTGCTGCTTTCATTATCGAGCGAATTTGCTTAGTTGACACGTCACGTGACTTTTTGACGTGCTGCAACATGCTGTCAAACGTTCTTTCGCCGATTTTGTCCGGTAGGGAATCATTTCCAATGAGTCCTCTGATTTGCAATTTCTTCCAAGCCCTTTGTAATGCGTCTGGAAATGATATACATTTAAGGTAATACTTCTTGAAGGAGAACGGCTGGGTGAGCGTATCTTTAATGGCGTCCTCTGCCGCCAATTTAATTCCGTCTTCCTTCAATACCGACGACATATGTTTCAAATTCAGCTTATCCAGAATAACTTCAGAATCTTCAGCAAAATGTTCCATTTTCCCGATAAAATCGTACGCAATTCTACAAAGTTGACAGTTGCTGTCCATCTGAACAAAATGCGGGTCGACGTCCTTGTTAGTTTTGAGAGAATGCACAACGTATTTGATGAATTCGCGGAAAGTGACGTCATGACCACATCGAATGGAGAAACTGCTTGCTTTTGGTCTTGTCAATTTAATAATCTGTGTACCCAGAAGTTTCCAAAAATACGGATTAGGTGCCACCAATTTATCGACATACGTGGACAGAAGTCTCATATAAGGGTCTCTAGTAAACAACACTTTGAAACTTGTCTGATTTTGTAAAGATGTTATAGAGTATCGAGACGCTTCGTATTCCTTGTCAAAAGATATAGCATAAGGGTGTGGTAACTTGGCGTATTTGGCCTCTCGCTGAACCATAAACACTCGTCTCCAAAACGTGCTACCCACTTTATATAATGGACAGAACATCAGATCATTCTGTTGGCTATATCGCAAGGTTATGTCTTCAGACCGGCGGATGCTGCTGCTATGGTTTGCGCATGCTTCTTGTGTTGCTTTAGCGTTCTGGTAACCGTCCTGGAAAAATAAAAACAATGCAATTGATTGGTCAAATGAAATAGTAATTAAGGTATTTTCTTTAGAATTATACCTCACACTCAAACGTGTCGTTATAACTGTTATATGTATACTTTCACTTAATTAAAATATACTACCTAAAATTTGCTAAGATCACTTTTATTCTTTCATATACTTTTATTAGAAACTGATTCACAAATAACGATATTAATTTCATTGATACTTCAACAATTCCACAATTTGAATCAAGTCATGAGATCACATGACCATACACTGCCCTAAATAATTTCATGTAAAATAGTAATAATGCTATTTATTTGAGCAAGAAATTTAGACAGCAAAAATGTGATCCTTAGCAAATTTTGAGAAGTATATTTGTAACTAAATTAAATAGCAAAACGAAAATAAATCTACTAATATTTTTTAAAAACAGCATTAGCCCACGAGGCGAGGGACGTAGTCTTTGCGTTCCCGTGTGATCGCTTATCTATATCTTAAACTGTTCGTGTGCGGTCCATAGCTCTAGAATCGCTTGAAATATTGTGATTTGTGAACCCAGGGTTCACTGAGTACAGTTTTCATTCACTTCAAAACTTGGTCTGAGCTATGACCATTTTTCAAAATTGTTATAAGTATCGTGACTGCACATTTGATATGCACATTATGTTTCTTGTTATATTATGCTAAAGCCATGGCCAGTTTATTCCAATAAATTTAAATTATTTTTATTACTGGGTTTTCTTTCACAGCCCATCTGCAATAATAAATTAAACGGTTGTCTGAATTATCACTAAATGGTGTGCCGAGAACCAAACGCGGGGTCGTATGCTTATAGTCATGCTCTGTTTTTGTCCGTTTCATAACATCCTAATTTGTTTTATGAAACTTGGTGTGTATGTCAGACAGTATATCGAGCACCAAATTGTGTTTCTTATGTTTATAATAGGTGGTCAAAAATACGTTCCTTAACCGGGATTCGAACCCATGGTTTAAACTATCGAGGACACATGGTATGGAATCAATTATTCGTCATTTACCTGTACCCGGTTACATATACCCCTACCAGAATGAAATTCGCTCCTGACAATGAGAACCACTGCTGATGTTTCTCTGGATGATTCCGGACGAGCCTCCAAATATAACAGACGTTGAAAAAAATCGTGCCTCCACGGGTCTCAACCCCAATGCCTCTGGTGCCAATACTCTATCGACTGAGCTATTTATGACATATGGTTAGGAACTGATTCACCATTTACCTCTACCCGGTATTTAAAGTAATACTTTTGCATTTTGTAAAGTATGTAAAATGTCACGTCCGATCCAGAGGTCCTAGTACAATGGAGATTATATAAATTCATCATAAAAAGGAAATATTACCCTCGGCGTCAGTATATATCAGCCCGGTGCAGGATAGGCATACACGTTATACTCATTCATATTTATTACAAGGTGAGCAATTACCAGAATGTATACCCAGCTTTGCACCGTTAACGGCCAAACACATATTTTTGGAATGTGTAGACTTTGATCAGTATGCGTGAAAGGTACTACACAGTTAATACTATGACCGAGTTACTTGATACTATAGATTTTAGTCTTGTTTTAGATTTCCTGAAAGAAGTCAGACTATATAAGTCATTATAATGTGTTCTTATATATATTTACTTATTTATATACCCGTTTTCGTTTACATATATAGTTTATATTATTACCATATCATCCCTTATTTGTCAATAGTTTTATCTTTATATATTTACACAAAATGTTTAAGTCATACTTCATTTCTTCATCTTTCAGCAGTTTTTGCGCACAATATGACCTATTTATGTGTCGACGTGCCGTAAAACACCATTCATTCATTCAGTATATATATCAGCTCTGGTGGGATAAGGAATCGCACACAGGTGGTAAGCAGTTCAGCCAGGGAAGAGACTATATCCCACGTGGGTAAACTCATGATGCATTAGTCAAGTTCTCTCATTTTTACTGTTGACCTTAAAAGACTGAATAAGATAATATAAGTAGTTTAGTTTCAATCTTTTAATGTTTTGTTATTTTCTGTTTAACATTCTTGTTTTGTACAGTATTCATAATAAATAATGTAAAGCACAGAAACGTTTAGGTAACGTAAAATACGTTTAATCTCACAAACGTATTCAATAGACGGCATATCGCACACCAACGTTGGCGTGTTTCGAAGTTACGGGTTAAGGTTATGTAATATTGTGTCTCCGATATATCAATCCATATTGGAATGCAACTAGACGTGAGAATCATGGCTCTTATGGTGATACCTATCATAGAACCATGATTCTTCCTTCTTTAGTTTTCTTCAGGACCCCGAATCGATCACGTTCGCACTCTTCCGGCGAGGTTTCTGAAATCAATGCCTGCATAAACAACCACCGTCTTTCAGTAGAACAAACTTTAAATACCACAACTGCACGAAGAAAACTCACCAAAGAAAGAAAATACAGGCCCAAATTGTCGTTAATCGAAGGCTACTGCTAATATTCGTCTTTCCTTGTTTACGTTCGAAAATGGTTCGAAAATGAATCTCGTTTTCGTGTGACCTCTTGTCTTAACTTAAACTCGTCCACAGCTGACACAAATCGACAACGTTAACAGGAAAGCGTCAGATGCGTGAGTAGAGCGGGGCTAAGTTCAGAAGAGAAGGTTGTGGGGAAAATCCGTACCGTACATCTACCTGCATGAATCTCTTACGAGTAACCTATGCAGCTTCGTGTCAGTGCAATTAAATGTTAAACGAACTAGATCCTATCCATTTCGGAGGCCTGGTTTGTGCAGTGTGCGTGAAATACATTCACTAGATAGTGAGTTTAGCTGTTAGTGCAACAGGCTAACTTGTGAAATGACAATATAGGTCAAACAATTTAAAATCTAAAAACTGGTTAAAAACATATGGTCACTTATGGGATAGTGTGGTTGGCGTTGAATTAAGATCAGTGAGCACACTATGTCTGACGGCAGTCTGTTCTATAGCACAAAGGTCATAGGGGAAAAGGAATATTGATAATATCTAGCAGTGGTGTGGATGTGTTGGTATAAGAGAGGATGCATGTGGTGAGTCATTCTGTAAAAGTATGGGGTAATTGGACAGCGGCAATATCGTGGACAATTTTGTAGAACATGTTCAGTCGAGTATCAACTTTCCTGTGTTCTAGTGACCCCAGCGGAGACTATTAGTCATGTCAGTGACACATTCCTATGTGGAGTAGTTGTTTTTTACCCACATTGCAGCTCTGCGCTGGACTATCTCCACCTTTCTTATGTTTTAATGCGTGTGTGGGCTTCATACTGATGAAGCATACTCAACCTGGGGTCTAACAAGAGTTTTGTAAGCTGTCTGTCTTATATTCTCGTTTCTGGCCTTAATGTTCCTACGTAGGAAACCTAAGGTCTTACCTGCAGTGGTTACTGTCCTGTGTATATGGTTTTTCCAGCTAAGGTTGGAGCCGAAATCTATACCAAGGTACTTCGCATTGTCTGCAATTTCTAAAATGTGTCCATTGATTGGATTTGTGTATGGTGTCTGGACTGAGTGCTTTTGATCTAGTCACACGTAGGACCTGACATTTACTTGGATTTAAGTACATCTCCCATACAGTTAGTGTGTCCACGTCTTGTTGGATGACTTTACTATCACAGGGATTTTCGACTGTGATGTACACAGCTGTGCCATCAGCAAAGAGTCTAACTTGAGATTTATAACAAATGTCCTCTGGCAGGTCATATACATATATATAGCAAGAATAATACGGGACCGCGCATTAAGCCTTGGGACACCCCTGATGTAACATTTATCTGATCTGAGAGCTCCTCCTCAAAAACGACAGATTGTGTGCGATTGGAGAGGAAGGCTTTGATCCAATCTAAGGTATCTCATGTCAATCCGTGTTTTGAAGTTTGTAAAGTACTTTAATGTGGCTTACTTTATCGATAGCCGTGCAGAAATCCAGCAGGATCAGATCAATTTTCGACCATGCACAACTTTGCGTAATAAATCCTCTACTAGCAGAATAAGTTGTGTCTCGCAGGTTCTTTTTTCCCAAAGTCCGTGCTGGAGATCAAAGCGTATTAGGTGGGCATTACAATTCCCAGCTTGGATGCAATGATGTGCGTCATTACCTTACTGAGGATGCAGGTAAGCGAAAATACATTCCGAAATATAACGAAGATAGCAGGTGTATGGTACGGATAATACCGAAAGAATTAATTAATAGTTTGGCTTAGTGTATCGAAACTAAAGGAGATTAACAGTATAAGTAGATGTATAATATATATAAAGACAGAAGAAAATGTCAATCCATTTAGTAATATCGTAAATTAGAGCAATTAGCATGCATGCACGAAATAAATCCATTGAAAACGAGTACCACTTTTTATAAGTATGTCCCTAATATCGGGAAATACGAAAAGGATAAGTTTGTTAAAATCACAACAGACTGGCGAGTTGAAAAAACTAGGAATGTACATGTATATATTTAGCAAATGACAAACGTGAAAAAAGTATAGTTAATTAATAGTCTTACTTTTTTACTTGTAACTTAAAGAATGTATTTACTACTATGTATGTCATGTTGTAAAACCATTTTGTTTAAACATTTACGTTAAAAGATATCCTTTGCAAATAAAAACAAACAAAAAACAAACACACACACTAAAACATAATAAAAAAATAACATTTTTTTTGCTGTATTATTATATGTGTGTAATCCTGTTTCCGCAGACATTAATAAATGCAGTTGTTTCATTTTTGCTGTTGATGTACACAATATTATACAATTATGGACTTTTCAGCTGTTATACATGATGTGATATGCACCAAAAAAATCATTATTGACCGAGGCGATAGCCGAGGTCAATAATGATTTTTTGGTACATATCAACATCATGTATAACAGCTGAAAAGTCCATAACTGTTTTATTATATAACCCTCAATTTACAATTATATAAAACAGGTCAATATCAAAAAAACAATTATATAAAACAGGTCAATATCAAAAAAACAGGTCAATATCAAAAAAACAGGTCAATATCGCTAGATATTTTTTCTAAAAAATTACTTTTTAGCCAATGAAAACGCGTCTATTTATAGGTTATATAATAAAGACAGTTATTTACTTTGGCCTTGTGCACTGACCGTTCAAATATACATATTCTTTTTCGATCTGTTACTTTTCGATCTGTTACAGAACAATTTACATACATACCTCGTCATATATATAATGGACAATCACGTGAATTTTTGATTTCCTTTTTGTTCATTTTTCATTCAAGAAACCGATGGCCAGTTAATTGTGCATCAATTAAAATATGACTATATTGATAAACAATGGGAAGTTCCATTTAGATATATATTTGAGAGTACATCTATTCATATCGTGTTCATTTGTTTAATACGTCATTTACTTTATTTTCAGCAGCAAAATACTACATTTTTGACTGATATCATGTGCATTTACAACATACTCTTCTCATTGAATTGAAATGTATTCAGTTGTATCCGCCTGTATTGTATTGGCGAAAAACATTGTAATGTTTGCGCCGAATAAAGAATTGAAATTGAAAAACTGAATTGATCTATCAGACGTAATAAGATAATAAATAGAATCCGTACCGTACTGTGCATTCCGGCTAAGATCATTTGTGTTACAGTTATCACAAATAAAAATGTAATACTAATTAAATCATCATTATTTTATAAATATAAGACCTGGGTTCAATTACATGACCAACAAATTAGTTAAAGTACATGTTACATTGCAAATGAAAGGTGTGACAAACACTTAGGCAGATTTCAAGAGGAATTCACACATTTTAACAACAGCAGACAGCCAGACATACAGTTTTCCAAACAGGGAATGGTAAGAGTTTGAGCCAAAACCTGTTACGGGATTTAACAAACTAGAAATTCTTATCTGTATAAATAATGTTACATTGTTTTAATCAGACGACTTATATATACTGTGTTTTATTTATTGTAGGACAGTTATTGTTAATCAGTTCATAACAGGTCTGACCTGATGTGATAACGGATATTTTAGTATTTCTTTATTTGCGCTTATTAGGTGGATATTCCCCGGGTGCTTATTTACAAATTTCACAGTTTACCTGAACTCATTTTAATGACATTTTTTACTTTGAGTATCATATAATTATGTGATACTCATAAGGTTGATTAACAATAGTTGTCCAATTCTTATCACATTAAATGTATTATTAGTAACTCCTGAACAGGTCAAAATGATAGTTATGCTTTGATATGAATTATTGAATGTTATATGTTAATGTGCAATAATATCGTCTCCTATAATTCTTTTAGAATGGTGTTTACAATTCATGTTTTATATATGAAATAATGTATATATGTATGCATATTTGATTGTAAACAATGCGACGCAAATACACTATTAAACTAAACTAAACTACATGACTAATATATTTTTCTGTTAGCCTTTAGTAACATCTCGAGCGATGTCTGAGAAAAAGAATTATCACAGCTTGAGTATAGCATAGACGTACATGACAATAGATGCATGGTTTAGATAAAATATGTATATAACTATCGTTTTCATTTAAATAAAAACATATTTATACATTATAGCATAATTACAACTAAAGTTAGATAATATTATTTCAGTCATCATATTTGGTCCATATTACATCCTATAGATATCGTTTAGTTCCATTACACAAAGCTAAACTATTCATTACTACGTTCGGTCACGGATATAAATACTAGGTCTATGGTTCAGTATTCTCCGTACCACGCAGCTACTATTTCCGTCAAGTTTCGGAATGTACGTACCGCTTTTACCCCCAACCACACGAGAAACGCGGTTATTCTTCGAACGTAAACAAAACGAATATTGATCAATATAAGAGTAGCCTTCACACAGCGACAATTGGGGTCTGTAATTTCTTTCTTTGGTGAGTTTTCTTCGTGCAGTTGTGGTAGTTAAAGTTTGTTCTACTGAAAGACGGTGGTTGTGTATGCGGGCATTGCGTGATGCCTTCAGAAACCTCACCGGGAGAGAGCAAACGGGGCTCGGTTAGGGGTCTGGAAGAAAACTAAATAAGGAAGAATGATGGCTCTATGGTAGGTACATACCACCATAAGAGCCATGATTCTCACCTCTATGATGCAACATGATACGTTTATGTATGCATCCTCAGTAGACGGAGTATCCTATACCACATTTAGGGCCGTATGTTTAATGGCAAGGTCACTGGATAAAGTCGTGCAATGTTCATGCTCAGTTAATAACTCACGAAACGCTTGCGATATAAGGATGTATATTGATGATGTTTGCAACATTAAAGGGGTTGATGCACTATTACCAAATAAGATTTATTTAAAATGGCTCTGACAACCTTAAAAATAGATGAACGAATAATCAAAATACTATGAAAAATAAATGAGATATGACTTATTAACAATGTGCAAAGAACCAAGGATTTGTACAATAAGAGGATTAGAAAATTGGTCAAATTATTTAGGGCGAAAAAGGAAGTCTCGCAAATTCTCGGACAGAAATCCCGAGATCGTGTCACGTGACAGTCAATGAAGAAGTGTTTATTTTCCAAATGTTTTTCGTTGGTAGTGTAATTTTATGTTGATATTCTCCCGATTCTCGGCAGTGTGATGTTGGCGGGTTGGGTAATCGTATTTTTAGGAATATTGATATAAAATATGTTTTCCATTGAAGGAAATACGTTTTTGATTATAAATGTATTCGTTATACGACTTGGTTATTAAAATTTAATAAATAATATATTGATATCGATACCATTCCGTATTTTTTCCTGATTTAAATTTCACTTTGAGTTTTAAACCAAAAAAGATAAATACGATGTTACCGCCTTTTTAGTTGGAAGGCACAAAATCATGTTCTATTTTTAAAAAATACACATATTTGTGTTCTTATATAATTTTAATATTGCATGGTAACCTTTATTTTGTACAAAGTATTTTTTTTATTTTTTTCTCAGCTTTCAAATGGGCAGTATATTTCTTGTTGTTATAATTCACTTTGAAAATTTAGAAACACTAGAGTGTTACTGTCTATTTAATAGAAAGGCGTAAAATCATGTTATTTTCTAAAAAAATACACATTTTTGTGTTCTTATATAGTTTTTATACTGCATGGTTAACTTGATTTCATACCAAGCATTATACAAAAAAGAATTATAGATTTCAAATGGGCATATATTTCTTGTTATAATTCACTTTGAACTTTTAAAAGCAAAATTTAGAAACACTAGTGTGTTACTGCCTTTTTAATAGAAAGGCATACAATCATGTTATTTTCTAAAAAATACACATCTTTGTGTTCTTATATAATTTTTATACTGCATGGTTAACTTTATTTTATACCAAGCATTATAAAAAAAAAAGTATTTCAGCTTTCAAATGGGCATATATTTCTTGTTATAATTTACTTTGAACTTATAAAAAAAACTAAATTTAGAAACACTAGTGTGTTTATGCCTTTTTAATAGAAAAGCATAAAATCATGTTCATCTTCTAAAAAATACACAAATCTGTGTTTTTATATAATTTTTATACTGCATGGTAACCTTTATTTCATCATACAAAGCATTATATTTTTTTCTTCAGCTTTCAAATTGGCAGATTATTTCTTCTAAGAAATATTTTAAAAAATCAAAAAAATACCATGTGTTATCGCCTTTTAAATATAAAGGAACACAATCATGTTCAATCACAATCATGTTGGTTCTTTTTAAATATATATATATATATATATATAATTAAATAATATATTGTGTTCTTACATAGTTTTCATACTGCATGGTTGTCCTTTTATCAAGCAAAACATTATTTGTATATTCTTTTCACATTTCAATGGGACACAATATTTCTTTAGAATTTTTTTTCTAAAATTTTAAAAATACTACTACAGTAAGTGGTACATGTTGAAAACTCACGCCGGTGATACTTAATACAACGTAACACAGATTGTAAGTCATGGGTATATATACTTAACACAAATAAAATAGATTATTATAACATTAATATTCAGTTTTAAACCAATGCTCTGCATTTAATCCCTTATAAAAGTAACACTTTATCTTAGTTTATTTTCAGCCGCTTCAAAAGGGGAAGGATACAGAGGAATTCAGGAACCACTCCATACTCTACTTTATACATTCCTATGCACGGGACTGCAAATTTGAACCATATATTGAAATGTTTTGGATTTTTTTTTGCACTGTAAGTGTCATTTCTTGTTTATGTTAATTTAATTAAAACTCTTTTATTACCGTATGTTTTGAACTCTTTATTACCGTATGTTTTGTTTACATAACTCAAATAAAAAGCTATGAATTTCTGAATTTTGTCTTCTTGTTATTGTTTAGCTTGTGGAGCATCTATTTGAATAGTTGCTTCAAGTATGGCACTCTACATGTAGTATGGGACAATACCGGATTTTAATGACCTAGTGTTGTTACCAGCGAAATATAAGACACCAGCTCAAATGAGCTGCATATATAGCATGGATCTCAATACCCGGTTTTATGACATGGTGTTGTTATAAGCAAAAGATAAGGTGACAACTTGCTTAAATATCTGCATATTCGGCATGTGTTTTATGGGAATCTAGGACAAATGCCCCCCCCCCCCCGGACATCTGCCCCCCTGCTAATTTTTGTATAGGTGGACGAATGCCCCCTCACGTTTTTGCAAGGGTGGACAAATGACCCCCTGAACTTTTTACAAGGTGGACATTAGCCCCCCTGATATTTTTGCAAGGGTGGACAAATGCCCCCCGGACAAATGCCCCCCCTACTCATTTTTGTAGTAAAACAAGCAGTATTTTCAACATTTTATTAAACATGTCCAGATAAGGAAAACAGCAAAACAATATATATATGCAGCACAATATAACATGTAATATGTATTTACAGTTACCTTAAAACTAATTAAATCCATACAAAAGAATAATCACATAATTCACAGGTAATTCCCAGTTTGTAAGTATTCAGAGCTATAAAAAAAACAAAGTGTGATCAACAAAAACAGATTAATTACATGCACACAATTATAGGAAGTATATGTTTGCAATCAAGTTTTAAAAGTGTGACCTTTAATTTGATAATTAGAGATAATTGATTGAGTCATACATCAATCAACCAAATAAAAAACTCATTATCAAATAAATATTTACATTTTCTGTTGATGTTCTTAAATGTTATAGCACATAATATATTTTCATAAAAAAACATCATGTAATAATTAGCACATTTGATCTAATATAATCATTTTCATTTATAATACAAAGTTGATTTTCACTGCGATACTGTCATTTATTAAGAGTTGTCCCTATACAGAAATGAGTAGGGGGGCATTTGTCCGGGGGGGGGGGGGGGGGGGCATTTGTCCACCCTTGCAAAAATATCAGGGGGGCTAATGTCCACCTTGTAAAAAGTTCAGGGGGGCATTTGTCCACCCTTGCAAAAACGTGAGGGGGCATTCGTCCACCTATACAAAAATGAGCAGGGGGGCAGATGTCCGGGGGGGGGGGGGGGGGGGGGGCATTTGTCCGTATACCGTTTTATGGCACTACCAAATCAATATAGCATGGGTCTCAATACCCAGTTTTATGACATTGTGTTTTGAGAAAAGATAAGGAACTCGCTCAAATAGGGTGCATATTCGGTATATATTTTATGACACTCACAGCAATAAGACACTAGTGCCATAGGGCGGGCATAAATATATACTTAACATCATAGCAATAAAACACGAGTAAGTACCGCATTTTATGACATGCGCTAAGACTCTCAGTTGAGCTAACAATTCAAACGTCCGTGGAATGGGATGAGGATTGGGAGCTGTTGATAAAGTACGCACGCACAAACAAATTAAAAAAAATGTATGTATGATTCGTGGCATGCATAGCATGGACAGTTTATGAGTCGGCTTATTACTCATATCTACACCATTATCACACAGTTCATCATCAGAGACCTCATTTACACTGGCAGTAAACTCGCCTAGTAAAGCTTCAAGATCTAGATCATCAAAATTAATAAAAATCTTCTTTTCTGTAAGACATGTTCATGTACGTAAAGATAATCAGAATGACATTACCAAATGGTAAATATGTACAAGAGATGCAGGTTCACAGTTTTTTTTTTAAATAAAGCATTGATTAAAATAACAGTTTAAGCAGCAAACTATAATTATGCATTCAAGTCTCGGGACATATCAAAAGGATCGGCCGACGCCGCTCTTTAAACTCGAAGAAAATAAAGGATACTTTCGCTAACTAATTACCATACATTTGCACAAAAAGGATGCATTTTTTAATTCAATTGGTCTAATTGCAATACGGTTAAAATCGTTACAAAAGAAGAAAAACAAATATCAACCGACACCGCGTCACACAATGTTAGTTTTCCTAGCGAAAATAATACAATTAATATTAATGATTTACGTCTGGTAATCCAAACACTTTAAGAATTATAAAACAAAATGTCCGATAATTATTGGTATTTAAAGTATTTTATTATTACAGCAAGGAATACGTAATAGATAGAGTAGGGTTTCATTGAGTTGGTTCATTTAAACATCGAGATGGGCGTAGCCCATCGAGCTGTTTAAATTAACCAACGAGATGAAACCATACTCTATTTGTTTTGTAGCATGTCCATTTCAGCTCTATTTCAGTTATTCTAACTGTTATTCTCAGAGTTATTCTGACAGGTCTTATTTTCAGTTAAACGATTTACACCTGTGTCTGAACAAAGAGAATTGTCTGTGATCATGCTACAATTACATATTTAGAGCATAGGATCGTCATCATTTTCGCGGTAATCAGAGTATCACCGTGTGTTTATACATTTTATTAACACCATTTTCTAACTAGTCTCCGTGTTTGTGACACAACCCTGAGCCATAATTCCCGAGTGCTTTATGCAATTATGGATTTTTCTATTGACTATGTAATCAAGTAATTAACAAGCCGCCAGTTAAAAAGAAGCTATATATTTCTCACGTAATATATGAGATAAACACAGCAGTAGCACCGAACTGGATTTGTGTCGAAACGTACAGGTAAGCTCGCCGCGTTATCGTTATCGATCGGACCCGTCTTATAGGAAGACCCGCCTTATCGATAGACGCTGAATTCTCGTACTTTCTACGCGAGAGTCTACGAGATTTCATCATATTTTCTTATCCTCTTATTGTACAAATCCTTGAAAGAACATAAATGGCTTGGAACGATGACGTCATCGCGCCTTCTTACTTTATATGGCATATTGACAAACTATATTATAAAGCAAAGCAAATCACTGCGCATTGTTTAAAAACAGATATACAGATGTTAAATGTATAAATTGTATGCTTATTTTTCATTTCCGGTAATTTTCTTCGCTTTAAAAGGCATTTCATGAGTGTATGTGTCATTTAACGACTGTGTGGCGTGTACCAAAATTAGGTTCGCATGTTTAAAGTTAAAATCAAGGGTCAAAGTCATGTAATGTTCATATCTTGTCCATAACTCATGCACCGTTTAGGATATTATAATAAAACTTGGTAGTTGTGCCATGCACCAAATGTTAATGTTTAGGGGTAAATGTCATGCGTGTCTGTCATTGACTCTTGAATCGCTTGACATATTGGGATGAAACCTAATGTGAAGGATATGTGTATGTGTGTTTGGTGTTTACTATCATTTTCCAGCACATTTTAGGCTATATATGAGTGGTGGAGGTAGACCATCCACTTATTCCTTGGTAGAACCGGTATTGTTTACCACCTGTCATCTGTAAGAAACGACAGTTTCTCAATCGAGCTTCCAGTGGGATTCGAACCCTCAGGGATTTGTGTATATAGTGTTACTAGAAAAGTGTATCACGTAACTAAATCTGAGTCGTATGTTTAACGCCACGGGCCAAGGGGTCATGTTATTTTCTTTTTGACAAGCATAATAACGTTGACGGTTGACCACAAGTATTTTTAGGGTGCGGTGTTGGGTGGGATGGGGTTGGGGCAAGGTGTGTCTGCTTGTCAGGTAAACACTTCCTATTTTTCGTTTCCGTTTTAGTTTACTTTCTTTCACACACAATTTAAAGAACACAATAGCTACATTTCTATGTTAATTGGTTATACGTTTTTCTCTGTGGCAGTACAAATTGTTTCAGGGGGAAGAGATAAGAAAGGGATTTCCTGAGGACCTCTGAGGAAATGTAGATTTTCCAGGTGGCAGGCCAGGATTATATTTTTTTTCTGTTATTCAGGTACTATTGTTTCTTAAATATTCCTTAGAGTCGGGGTAGTGGGTGTGGTTGAGCGGAATGGGGTGATGGGAGAGGGTGAGTACAGCTAACCCATACATGCCTAACAGAATTTCATTTCTGTCTATTGAATCCTCGGGTTATGCACGCCCCTCCATTCACTCCCCGCGCACCCTTGAGCATATCCGCGCTTAGTATGTGTTCAAGTAGCTAATACCTCAAAAATAGGATACAGTCGTCAAAATCCACATGAAATCCACGTGGAAAATTAAAGGAATTGCTTCAAAATTCACATGAAATATTAAAAGAATTGTTTCAAAGAAAGGGGCGTAGTTCCCTGTATGTAGAGTATGCAATTGCTTAAACATTGTCTGCAAAAAAAATCAATAACAAAATTCGTTGGTAACTTTTAATTCGACGCTCCCGTTTTTGAGTTTGATCTGGCTGGTTAAAGCTGTTTATATTGTTCTATAGAGATTGGATTCTCAACATGTGTAGTTGTATATATACGCCATCAGCAGTAGGTTTAGAAACCGTGTACATAGGTTGTAAAATTAGGCTGTTGTTGGCGGGATATCTACTTAAGTCCCTACCCCGTTGTCCGTTCCAACCTAAGGAAGGAAAGTGTGTTGACGGGTGATGGTGATGGGTGGGGATGACCACTTAGAGGGCGTTTTCGGGAAGAAACAAATCCAGGAGTAGTGAGGTATTTTTGCAATTTCCAGAGGACTGGGGTGTTATCAATAAATATTTTCTTTTGGAGGTGATTTTAGGTGACCGAATATGGTAATGAAGCAGGCAGGGATTTCTGGAGTGTTTGTGTGTAGGAGTGTTGGAGGTGAAGGGGCGTAAAGGAAAAACATCCAGGGAGGTATGTCTGGAGTGTGTGGGTGTGGTGGAGGTGGAGGGGCGTAAAGGAAAAACATCCAGGGAGGTATTTCAGAGTTTTGTTTGTATTAAAAGAAATCATGGGTTATTTTGTATATGTTCAAGAGGGTCGGGGTTTCCTCAGCCGCGCCCACCTCACCCCGCCCCACACTGGCACTTGAGCCGCAAATATTGTATAAAATAAAATAAAAATACGATATCCCTACTGTTTATATAAAGCAGTACCCCTCCTGTTTATATATTTGTTTATTTATAAGATTTGCGGCTCAAGTGACAGTGTATTGCTATTCGTTTCAAAATCACAGATTCAATCACCGTAAAAGTACACAGTACTGCATTGACCACGTTCACATGCATAATAGATGCCAACACAGCGAACAAATCTTATGGCGTGTCTCACGTTATAATGTTTGGTTTGAATTCATTTTATTTGATCATGTGTATGTACTGACAGTCGTTAATTTAACGTCTGTGGAGCAGTCAGTCTTAGAGAACGTAGTGTTTTACTTCATGCGGAATGCATTGGGCTAACGTATATATTTCCAAAACAAATATATATTTTTTCAACAAAAAAAAAGGAACGTCCGAGAAGTAGTTTTTCTTCATGCGGAATGCTTTGGGATAACGTATGTATTTTCAAAACAAATATTTATTTGTAAAAATATGCTACCAAAAGCTATATTTAGACACTATTTATTCATCGATATTTCATCAATATTTGTGTCTGCAATAAATATTATATATATTTATATCTTCAATATATATTTAGAAAACGAATGTATTTTTCGGAATAACATATATATTTGCGTTTACAATATATATTTAAGGGACACTTTTTTTCCCGAAGTAACATATATTTTTGCGTCTACAATATATATTTTAGGGACATTATGTATATTTTTCGGAGTAACATCTATTTTTGCGTCTACAATATATATTTTAGGGACACAATATATATTTTTCGGAGTAACATATATATTTTGTCTGAATCATATATACATGTATTTTCGTATTCAATGTACATATTTGCACACAACGTATGTATTTATCTTGCAACATATAGTCACGTATGGCGCCTTATACGTATCGCTGTGTCAAAGGTACCCGTTATATGTCTTTGATATATTCTTGAACGTATGTAACACACCGTTACAACGCACTTTGTAGTAAAAACAAAAAAGTAATGCAAAGTGTGTCGTTATCACAATGTTGTCGCACTTTGTAATATTTAATTGCAAAAAGGTATTGGCAGCACAATGTGACCGGTTTCGACAACTTGAAAAATAAAACAAGAGATGGCAATATTGAAACTATTTGGTTTGGAAAATGTGAATTCTATTCGATTGATTGGATTGGGTAATTTGCAGAGTACTCAAATGCCAAATTGTCGGAACCAGTCAGATGCACTTCACGGTATTAAATAGTATATAACAAATGCCACGATCTGCAATCTGATTGGTTCCGAAAATTTGGCATTTGGGCGATCTCTTTGCTAAGTTACAAGGCTTCTGAATACTTCGTCAGCTGTTTCATTTAACTTTTTTAATAAACATATTATGCCTTTAAAGGGACATACGGCAATCTTCAAGTTATCAAGCATTACACTTAGCCTCCCAATATAATACTCGAGTATCATTTTGACTTTAAACCTGCTTGCATATAATTCAATACTCTTTTGAGTTTTGAGTATTCTACGATAGCTTTATTGGTGCAATATAATCAACAGTTAGTAATATGCAAAAACAATTTGCTTTTTACTATTCTTCAAATTAATAATAATAATGATTGAACAAATGCAATTGATTTAGAAAAGCTATAGTGATGCCGAGTGTTTTACGAAAAATCAATATTGCCGTGTGTCTTTTAACGTAAATCTGACACCAGCAAAGTAATATAATTGACATAAGCTAAAAATAGCGTTTTTCTTTGACAAACAATGCCCATGTTGCTACAAAGGCTGGTTAAGTCAACTATTAAATAAATATGTATATTTATACTGGCCTAAAGAACGGGTTTACAAGAAAACATTGCAATACAACTGTGTATTCAGTGTTAAGCTCCATTTACACAAGCTAATGGTACAGAAAATAAACTGACATTGGATACGAATCAAACGGAAGGCTATTTATTTTAACAGTGTAAAATGGAATACTTTATATCAACAGTTTACTTAAGATACACACATCACACACCTATTCAAAAAATTTAAACTTTTAAAAGAATGGTATTCTGACCATTTCCGTCCGTCATGGTCATTTTATTACACACTATTAAAGATATTCTGCAAACCACTTATTTTACAAATTATGTATCAGTGAAGTTAGAACGTAGTTCGGAGTTTAACATTGATTTTCAGGTTTGTCGAACGCTAAATTACGAAAGCTAAATTACGAACAACGCTCTAACTTTCCACACAAATCGAAATCCTCACTTTCTAAATATAAGCCTATATTCATAATTTTGATAGAGCATCATCAAAAAAAACCTGACCAATCAGGGACCAGTAATAAGACTTACCAATACATTCTGGTAGGTGATAAACTCGGTCTTTATCCTAGATGTTCAACCAAGTTTACTGTTAAAATTAAGGTATTTACAGTGTGATTATTTTAAAACCCTGCATATTTCACGCACATCTATGCAAAGTGATTCAATACATGTATCTTTCAAAATATAATCTTGAAAATTATCATCTTTTAACTCTGCCAAAGATTTTTATTTTACTATAAAACCTAAGATAAAAACCGAGTAACACAAATGTTATCATCTTGTGAAAATAAATTTAAATCTCAACATTTTGGCAATGGAAAATTATGAATTGCTAAAATAAACACTCCAAAAGTTACCCCACCGAAACCTCCTTTGTAAACTGACATCCGAAAGACTCTAAAGAAAGCCGTATATGCTTTATAAAAGGCCCCAAAAAAATCCCCCCGAACTTCACCGTTCGAACATGTTACAATACTTTTACAATACAACTTCAAGAAGTGCGTTTTTGATATACTTTTAAAGTTCATATCTATATCTATGTTAATTTTTCTTTCTCTTTTACATGTTCACTGCCAAGTTGTTACACTGTAAAATGTAATATGATAATTGCCCTAAAGAAGAAAAAAATATATTTATTAACTATTTCTTTTTTTCATTCCGTCCGTTCGTCCGTTTGTTCGTCCGTCCGGCCTGCCGTGCTTACACATGACTGGTTTTGTACTAAGGGACTAAAGTTAGAATTTTCCAGAAACATTGAATAACAGTTGAAAAACAGTGTTTTATATTGTGTCATGTGACCTTTTTGGTTTGTGTATTTAAACAAATACATGGCATTATACTAACAATTATATATTTGTTCGTCCGTCCGGACGTCCGACCGTTCGTCCGTCCGACAACCCATCCATCCATTTAATTATGTATTCACTGTACGGCGACTAATTGCAATTTTGACTGTATATCCTGGAACAACCAAAATACATGTCAGAACACAATACAACCTGATTTTAAACAGTTTCCAAATAGCTCTAGTTCCACTTCATGTATGAGGAAATACACACCTGTACGCTTGCTATATTCGCTGTTGGAGTCAGGTTATCTTGAAGAGGGCTGGTCAACACGTTTTTGTAGACTATGGGGCGTTCAATAACGTTTCCATAATCTGTTGAATAAAGATGAACTTACAATTAACATACAATAAAATAAAATAACCGCAAATACACATATTATAATTATCATGAAAAGATTAATTAATTTCTTAAATCAAAAACTGCGTAGCCCTTAAAGTGACAAAGCAATCGTTTGTTTTACTCCCCATCCCGATTATTTCGAAAAACGATTTACATATTTTGAAAAAAACAAAAACATCAACAACAACAACAACAACACCAACAACAACAACAACAAAACAACAACAACATCAGCAGCAGCAGCAGCAGCAGCAGCAGCAGCAACAAGAACAACAAGGTATTATCGAAATAAAATGCCATGTTTTCGAAAGAATGAATCGATATTTCGATGTAACGAAAACAAAAAAGTCCATAACAACACGATATATATAGTCAATTATTTAGCTTTTTATAAATCTGAACGAGGCAGCAGGCAAAACATTCTGCGCTTATTTTCTCAATATTATCTATGATAACATGTGTCCCAAACTGAGATACCAATTCCGCGGAGAACGAATATCCCACAACCCACCAGGCCACTTTTGTAGGATTTCCTTTAAACTCAATATTAGAACAGTCTTCGATTCACCAACAACCTGAGGCGTTTCATACAGTACCGCATTATGCCATTAATATTCAGTGAATCTAGGTAGACCGCATATTCTGTATAGATGAACCCACATGTATACTCTACTCACTTGGGAGGATCACATACTGACTGATATATTTGTTCACCACTAGTGTGCCTTTTATCTGGAGTGTGTAGCTTTAAGTAGTTTAATTTATGGAGAATATGACACAAATTTAAAAATAAATATGCTATGAACATTTGACCGTTTGTACACTCTGTGCAGTTAAGCGACATTACCAAGGAGACAAACTTAAATTAGGTATCAGTCAATGTCCATCAGGTTTTATGCAAATGATTAGTAAAGAAAACTCGACGAGTTTTTGTAGTTTAAAGGGACACATGGCAATCCTGATTTGTCTAAAACTCAATGAGTCCCGTTAGTTTGTCTACATAACCTGCATATGTACAATCATTAATATTAATTATTAAAATAGTTCAAGGCAACTTGTTTTTACATATTACTAACTATTTGTTATATTGCACCAATAATATAAGTAATTCAAAGTACTGCGTACTGAATGGCGAAAACATTAGTAAGCAAATGGTTTTGAACTGTTGAGATTAAAGATTGTATGAATTTGTATGATTGTTATTGGAGAAGTGATTCTTGTTATATGTTATAGATCTCTCAGCTGAGCCAGCTTGCTATGTTGTTTTACTACTGAGCAATAGTCTTGATCATCTGTCGTTTCAAATACAAAACATTACAAGCGTCGCAAAAATCTAGACAAATCGTCGGTAAAATAGGTCTGGTCTTGAAAAATATGGTAACATCCGTGTGGTGCGCTAAAACGATGTATCCGGTCTGTGAGCGATAGCATATGGCTGAAAATGGTAAACCGTTTTCGCCAAAACAATTATAGTAGAATAAGGAAAAACATTTAAATCTCGTTTTCTAGTTGTAAAATCGTAATGGTGCATGATTAATAGATCGAGGTGCTAATTTTAATTCATTCTTGATATACAAGATTGCCGTGTGTCCCTTTAACCCAGAGCAACATTAATTCATACATGTGCGACGTTGAGAAGTGCTTTTTATGATCAAAGTTTAATTAAATTACATTTACATCTTATAACACATTTCAATAACTGAAGTTATCATTATATAATTTCAAAATGTCAGTTCGTCAATAGGTATAATAATTCAATTTATCCCGTAAAATGGCATCGGTGAGTGTAATTTACATGATAAAGGCAACTGTCTGACATAATATCATGTAATGGTGGTTTTTTTTGCTGGATATAATCTCAATTTATGCTAATTCAGGCCCGTAGCCAACCCTGAAATTTAACCGAGGCAAATCCCTTCCTATAGTTGGCTTTGGGGATATGCTCCCCACAATCCCATCGCCCACCCACACAGACAAATACTGATTTCCACATGCGATTTCGTGCATTTAAGTGTATTCCAAAGCTGATTTTCAGTTTTAAGTTAGAGAATTGTATTTAAGACGATTTAATTGAGTTTAGTTTTGTATTCCATTAAACTGCCTACTTCAATGTTTGGTACCTTCCCAACTTTCTACCGAGGCATCTGCCTCTGAGTAGCTAAGGGCCTGCTAATTTATTAAATAAGAAGTCGTCGCATCATATTCGGTTTATAATAAGATACATTCAACAATGAATGAGCACGCATTAAGCTCCTGTATTTATGACACAATTGATTAAGAAGTAATTTTAGAACAATGAAATGTGACACACTACCGACAGAACCGACACTACCCACAACTGACTAAGAAGTAATTTTAAAACAATGTTGTGTGACACAATACCCACAACTGACTAAGAAGTAAATTTAGAACAATGATATGTGACACACTACCGACAGAAAAGACACTACCCACAACTGACTAAGAAGTAATTTTAGAACAATGTTGTGCGACACACTACCCACAACTGACTAAGAAGTAAATTTAGAACAATGATATGTGACACACTACCGACAAAAAAGACACTACCCACAACTGACTAAGAAGTAAATTTAGAACAATGATATGTGACACACTACCGACAGCAAAGACACTACCCACAACTGACTAAGAAGTAATTTTAGAACAATGTTGTGTGACACACTACCCACAACTGACTAAGAAGTAAATTTAGAACAATGATATGTGACACACTACCGACAGAACCGACACTACCCACAACTGACTAAGAAGTAATTTTAGAACAATGTTGTATGACACACTACCCACAATTGGCTAAGAAGTAATTTTAGAACAATGCTGTGTGACACACTACCCACAACTTACTAAGAAGTAATTTTAGAACAATTCTGTGTGACACACTACCCACAACTGACTAAGAAGTAATTTTAGAACAATGCTGTGTGACTCACTACCCACAACTGACTAAAAAGTAAATTTAGAACAATGATGTGTGACACTCTACCCACAACTGAATAAGAAGTAAATTTAGAACAATGATGGGTGACACACTACCCACAACTGACTAAGAAGTACTTTTAGAACAATGCTGTGTGACACACTACCCACAACTGACTAAGAAGTTCTTTTAGAACAATGATGTGTGACACACTACCCACAACTGACTAAGAAGTACTTTTAGAACAATGATGTGTGACACACTACCCATAACTGACTAAGAAGTACTTTTAGAACAATGATGTGTGACACACTACCCATAACTGACTAAGAAGTAATTTTAGAACAATGCTGTGTGACACACTACCCACACCTGACTAAGAAGTAAATTTAGAACAATGATGTGACACATTACCCACAACTGACTAAGAAGTAATTTTTAGAACAATGCTTTGTGACACACTATCCACAACTGATTAAGAAGTAATTTTAAAACAATGATCCGTGACACACTACCCACAACTGACTTAGAAGTAATTTTAGAACAATGATCTGTGACACACTACCCTCAACTGACTTAGAAGTAATTTTAGAACAATGATCTGTGACACACTACCCACAACGGACTAAGAAGTAATTTTAGAACAATGCTGTGTGACACACTACCCACAACTGACTAAGACGTAATTTTAGAACAATGATTTGTGACACACTACCCACGACGGACTAAGAAGTAATTTTAGAACAATGATGTGTGACACACTATCCACAACTGACTAAGAAGTAATTTTAGAACAATGCTGTGTGACACACTACCCACAACTGACTAAGAAGTAATTTAAGAACAATGCTGTGTGACACAATACCCACAACTGACTAAGAAGTAATTTTAGAACAATGCTGTGTGACACACTACCCACAGCTGACTAAGAAGTAAATTTAAAACAATGATGTGTGACACACTACCCACAACTGACTAAGAAGTTCTTTAAGAACAATGCTGTGTGACACACTACCCATTACTTACTAAGAAGTAAATTTAGAATAATGCTGTGTGAAACACTACTCACAACTGACTAAGAAGTACTTTTAGAACAATGATGTGTTACACACTAGCCACAACTGACTAAGAAGAAATTTTAGAACAATGCTGTGTGACAAACTACCCACAACTGACTAAGAAGTAAATTTAGAACAATGATGTGTGACACACTACCCACAACTGACTAAGAAGTAAATTTAGAACAATGATGTGTGTGTGACACACTACCCACAACTGACTAAGAAGTAATTTTAGAACAACGATGTGTGACACACTACGCACAACTGACTATGAAGTAAATTTAGAACAATGCTGTGTGACACACTATCCACAACCGACTAAGAAGTAATTTTAGAACAATGCTGTGTGACACACTACCCACAACTGACTAAGAAGTACTTTTAGAACAATGATGTGTGACACACTACCCACAACTGACTAACAAGTAAATTTAAAACAATGATGTGTGACACACTACCCACAACTGATTAAGAAGTAATTTTCGAACAACAATGTGTGACACACTACCCACACTTGACTAAGAAGTACATTTAGAACAGTGCTGTGTGACACACTACCCACAACTGACTAAGAAGTAATTTTAGCATAATGCTGTGTCATGACACACTACCCACAATTGACTAAGAAGTACGTTTAGAACAATGCTGTGTGACACACTACCCACAACTTACTGAGAAGTAATTTTAGAACAATACTGTGTGACACACTATACACAACTGACTAAGAAGGAATTTAAGAACAATGCTGTGTGACACACTACCCACAACTGACTAAGAAGTAATTTTAGAAAAATGCTGTGTGACACACTACCCACAACTGACTAAGAAGTAATTTTAGAACAATGCTGTGTGACACACTACCCACAATTGACTAAGAAGTAATTTTAGAATAATGCTGTGTCATGACACATTACCCACAATTGACTAAGAAGTAATTTTAGAACAATGTTGTGTGACACACTACCCATAACTGACTAAGAAGTAATTTTAGAATAATGCTGTGTCATGACACACTACCCACAATCGACTAAGAAGTAATTTTAGAACAATGCTGTGTGACACACTATCCACAACTGACTAAGAAGTAATTTTAGAACAATGCTGTGTGACACACTACCCACAACTGACTAAGAAGTAATTGTAGAACAATGCTGTGTGACACACTACCCACAATTGACTAAGAAGTAATTTTAGAATAATGCTGTGTCATGACACACTACCCACAATTGACTAAGAAGTAATTTTAGAACAATGCTGTGTGACACACTACCCACAACTGACTAAGAAGTAATTTTAGAACAATGCTGTGTGACACACTACCCACAACTGACTAAGAAGTAATTTAAGAAAAATGCTGTGTGACACACTACCCACAACTGACTAAGAAGTAATTTTAGAACAATGCTGTGTGACACACTACCCACAATTGACTAAGAAGTAATTTTAGAATAATGCTGTGTCATGACACATTACCCACAATTGACTAAGAAGTAATTTTAGAACAATGCTGTGTGACACACTACCCATAACTGACTAAGAAGTAATTTTAGAATAATGCTGTGTCATGACACACTACCCACAATTGACTAAGAAGTAATTTTAGAACAATGCTGTGTGACACACTATCCACAACTGACTAAGAAGTAATTTTAGAACAATGCTGTGTGACACACTACCCACAACTGACTAAGAAGTAATTGTAGAACAATGCTATGTGACACACTACCCACAATTGACTAAGAAGTAATTTTAGAATAATGCTGTGTCATGACACACTACCCACAATTGACTAAGAAGTAATTTTAGAACAATGCTGTGTGACACACTACCCACAACTGACTAAGAAGTAATTTTAGAACAATGCTGTGTGACACACTACCCACAACTGACTAAGAAGTAATTTTAGAACACTGCTGTGTGACACACTACCCACAACTGACTAAGAAGTAATTTTAGAACAATTCTGTGTGACACACTACCCACAACTGTCTAAGAAGTAATTTTAGAACAATGCTGTGTGACACACTACCCACAACTGACTAAGAAGTAATTTTAGAACAATGCTATGTGACACACTGCCCACAGCTGACTAAGAAGTAATTTTAGAACAATGCTGTGTGACACTCTACCCACAACTGAATAAGAAGTAATTTAAGAACAATGCTGTGTGACACACAACCCACAACTGACTAAGAAGTAAATTTAGAACAATGATGTGTGACACACTATCCACAACTGACTAAAAGTAATTTTAGAACAATGCTGTGTGACACACTACCCACAACTGACTAAGAAGTAATTTTAGAACAATGCTGTGTGACACACTACCCACAGCTGACTAAGAAGTAATTTTAGAACAATGCTGTGTGACACACTACCCACAACTGACTAAGAAGGTATTTTAGAACAATGCTGTGTGACACACTACCCACAGCTGACTTAGAAGTAATTTTAGAACAATGCTGTGTGACACACTACCCACAACTGACTAAGAAGTAATTTTAGAACAATGCTGTGTGACACACTACCCACAGCTGACTAAGAAGTAATTTTAGAACAATTATGTGTGACACACTACCCACAGCTGACTAAGAAGTAATTTTAGAACAATGCTGTGTGACACAGTACCCACATCTGACTAAGAAGTAATTTAAGAACAATGATGTGTGACACACTATCCACAACTGACAAAGAAGTAATTTTAGAACAATGCTGTGTGACACACTATCCACAACTGACTAAGAAGTAATTTTAGAACAATGTTGTGTGACACACTACCCACAGCTGACTAAGAAGTAATTTTAGAACAATGCTGTGTGACACACTACCCACAGCTGACTAAGAAGTAATTTAAGAACATACTGTGTGACACACTACCCACAACTGACTAAGAAGTAATTTTAGAACAATGCTGTGTGACACACTACTCACAGCTTACTAAGAAGTAATTTTAGAACAATGCTGTGTGACACACTACCCACAACTGACTAAGAAGTAATTTAAGAACAATGATGTGTGACACACTACCCACAACTGACTAAGAAGTAGTTTTAGAACAATGATGTGTGACACACTACCCAACACTGACTAAGAAGTAAATTTAGAACAATGCTGTGTGACACACTACCCACTACTGACTAAGAAGTAAATTTAGAACAATGATGTGTGACACACTACCCACTACTGACTAAGAAGTAAATTTAGAACAATGCTGTGTGACACACTACCCACAACTGACTAAGAAGTAAATTTAGAACAATGATGTGTGACACACTATCCACAACTAAGAAGTAATTTTAGAGTAATGCTGGTCCTCCATAGTAATTTAAAATTGTTACGAAATACGATTTGCTAATACAATGACAGATAAATCGCTTCAAGGGCCCCGTTTTAGGAAACAACTCTTCACTATAAAAATTACATGCTTAAATGCTTCACTATAAATTACACTTTTCAAATAAAAAAACGTGATTTTATTTCAATAATGTCTTATACATGTGATATTTCTGCAATACGTGCACCCATAATTGTCTGCATTGAATGCTTAGGTAAAAAGTAAAAAAAAAGTGAACGATTTTAAAATTAAAGTCTTATCGACAGCTACCAACACAAACTGTGTTGCCTGATCAGTGATCTTATACTCTCCAATGCCTGAACTACGAATACCAAATAGTTCCGTGCAATGCATGTGTCATAGTTTTATATTTGGTATGTCGATTTAAGTGAGAGTTCGGTAATTTAATGCAATTTTTACCGGAAATAACATATTATTTAATGACATTTAAATGAATATTTGCCCTTTGTAATGGGTCACGACTTATTTTCCCGCAACGTGGCCGCTAAACAAGTCATTTCGATGACACTTTCAGCGGCTATATGGTTATGGTTGTAACACATGGTTATGGGATTACCGTTAAAAGACAGTTTGTTTGTGTGTTTGTTTGCATGGTGTTTTACGTCATTTTCAACACATGCAGGATTATATATGAAGGTCGATTTTTTGTGGTGGAGGCAGATCACCCACTTTTCCTAGGTAGAACCTGTACCGTACACCCCCGCCATCCGTAAGAATCGACACTTCCTCACTTACAAGTCGAGCTCCCAGTGGTGTTCGAACCGTTTTATTCATCAGTTTATAGCGCTCTAGCTATAGTCTGTTGGTTCTTCTTCATCATCTTCAGTTTCATCATTATGAGTTCTATCAAACTCTTCATCATTCCTATCTTTCATGTTGGTTTTATTAACGTTTACCTCATGATCCGGCCATACGCCGATAGAATAAAGTAACTTTTTATGCGTAATATGTCAAATGTAATAATCTATTAACTTATACGAGGTAAACAATGAATCTATTAAAATATGTAATAAGCAAAGAGACTACAGTTTTAAAGGGGCATACAGTAATCTGACGGTTTTATCAAGCATTAGTCAATGTATTATACCAATACCATTTTGCCTTTAAAGGGGCACACGGCAATCTTGATTTTTTAAAAACTCGCAGAGTTTTTTGCATAACTTGCATTTGTTCAATCATTAATATTAATTATAAGCCTAGTACTAAGCATACAGTTTTTGAATATTATTAAATTTTGATTTCTGCACCAATAATTTATTAAAGTAGTAAAATAAGACGAAAAAGTGAATATTTCAAATATGATTTATTTAAATTTAACCAAGTTTAAAGTAAAAATGCTGGATATATACATCGAGACACCCATTTCAAACACAAAAAGATTACCGTGTGTCCCTTTAAACCTGCTTGCATAAAATTAACTATAACATGTATAAGTTTGGGTTTTCCATTTTCCTTTGTTATTCTACCGTACATTTTAATATATTATTGATGAATTATAATAAACAATTAGCAATATTCAAAACGAATTTGCGTTGAACTATTCCAATAATTATTACTGATGATTTTAAAAATAAAAACTGTGAAGAAAAACTAAGGGACGCTGCGAGTTTTAAAATCACGATTGCCGTGTGTCCCTTTAACTTTCAAATGTATGAATCGCATTTAGCATTCCCCCGTCGTCCATTTTCCAAATGCAGTTTCCTGTTATTGTTTATGCAAATCAACCTGATCCTCCATGTCCATACGTTACCCGTTGATGTGATGGAAGTAACAACATTTTGTGGTAGAATAACGCCTCAATGTAGTGTAAATTTACACCGAAGGTAAGAAAATGATTATTTGCTTGTTATTATTTATATATTCCAGAAGTGTGACATAGCGCAAGATGTTGTCCATACGTTTTCGAACGCATGTCTGAACGTTGTTCAAGAACACAAAATAGTGTTACTTCCACCACACAATCGGGTAACGTATGGACAGGTACGTGTGATCAGAGTGCTATGCTTGAATTACATATAAAGTTAGAGTACGAATGAATGGTGGAATGTCTTTTTACAGTTAAGACATCAAATAACGTAAATTATTTTTTTATATTAATACAATTATGAAAATAAACACCATAGTATCGTTGTTTATTGTGTTTCAGAACTCTGAAATCATTCAGCAACAATGTACAGAAAATATATAACATGATACCGTTGGGAAATGTCGTAACGGAGACGGTATGCTATTGCAGTTATATTGAAAACATAAATAAATAATCCCTAGCAGTTTAAACAAGAGGCTAAAGAGGGCCTATTGAGGCTCTATTGGTAAACGTTCCTTAACGTGGATGCAAGAAAACAGTAAGTTATGACTCGTCCGAGATATTGTGGATATTTAACTACTGTGTATGTTCGGATAAGATCGGATAATACCTGGATGCAATACAGTGTGCTCAAGAAAATGTTTACGGACAGACAGACAGACAGACAGACAGACAGACAGGAAGAACTATTACAGGTTTTGACGGGAAGAACTATTACATGTCTTGACGGGAAGAACTATTACAGGTCTTGACGGGTGACGGAAATAACTGTTACAGGTCTTGACAGGAAAAACTATTACAGGTCTTGATCGGAAGAACTATTACAGGTCTTGACGGTTGACGGGAAGAACTATTACAGGTCTTGACGGGAAGAACAATTACAGGTGTTGATGGGAAGAACTAGTACAGGTCTTGACGGGAAGAACAATTACAGGTGTTGATGGGAAGAACTAGTACAGGTCTTGACGGGAAGAACAATTACAGGTGTTGATGGGAAGAACTAGTACAGGTCTTGACGGGAAGAACAATTACAGGTGTTGACGGGAAGAACTATAACAGGTCTTGACGGGAAGAACTATTACATGTCTTGACGGGAAGAACAATTACAGGTGTTGACGGGAAGAACTATTACAGGTCTTGACGGGAAGAACTATTACATGTCTTGACGGGAAGAACAATTACAGGTGTTGACGGGAAGAACTATTACAGGTCTCGACGGGAAGAACTATTACATGTCTTGACGGGAAGAACAATTACAGGTCTCGACGGGAAGAACTATTACAGGTCTTGACGGGAAGAACTATTACAGGTCTTGACGGGAAAAACTATAACAGGTCTTGACGGGAAGAACTATTACAGGTGTTGACGGGAAGAACTATTACATGTCTTGACGGGAAGAACAATTACAGGTCTTGACGGGAAGAACTATTACAGGTCTTGACGGGAAAAACTATAACAGGTCTTGACGGGAAGAACTATTACATGTCTTGACGGGAAGAACTATTAAATGTCTTGACGGAAAGAACTATTACAGGTCTTGACGGGAAGAACTATTACAGGTCTTGACGGGAAGAACTATAACAGGTCTTGACGGGAAGAACTATTACATGTCTTGACGGGAAGAACTATAACAGGTCTTGACGGGAAGAACTGTTACAGGTCTTGACGGGAAGAACTATAACAGGTCTTGACGGGAAGAACTATTACAGGTCTTGACGGGAAGAACTATTACAGGTCTTGACGGGAAGAACTATTACAGGTCTTGACGGGAAGAACTATTACATGTCTTGACGGGAAGAACTTTTACAGGTCTTGACGGGAAGAACTATTACATGTCTTGACGGGAAGAACTATTACAGGTCTTGACGGGAAGAACAATTACAGGTCTTGACGGGAAGAACTATTACAGGTCTTGACGGGAAGAACTATTACATGTCTTGACGGGAAGAACTATTACAGGTGTTGACGGGAAGAACAATTACAGGTGTTGATGGGAAGAACTAGTACAGGTCTTGACGGGAAGAACTATTACATGTCTTGACGGGAAGAACTATTACAGGTCTTGACGGGAAGAACTATTACAGGTCTTGACGGGAAGAACAATTACAAGTGTTGATGGGAAGAACTAGTACAGGTCTTGACGGAAAGATATATTACATGTCTTGACGGGAAGAACAATTACAGGTGTTGACGGGAAGAACTATTACAGGTGTTGACGGGAAGAACAATTACAGGTGTTGACGGGAAGAACTATTAGAGGTCTTGACGGGAAGAACAATTACAGGTGTTGATGGGAAGAACTAGTACAGGTCTTGACGGGAAGAACAATTACAGGTGTTGACGGGAAGAACTATAACAGGTCTTGACGGGAAGAACTATTACATGTCTTGAAGGGAAGAACAATTACAGGTGTTGACGGGAAGAACTATTACAGGTCTTGACGGGAAGAACTATTACATGTCTTGACGGGAAGAACTATTACATGTCTTGACGGGAAGAACTATTACATGTCTTGACGGGAAGAACAATTACAGGTGTTGACGGGAAGAACTATTACAGGTCTCGACGGGAAGAACTATTACATGTCTTGACGGGAAGAACAATTACAGGTCTTGACGGGAAGAACTATTACAGGTCTTGACGGGAAGAACTATTACATGTCTTGACGGGAAGAACAATTACAGGTCTTGACGGGAAGAACTATTACAGGTCTTGACGGGAAAAACTATAACAGGTCTTGACGGGAAGAACTATTACAGGTGTTGACGGGAAGAACTATTACATGTCTTGACGGGAAGAACAATTACAGGTCTTGACGGGAAGAACTATTACAGGTCTTGACGGGAAAAACTATAACAGGTCTTGACGGGAAGAACTATTACAGGTCTTGACGGGAAGAACTATTACATGTCTTGACGGGAAGAACTATTACATGTCTTGACGGGAAGAACTATTACAGGTCTTGACGGGAAGAACTATTACAGGTCTTGACGGGAAGAACTATAACAGGTCTTGACGGGAAGAACTATTACATGTCTTGACGGGAAGAACTATAACAGGTCTTGACGGGAAGAACTATTACAGGTCTTGACGGGAAGAACTATAACAGGTCTTGACGGGAAGAACTATTACAGGTCTTGACGGGAAGAACTATTACATGTCTTGACGGGAAGAACTATTACATGTCTTGACGGGAAGAACTATTACAGGTCTTGACGGGAAGAACTATTACATGTCTTGACGGGAAGAACTATTACATGTCTTGACGGGAAGAACTATTACAGGTCTTGACGGGAAGAACTATTACATGTCTTGACGGGAAGAACTATTACAGGTGTTGACGGGAAGAACAATTACAGGTGTTGACGGGAAGAACTAGTACAGGTCTTGAGGGGAAGAACTATTACATGTCTTGACGGGAAGAACTATTACAGGTCTTGACGGGAAGAACTATTACAGGTCTTGACGGGAAGAACAATTACAGGTGTTGATGGGAAGAACTAGTACAGGTCTTGACGGGAAGAACTATTGCATGTCTTGACGGGAAGAACAACTACAGGTGTTGACGGGAAGAACTATTACAGGTGTTGACGGGAAGAACAATTACAGGTGTTGATGGGAAGAACTATTAGAGGTCTTGACGGGAAGAACAATTACAGGTGTTGACGGGAAGAACTATTACAGGTCTTGACGGGAAGAACTATTACAGGTGTTGACGGGAAGAACAATTACAGGTGTTGACCGGAAGAACTATTACATGTCTTGACGGGAAGAACTATTACATGTCTTGACGGGAAGAACATTTACAGGTGTTGACGGGAAGAACTATTACAGGTCTTGACGGGAAGAACTATTACATGTCTTGACGGGAAGAACAATTACAGGTCTTGACGTGAAGAACTATTACAGGTCTTGACGGGAAGAACTATTACATGTCTTGACGGGAAGAACAATTACAGGTCTTGACGGGAAGAACTATTACAGGTCTTGACGGGGAAAAATATAACAGGTCTTGACGGGAAGAACTATTACAGGTGTTGACGGGAAGAACTATTACATGTCTTGACGGGAAGAACAATTACAGGTCTTGACGGGAAGAACTATTACAGGTCTTGACGGGAAAAACTATAACAGGTCTTGACGGGAAGAACTATTACAGGTCTTGACGGGAAGAACTATTACATGTCTTGACGGGAAGAACTATTACAGGTCTTGACGGAAAGAACTATTACAGGTCTTGACGGGAAGAACTATAACAGGTCTTGACGGGAAGAACTATTACATGTCTTGACGGGAAGAACTATAACAGGTCTTGACGGGAAGAACTATTACAGGTCTTGACGGGAAGAACTATAACAGGTCTTGACGGGAAGAACTATTACATGTCTTGACGGGAAGAACTATTACATGTCTTGACGGGAAGAACTATTACATGTCTTGACGGGAAGAACTATTACAGGTCTTGACGGGAAGAACTATTACATGTCTTGACGGGAAGAACTATTACAGGTCTTGACGGGAAGAACTATTACATGTCTTGACGGGAAGAACTATTACAGGTCTTGACGGGAAGAACAATTAAAGGTCTTGACGGGAAGAACTATTACAGGTCTTGACGGGAAGAACTATTACATGTCTTGACGGGAAGAACTATTACAGGTGTTGACGGGAAGAACAATTACAGGTGTTGATGGGAAGAACTAGTACAGGTCTTGACGGGAAGAACTATTACATGTCTTGACGGGAAGAACTATTACAGGTCTTGACGGGAAGAACTATTACAGGTCTTGACGGGAAGAACAATTACAGGTGTTGATGGGAAGAACTAGTACAGGTCTTGACGGGAAGAACTATTACATGTCTTGACGGGAAGAACAATTACAGGTGTTGACGGGAAGAACTATTACAGGTGTTGACGGGAAGAACAATTACAGGTGTTGACGGGAAGAACTATTAGAGGTCTTGACGGGAAGAACAATTACAGGTGTTGATGGGAAGAACTATTACAGGTCTTGACGGGAAGAACTATTACAGGTGTTGACGGGAAGAACTATTACAGGTGTTGACGGGAAGAACAATTACAGGTGTTGACGGGAAGAACTATTACATGTCTTGACGGGAAGAACTATTACAGGTGTTGACGGGAAGAACAATTACAGGTGTTGACCGGAAGAACTATTACAGGTGTTGACGGGAAGAACTATTACAGGTGTTGATGGGAAGAACTATTACAGGTGTTGACGGGAAGAACAATTACAGGTGTTGATGGGAAGAACTATTACAGGTGTTGACGGGAAGAACTATTACAGGTCTTGACGGGAAGAACTATTACAGGTGTTGACGGGAAGAACTATTACAGGTGTTGACGGGAAGAACTATTACAGGTGTTGATGGGAAGAACTATTAAAGGTGTTGACGGGAAGAACTATTACAGGTGTTGACGGGAAGAACTATAACAGGTATTGACGGGAAGAACTATTAGAGGTCTTGACGGGAAAAACTATTACAGGTTTTGACGGGAAGAACAATTACAGGTGTTGATGGGAAGAACTAGTACAGGTCTTGACGGGAAGAACTATTACATGTCTTGACGGGAAGAACTATTACAGGTCTTGACGGGAAGAACTATTACAGGTCTTGACGGGAAGAACTATTACAGGTCTTGACGGGAAGAACAATTACAGGTGTTGATGGGAAGAACTAGTACAGGTCTTGACGGGAAGAACTATTACATGTCTTGACGGGAAGAACAATTACCGGTGTTGACGGGAAGAACTATTACAGGTGTTGACGGGAAGAACAATTAGAGGTCTTGACGGGAAGAACAATTACAGGTGTGGACGGGAAGAACTATTACAGGTCTTGACGGGAAGAACTATTACAGGTGTTGACGGGAAGAACAATTACAGGTGTTGACCGGAAGAACTATTACATGTCTTGACGGGAAGAACTATTACATGTCTTGACGGGAAGAACAATTACAGGTGTTGACGGGAAGAACTATTACAGGTCTTGACGGGAAGAACTATTACATGTCTTGACGGAAAGAACAATTACAGGTCTTGACGGGAAGAACTATTACAGGTCTTGACGGGAAGAACTATTACATGTCTTGACGGGAAGAACAATTACAGGTCTTGACGGGAAGAACTATTACAGGTCTTGACGGGAAAAACTATAACAGGTCTTGACGGGAAGAACTATTACAGGTGTTGACGGGAAGAACTATTACATGTCTTGACGGGAAGAACAATTACAGGTCTTGACGGGAAGAACTATTACAGGTCTTGACGGGAAAAACTATAACAGGTCTTGACGGGAAGAACTATTACAGATCTTGACGGGAAGAACTATTACATGTCTTGACGGGAAGAACTATTACAGGTCTTGACGGAAAGAACTATTACAGGTCTTGACGGGAAGAACTATAACAGGTCTTGACGGGAAGAACTATTACATGTCTTGACGGGAAGAACTATAACAGGTCTTGACGGGAAGAACTATTACAGGTCTTGACGGGAAGAACTATAACAGGTCTTGACGGGAAGAACTATTACAGGTCTTGACGGGAAGAACTATTACATGTCTTGACGGGAAGAACTATTACATGTCTTGACGGGAAGAACTATTACATGTCTTGACGGGAAGAACTATTACAGGTCTTGACGGGAAGAACTATTACATGTCTTGACGGGAAGAACTATTACATGTCTTGACGGGAAGAACTATTACATGTCTTGACGGGAAGAACTATTACAGGTCTTGACGGGAAGAACAATTACAGGTCTTGACGGGAAGAACTATTACAGGTCTTGACGGGAAGAACTATTACATGTCTTGACGGGAAGAACTATTACAGGTGTTGACGGGAAGAACAATTACAGGTGTTGATGGGAAGAACTAGTACAGGTCTTGACGGGAAGAACTATTACATGTCTTGACGGGAAGAACTATTACAGGTCTTGACGGGAAGAACTATTACAGGTCTTGACGGGAAGAACAATTACAGGTGTTGATGGGAAGAACTAGTACAGGTCTTGACGGGAAGAACTATTACATGTCTTGACGGGAAGAACAATTACAGGTGTTGACGGGAAGAACTATTACAGGTGTTGACGGGAAGAACAATTACAGGTGTTGATGGGAAGAACTATTAGAGGTCTTGACGGGAAGAACAATTACAGGTGTTGATGGGAAGAACTATTACAGGTCTTGACGGGAAGAACTATTACAGGTGTTGACGGGAAGAACTATTACAGGTGTTGACGGGAAGAACAATTACAGGTGTTGACGGGAAGAACTATTACATGTCTTGACGGGAAGAACTATTACAGGTGTTGACGGGAAGAACAATTACAGGTGTTGACCGGAAGAACTATTACAGGTGTTGACGGGAAGAACTATTACAGGTGTTGATGGGAAGAACTATTACAGGTGTTGACGGGAAGAACAATTACAGGTGTTGATGGGAAGAACTATTACAGGTGTTGATGGGAAGAACTATTACAGGTCTTGACGGGAAGAACTATTACAGGTGTTGACGGGAAGAACTATTACAGGTGTTGACGGGAAGAACTATTACAGGTGTTGATGGGAAGAACTATTAAAGGTGTTGATGGGAAGAACTATTACAGGTGTTGACGGGAAGAACTATAACACATCTTGACGGGAAGAACTATTAGAGGTCTTGACGGGAAAAACTATTACAGGTTTTGACGGGAAGAACTATTACTGGTCTTGACGGGAAGAACTAGGATTACACCACGTCTCTCCGTCCCACTGTTGTTATTTATCTCTGCATTTAAGGATATTGTTTATACTCTGCACACACTACTTGCATGTTTCCACTAGTAATTTTATATGAGACGTAATAGCAACAATATGTCCCTCAATTGGCATTTTCACGAGTGACTTGCTCCTTCCTCTCTTATACTCAGGTGTGTTGTCCCTCCTATAGAATTGTAGCAGCAATATGTCCCTCAATTGGCATTTTCACGAGTGACTTACTTATTCCTCTCTTATACTCAGGTTTTTGTCCCTCCTGTGGAATTGTAGCAGCAATATTTCCCTCCAAAGGAAAGAAGGCATTGGCATATATATCGACATCTGATTTTATGGGTTATTTAGTTCATAATTGTAAATTTTATGGGCATTTGTCTGGGTGTAAAGTATACATACTTTTCAATACACTAATATTAGTTCTTCGAATAGTTCAAATTTCCTTTGTGGCGATCAGTCATGATTTCCTTTCAGAGGAATTAAAAGGCAATTAAACAAAAACACGGTTAAACACACTCTTTACCGACCCCCGAGCGTGAAAATGATAATACAGTTACGTTTATGACACGTGTTTTTATTTTCTCTGTACAGACTATTGAGTGAGAAAATAACATTTTAAAGGGACTGGAGGCGATCTGGAAGAATAATTGGTGTCAATCCAAATACGGGTACAACCTTCATAATGTATATTCACTGTAAATATGCACTAAACAAGGGCCCGTAAACGAATCGAGTTTAATAGTTTTGGGACGATTAGATCACCATTTGAACACGTCCTTAATTATAAGAGGAATGAACCTTTTAAAACAAAGATGTAAGATAGTCTGGAGCAAGATTATTGACTCATTTGTAAACCTGCACTGCTTAATGAAATGGTATTCGATCATGGACATGTAAGCTCTTTAAATAAACCTGCGTGCATATAATGAAATGAAAAATAATACAACTTGGGAGATTTTCAAATTTTCCTCGTCATTCTGTCATAGGTTAACTATGTTATTGATGCAATATAATCTAAATTAGTGATATGCATCTACAATTAGTGATATGCATCTACAATTAGTGATATGCATCTACAATTAGTGATATGCATCTACAATTAGTGATATGCATCTACAATTAGTGATATGCATCTACAATTTGCTTTGAAAACCACATGTATACATTCAAATATTCAAGTATTGATATTGATTTACGCCGCGATTTAAAGATCATGCAAGATTCAACTTTGAGTTAGTTTTATGTGTGATACATTTGTGTATAGCTCTACATATCAAATTCCTTTTCCTTTTAGAGTTTGATAAATTATATTTAAATAGATAAACAAAACATCCACACGATTCTTCATTAGGCCGACTGGATCATAAACACCAGCATCTTGCTTTGGGAAATATAGAGACAGGCCGAGAAGTCATTCTTCATATCAGCATTATTTAAGCATATCAAATATATATAAATATAAATAAACTATCAGTTGTGATACCTGCATTACACGTATGCTCAATCACCCCTCTTCAAAACTGTCGTATGCATCACACGTATGCTCAATCAACCCTCCTCAAAACTGTCGTATGCATCACACGTTATGCTCAATCACCCCTCTTCAAAACTGTCGTATACATCACACGTTATGCTCAATCACCCCTCTTCAAAACTGTCGTATGCATCACACGTTATGCTCAATCACCCCTCTTTAAAACTGTCGTATGCATCACACGTTATGCTCACTCAACCCTCTTTAAAACTGTCGTATGCATCACACGTTATGCTCAATCAACCCTCTTTAAAACTGTCGTATGCATCACACGTTATGCTCACTCAACCCTCTTTAAAACTGTCTATAAAGCGTTCTGGCTTCTAATGATTGTACGAATATATCAGGCCGTAGCCAGTCCCGAAATTTAACAGGCAAATCTTTTCCTCGGATCAGAAGACATTTACCCCGGAAAAAATGTTGAATTATGTATGTGATTTCCTGGATTTAAGTGCATTCCGGGACAGATATTCAGTTAATAGTCAGATAAATATATTCAAGTCTAGTTTAGTGTTTTTATTTGATATTCTATTAGAATGCCTGCTTCAGTGTTTGGTATCTTCCCAAAATTCTACCGAGGCAACTGCCTCGATGTGCCTCAGCGTAGCTTCGGGCCCGTATATGATTTATACTTTGATATAAATACGAATGATATACCTTGACTTGTGTAGACTCCGATAGTGATTATTCCGATGCAAACTAGTACAAAAGTTTTATATTTCCGCCAGATATTCCTGGTGAAATATGCGAGCAATCTTTTAAACATCATATCCGTCAGTTTGTCTGACCGATCATTTCCAAATAACGTATTTACAAGCTGCCACGATTTCTATATACACACTGAGTTTAAAGCTACACCATCTTTACAATAGCGCATACAAATACTTGTTATATTATGTCAACGACATTTCTGAATTGTAGGTCTATTGTATATTTTAACCAAGGAGAAATATGGTTATAAGATTACTGAATTTCGATGGGTGGAGGGGCGGGGGGAGGTGTGTGTGTGGGGGGCGGTTGGGGTGGGGTGGGGGAGCGTCAGTGGGACTTAACCTATATTAGTTTCGTTTAAGGTATCTATTTTGAGAGTAAGTTAAACATGACAAATACATTGTTATCCACATTGTCGGACAATAATATTCGATTTCCTTATTTTGTAAAAACATCCGTTAGAATAAAACTAAATTATTTCTGTTCGGGTTCATTTCCGGAGGCAAGCATCTTTAATTCATTAAAAGTATCAAGATGATGTTTCATAAATAGGTGTCTCGTATCAAAATGAAGCTTTGGATTGCTGCCAAGTAACTTATGTAACGGTCTTTGGTACTATTAATAAAAAAATATATTTCTACTTTATTACGCTGCTGAACTGATGTTTTATAATATTGTTCTTCTGAAACATTTAGTTACTCACATCCTTAAAATAAAAGACAGAAGAAAATTGAAGTACAATGGTATTGTGAATGACATATACAGTGATACACATATACATAACGATGTCAAATTAATCATAAGTTATAACTACATGTGTCATCGCTAGCACGAATGATTGTTCCAGTAATCGTGAGATCGATCTCAACACTTAACGAATTTGGATCAGTTTTGTTTTTTACATGCTGAGACTTAAAACCGAGGTCTCCGAATGAAATATGATGCACCACAAACCTCACACATATTCCACATGTTCCACACACTAATATGCATTAACGGGCGGAGGGACAATAAACCTCAATAACGCACACGCACACAGGCATGCACGTACGTACACACCACGCACGCACACCACGCACGCACACACACACACACACACACACACACACACACCTTTTACATAACATACCGCTCATTTTCTTGATATGTCACGTGGCCTCGGTATTCCCCTTAAATGGATAAAGAATAGCTGTCTACCAATACAACTGGAACGATTTCTTTAAAATCAAAAGGTACGGGCCGATCTAGTTACACTTCTCTTGTGTGAAGTAGAAATGCAATTAGAAATGCCCTTTGGCAGGCAATATAACAAGTAAATTCTCAAGTGAAACACCTTAAAAGAAACTAACCCACCAAATAACGGTAATACTACACTATAAAACCGTTTATCAAAATCCTATCCAGGTGTTCAGGCCATATAATAACGTACTAGTATATGTGTCGATTAAAAGTATGGAAAACCTCGGCTGCATTCTGTTGGCTATTTGCATTTTGTGCAGAACGCTTTGTAAGTCGTCTTGTGCATTTTCTAAGTTGTGATGTGAATTTCGTAATTTGTTATGTGCATTTTCTAAGTTGTTATGTGCATTCAGTAAGTTGTTATGTGCATTTTCTAAGTTGTTACCTGCATTTTCTAAGTTGTTATGTGCGTTTCACAAGTTGTTATGTGCATTTTCTATGCTGTCATGTACATTTTCTAAGTTGTCTTGTGCATTTTTTCCTAAGTTGTCTTTTGCATTTTCTAAAGTATGTGCATTTTCTAAGTTGTCATGTGCATTTCGTAAATTATTATGTGCATTTAGTAAGTTGTTATGTGAATTTTCTATGTTGTGATGTGCATTTTCTATGTTGTTATGTGCGTTCTTTAAGTTGCCATGTGCATTTCGTAAGTTGTTATATGCATTTTATTTGTCTCGTGCATTTTCTAAGTTGTTTTGTGCATTTTCTAAGTTGTGATGTGCATTTTTTAAGTTGTCTTGTGCATTTTCTAAGTTTTTATGTGCTTTTCGTAAGTTGTTACGAGTATTCAATAAGTTGTTATGTGCATTTTCTATGTTGTCATGTGCATTTGCTAAGTTGTGCATTTTCTGGTTATGTGCATTTCATAAGTTCTTATGTGCATTTTGTAAGTTGTTATGTGCATTTTATAAGTTGTTATGTGCATTTTTTAAGTTGTCTTGTGCATGTTTTAAGTTGTCATTGAGGTATAATATATGACGACACGTAATGCTTGGTTTCGCTTATGAACTTTTATCTGACGCTCAGATACACACAAAACTAACGGAATATTAAAAGGAGATCTAAATACTCAGTGTACTGATATAAAATTATAGTTTTTAGTTAAATGCACGTGAAGATATTTGAAGCCGTCAAGATAGTTGATTAGTACTGGCGTTGGCATTCTTATCAACTCAAATTTTACATATGATGTAATGGAATATAAAAAAATAATTAACGGCAGAATGCAATCATTAAAATTAAATGTAGATGATAGAGAATTATTACTACTTAATGTGTATGGCCCGAATAAAGTCACAGATAATACAAATTTTCTGACAAAGATTGAAGAATTCGTTTTAACAAATAATCATGAAACTTTAATTATAGGTGGAGATTTTAACACAGTTATTGATGTTGATAACGATAAGAAAAATGGTAGCGTTAACAGTAATAAAAAAAGTAGAGAAAAAATAAATAATATTATATCGGCATATGACATTAATGATATATGGAGAGTTTTAAATCCAACTACCCGACATTATACATGGCACTCCAACCATAAACCTCCAAAATTCTGTAGACTCGATTACTTTTTAGTTTCGTCAAATATTGTTAATGCTATTTCAAAATGTAAAATTACTGCAGGCTTACGCTCCGATCATTCAATAGTATATTTTAATCTTAAAAATGAAAAACAACCACGTGGTCCAGGGTATTTTAAATTAAACAATAGTGTGATTTTAGATAAGGAATATCAAGAACGAATACGAAAATCTTTACAAGAAACAGTCAGCATAAATAAAGATGCAAATCCTAACACACTTTGGGAGGTTATTAAAGGTACAATCCGAAATGAAACAATATTATATTCCGCAGGAAAGAAAAAACGGGAACGCAAAGAAGAACACATATTAAATGAAAATATCGACAAACTTGAACTGGATTTATCAAATAACCCCGAAAATGAGGAATTACATAATGAAATTAATCAACTGAAATCAAAACTCGAAAATATTATAGAGAAAAAGACACAAGGTATTATTTTAAGGGCAAAGGCTGAATGGATTGAAGGTGCGGAAAAAAATACAAAATATTTTGCAAGCCTCGAGAAAAAAAAATCAGAACAAAAGACAATCACGAGAATAATTAAAAATAATAAAGAAGTAACAGACTCTCAAAAATATTGACAGAAACAATGACATACTATAAGAAATTGTACAGTAAAATTAAAACCGAAGAGAGCAAAAATACTTTTTTCCCAAATACAAAAGAAAATGTTCTAAATGACCAACAAAAAGAAACTTGTGAAGAAATAATTGGTGAGACAGAATGTTTAAATGCCCTAAAGGAAATGAAAAATAATAAGAGTCCTGGGTCGGACGGGATAACAACTGAGTTCTATAAACTGTTTTGGAACGACATTAAAGAATTTTATATTAAATCAATAAATTATTCGTATGCAATTGGAAGTTTAACTACAATTCAAAAACAAGGTATTATAACGCTTCTGCCAAAACAAAATAAAGACTTAACTTCACTTATGAACTGGAGGCCAATTAGTTTATTAAATGTCGACTATAAAATCGCGACGAAATGTATAGCTAACCGTATGAAAAAGGTTTTATACACTCTTATAGACAATAGTCAAACAGGTTTTATGAAGGGGAGATACATAGGAGAGAATATAAGAACAATATTTGAAATAATCGACTATTTGAATGAAGACAATTTACCAGGACATATATTTTTTGCTGATTTCGAAAAGGCATTTGATAGCTTAGATCATGATTTTATTTTACAATGTTTAACATATTTTAATTTTGGAACATCGCTTGTTAATTGGATTAAACTGTTTTACAGAGATGCCCAAAGTTGTGTATCAAACAACGGACACATGTCTGACTTTTTTAAAATAGAAAGAGGAGTAAGACAAGGATGCCCACTGTCACCTTATATTTTCCTAGTTGTAATTGAGATTCTTTATAAAGCCATTAGAGCAGAAAACGACATTAAAGGCGTAATAATAGCTAATAATGAAATAAAAAATACAGTTTTTGCAGATGATGCCACTTTCATACTAGATGGTTCGAAGAAAACATTTGAATCTTTAATTAGACTAATAGATAAATTCAGTTTGACATCAGGACTCAAGTTAAACATAAACAAATCGGTAATATTGCGTGTTGGCTCACTCAAAAATACAAATGAAAAATACTGCAAAGATAAACACTTTATATGGACAAACAATAAAGCAACAACACTGGGAATTGTTTTTACAAATGATAGGTCAAAATGCCACCAGGAAAACCTTATACCAAAGATAGATGAATTCTGCAATTGTTTAGAACGTTGGAAAAAACATAGTTTGTCAATAACTGGAAAAATTACCGTTATTAAAACATTTGCACTACCCAAACTCATATATCCTCTAACAGTTCTAGAGACTCCAAATGAAGTTTGTATTAACCGAATAAAAACCAAAATGTTTGAATTTTTATGGGAAGGTAAACCAGATAAAATAAACAGAAACACAATAATTCAGGATTATGAAAATGGGGGTTTAAAAATGATTGATATAAACCTATTTATAAATTCAATAAAAGCAGGCTGGATTAAAAGACTTTTGGATCCTAACAATCACGGTGATTGGAAGGCGATATATATGAAAGAAATTAATAAATGTGGAGGGAAAACATTTTTTGAAAGCAATTTTAATACAATTGATGCAAAAACAATAACTCTTAAATTACCGTTTTTATCGCAAATAGTTGAATCATGGTCAGCAATAAATTTTAGGGAAAATATTGATCAATATTCGAGACAAATTATATGGAACAATACTTATATTAAACACAGAGGGAAAATGCTTTATAAAAAAACATGGGACATTAAAGGTATACAATACATCGAACAGTTATATAATACTAGGGTTAAAACATTCTACACATTCGATCATTTAAAAACGGTTTTTAATCTAAGCAATTCTGAGTTTCTTTAATATTATACAATCATTCAAAGCATTCCAAAGATGTGGAAGAAAGCAATTCAAACAGAAACTAGAAACGATATTAATATTGAACAAACACTGATAAAAGAAATAGAGAAAACAACGAATGCAAATAAAGTTATATATAATAAGCATATTAGACGTATTCAGAAGGATCTCGTTATAAAACCTCATGTAAAATGGGACAAAACATTTACGAATCTAAATTGGAAACTAATTCACCTTATACCGTTTGAATGCTTAATTGACACTAAACTTAGAACATTCCAGTATAAATATATAATGCGAGTTCTCCCAACAAACACTTTTTTGCATAAATGTAAAATTGCAAATACAAGTCTTTGTGACTTTTGTAATATGCACATAGAAACTATCGAGCATTTGTTTTTGGAATGTCCAGTTACTCGAGCTTTTTGGACAGAAGTACAAAACCTTATAATCACTAAAAATATACAAAGCAATGTAGACTTTAAAACGATCTCATTTGGAATTATGGCACAAACGGCAAACTCTTGCTTTTTAAATTGTATATTAATGATTGCGAAGTATTTTATTTTCAGAAGTAAATATACAAAGACAACTCCCAGTGTTGCAACCTTTATACTATATTTAAGGTATTTCCAAGATGGCCGTCACACTTTCTGATAAAACTGACAGTGGTTTATAAAAACCAAAAAATTGAAGCAAAAGACAGTGAGATGAATACTTTTATCCTGGCATAATGAAAATACATATTGTTACACTGCAATTAATCAGTGGATTAAAAAAATTAGTTGTACTTGAATGAAAAAAGTCACTTTAAACATACCCAAATTCAGTGGATGAAGGTGCACAATGTTGTAGAAATTATGTGTTTTTCAACGATATATTTCAAATCTTCATTTATCTGTCCAGGGGCAAAGGAAACTTAAATCTCCTTAAAGTGTCCATATGACTCACAATCCATCAATAGAAATGTCTATGTCATCCAGTTTCTCACAACAATCCAATATGGAGGACATCAAAATGTAAACACCACACGAAAGTAGTTCTGTAGCAGGTATGGTGGGTATTAGTGTCACTGGCTGAAAAAGTAATATGATTTGGCATTGTAAGGTGTGACAAAGGTTTATTAGTTTCTGATTAAAGTATTGAAATATACTTCAACCTGTTATTAATATACAACATACAGTTGAAATGAAAGTTTGTAACTGATTTGAAATATACTGAAAGGAAAAAGAAACGCAGGGTGCGTATTTCCGCTATATATTGTATGTTTAATATCCTACTGCTAATCGAATGGTACAGGGCGACATTAGGCCTTTCCTTTTAGAAAGAAGGTTTAAACAGCACTGAACACACCAATGGTTACCCCTTTAAAGTTTCATTATCGTCAGAATGGGCATTTGGCTGAAGCAGGTGAGCAAACTTAGGCTTTAAATGTTGCAATCACTTAACATTAAATACAGTACTGAACTGGCTCAATTTTTCAAAGACGAAGTTCAGCATTTATGAATTTCTTGTTACAACGTGTACTGTGATTAAAACGTCTACAACATCACAGTTGTGTCCTTTCTCTAGCTAACTGCACTTTTTTTTTTACAAAACATCTTGGGATTTCCTTGGAATATATATGGAATTAAGTGTGCAGTATATGCAATATATAGCGGAAATACGCACCCTGCGTTTCTTTTTTCCTTTCAGTATAAAAAATAAACTGACTTTCTCACTACTTTGCTTTTTGCCTTCTCTCAAACAATAATATACGTGTATATAAATTACAGATGGAACCGTGACATTTCTTCGTATTTGCATTTATCATAATAATGCATGGCATGCATACTGCCGTGAGGTGTAGTTTAGAAAAATACCTCCCCATAATCATGTTAAATCATGTTAGAGGTATATTATGTAAATAAATATCCATAGATGCTGTAGAAAAATGTCTGCACTCATATAAACATGCATAAAACAGCAATGGAGGCGGTTAAAAGAGTGTATGAAGTTGTTATTTGTATGGTGGTTTAATAAATGATAAAAACTTCTTTTCAATGTACATGATGTAAGGTGAATTTCAGCTTGCATTAATTATTAAATCTGTTTATTTGCACTGTACCAAAAAAATCTATGTGGACAACAGAAATTTGAGTATCTGGTAAGTGGTCCTACTTTTGGGTATAATAAATGTTATGAGAAGAAAGTATGTTGTGAGTAGTACCTAAACGTCTATGAATTTTAGGGATCCCTTGCAGTAGTCGATGTGCAGGTCTTCTACTTCGTATGTAGTATCCTCTTTGTCATAGAACACCTCATAAACAGCACTACACTCTCCGTCCTTCCCTGACTTCACATTCAACACGGTCCCAGTATACCATGCCAATTTTCCACCACCTTCATCCCATTCATGACAAATACGCCTGCCTACAAACTTCACTTTTCTTTGTCTGCCGGACCTGTTTAATAAAAAATACATGAAGGATTTTATTTCATATTGTTCACAGTGATTGTAAATGATTGCAAAAAGTAAATATTTATGAATTTCAAAGCAATTATTTCGACTAAATTTGTTGAAGATATAAAACTAAATAATGGTCAATTGCAAATCAATGTTTGATCTTTTGAAGTTGGCATACTAGATATCGAAATAAATAAGTTACAGTATTTTTAATCTGGTAAGGGCCATGTCAGAATTAACCGTATGAGATTTAATTCTGGAATTGCCCTAAGAACAGATCAACCCTCTATCACATGACATTTAAGTTGTATTACAATGATGAAACTGCACATACAAATCATTAAAATTACCTTGACTGTGTTGTATGCAATGTGTGGTGCGAGTGTGGAACTCTTTCAAATGTAGACGAATTTGTTGCTGAACATACATGAGGGGGCTGCTTCACTTTGGGCTAAGGCAAAATATGAAGTTAAACATTTATAATAGTTATTTTTAAAAATGTATTTCTGAAAGTCATGTGTAGGATAATGCAAATCATAAATACAACAATATGTCCTATAGGCAACAGCATATAATGTTGCAATAATTTTAGTGCAGAAATTACCGTAGATGTTTCTTTTTTGGGTGAGATATACTGAACATAATTTATTTACATAAAACAGGAGGTGATAAGGAATGTAATTACATGTACTTGTACGTACGCGTACATATATGTTTATTGTGTTATTTCTTGTTGGTCAAAATAACCAGACTCAGTGAGATATTATTAGCGGTAATTGCTGTTTTCTTTAACAGAACTTATTTTCTTCTTTAAAGTGGCCATAAATATTTATTGCCTTGTTTATGCAGTGTGATTGAATGTAATATAATTCAATTAATGCTACATGTTAATAGTGTTGATAATACCTTTAACATACTAAAAACATACCTTAAACTTCTCTGAGCCTTGTACTGTGTGAGCACCTGTACTAGTTGATGGTAATATTTTCCGAATATTTCCAATCAGTGGCTGTGTTGTCTGAAAATGTAAAAGAAATGGTTACGTAAATATTTGTTTTAAAATAATACCTATATATGAAATATACCATGTAATAGTAGAATTATTATAACTTTAAAGAGTAAATACCATATTCATGAGATTGCTTTATAGGAATTATACACTTTAGAAATGTTTTTTAAATAAAATATTCTTTGAAAGCGCTTCATTGCTGAAGAGGGCAAACATGCAGCATTTGAAACCTTCTAAAGCCACAATGCTCAGTTCTTATACCACAGGAAGCTTGACTTGTGAGAAAGGTTCTATCATTACATATGGCAGGAGGTACCCAGGAATAAGTTCAGACTCATGCACTGAAAATTAACTGTCATGCATTGCCTAACATGCGCTTAAAATGATTTTCAATGCCAATGAAAGCAACAAATCATTAAAGCATATAATGCAAAGTTGTTCATCCACACTTTTTTAAGTCGGTATGACATGGCAAGGATCATTCCATTTAAAGTGGTTTGCTTTTCTGTACAATTTATGATGAGACGAAAAATTTACATTTTCATCTAATTACCTTAAAACTTCAAATGTGCCTTTAATGGTATGGTTGTATTTTTCTGCTTTAATAACGTACCTGTACTATCACATTTGCTGGAGGATCATCACTCAGTGCGCATACAGACACTTCATTGGGTGATGTTGGACTGCTGTCTCTTGAAATTCTCCTTAACGTACGCCTTGCTTTATACTCCGAGGAGAACTGAAGTAAACGATAAACATGTTACATCATGGCATGAATTAAGTATCCATATAAATTGAAAAATATGAATAATATATTTAACGGAACCTCTCTCCCACCACTCACCTGACACACAATATGTATTGCTTCCCCCCTATATATATATATATATATATATTATTAGTTTAATAATATTTTATTGCAGATATGTTACAATACATCAATTCAACATCACAATATTCATAGAAACATATGCAAGTGGATTGAACTACAAGTTATTACAACATTAGTTACAGTTCTCTCCATTATATATTATTATTATATACAAGGGTGAGAAAATACATACATCTACAAAATACCTCATCAGGAGTACACAAACACTAAAATAACAAATACAGTGCCAAACGATAAGATGTTTTTTAAATAGTTTTATTTAAACTGCCGTGTATTTTAGTGTTTTTTTGTTTCGTATTTGTTATTTTCGTGTTTGTGTACTCCTGATGAAGGCGTAAGCCGAAAGCGCTTGGGTTTTTATAAACTGTAGCACTGTATAAATGTTTTTTTCCCCATCTATATTATTATATATATATATACTTATACTTATTAATATACAATACAGATGAATGCGTTTGAATAGCAGATGCTTTAAACGACTGCGTTGTAACATTTTTAAAGCTAAAGAATGTGGATTCTTCACTACAAATGAATAAAAAAAAGATGTACAACAGTAACAGAATAAAAATGCAATTTGTTTTTATCACTTTTATGAATTAAATAGATATAGTATGTTTTCAGGATCATATTCATACAATTTCATGAACACCACTGTTCATTACTTTCAAACTAAAATATCTTCTTTTATATAAATTTATCATTCGACTATCAGGCATTAATAGTACACACATGTATAACATAAATTGAAAACATCATAAATTAGACACAAATTTCAAATAATTATCAATTGATTTGTTTTGTTTGGATTGTGTTTTACGTCATTTTTAACACATGTAACGTTATATATATATATTTACGGTCGATTTTTTGTGGTGGAGCCCACCCACTTTTCCTGGGTAGAACCAGTACTGTACACCTCCCGCCATCTGTAAGAATCGACAGTTTCTCACAAGACGAGCTCACAGAGGGATTCGAACCCGCAGCGGTGAGAGGCGAAAGTTTACAACACAACGTTGTTAACCATTCTGCCACGGTGATGGTAATTATTTATTGAATAAAGGTATATATATAATTATACACTCAAGTGATATGAAAACGCAACACGGGAATTTCCGCTATATATTGTATGTACAATATGCTGCTTTTAATCGAATGGTACATGGCTACGTAAGACCTTTTCTTTTGGAAAAAATACTAAAACAACAAATAATACAGCAAATAGTATTCCTGCAATGTTTCATTATTCACAGAGTACGGGTTTGGCTCAATCATGTGAGCAAACTTAGGATGCCAAATTTTGCAAACTATTTACGTTAAATACAGTACTGAACTAGCTCAATTTTTCGAAGAGCAACTTCAACATTGATGAAGTTCTTGTTACAAAGTGTAGTGTGATCAAAACGTCTACAGCATCACAGTTGTGTCCTTTCTCTAGTTAACTGCAACTTTTTTTTAAAAAAACATCTTGGGATTTCTTTGGAATATTATGTGCAATTAAGTGTGCAGTATATACAATATATAGCGGAAATTCCCGTGTTGCGTTTTCATATCACTTGAGTGTATATCTTTATGAGCTTGTTGCTGTATCTGTACTTGTCAAATTTATACAGGAATGTTCATACTCATTTATATACTTCCTAAACTTACCCAAGGGATGGATGGTTTTCTAATCCCAGATGTACATTTAAATCTTGGTACAGCAAGCTCTGGTAACATGTGTGTAAAATAGAAGGCTGACAATTTTGGAACCATCACCTTTATCCATAACTGTCTATGTATTAAAATTCTTTCTATAAAAATGTCGTGTGGGTCCGTTCTCCTGACAACAAAATCACACCAGGGCTTATTTAATATGTTCAGTTGGCCTTGTACCTGGTAGAAGTATTTATGATTTCTTTTCAGTTGTACAGTGCCATGTTCATCTTCTTTCAAACAAAATGTCTTAATCTGTTTAACTGCATCTGTTATTGGCAAAACATTGTTTTAAAGCAAGTTCTTCATTTCAAGAAGACCTTCACCACCGTCGGTTTCAACCACCAAACCGTCACTGCTTGCTCCAAGGTATGGAAACTCTGTGCTTATCATAAACCCTAATGGATTGACGTCTGATATAGTGTTGCATTCTCGGTTTTTATTCATAATGTATCCCTTTATGGTTGATGACTCTTCTTTTAATCCTTTGGCTGTGTATCTGTTTCCTCTAAATGTTGTGTATAACAGCCTTTTAACCACTGCAGGGTTGTTGTTATTCGGGGACCTGCATACAATTTCACCAAATGAACAGCTTGTGAGCCTAAGTTTTCGTTCGTGAAACCACCTATCACTCAGGCTTTGATCGACAGTTGCTCTTTCCACATGCTTTATTTCATGTTCCTGTAGGTCAACACTGTTCACATACAGTTCCTCACATTCTTTGTTCAATTCAGTCATAGGTATGTCCGGTTCATCACTGAGGATATTAGGTCCATAGTCTAACTTTGCCCTTTTAGTGTTGCACTGGGATTGACCCTCCAGTTTCCTTTTTCTCTTCTTTAACTTATTTTCAGGCTTCTTCTGAGACCGTATGCTCTTTTCAAACTGCTTGGCTCTACGCCTATATGTGTCGATGAATACAGAATCGGCTCTTTTTCCCGTTACTGACGTATACACGATAGGTGACCATGCAGGTCCTTTCATTGATCGCAGTCCCCCACCATAGCATCTGCCGTAAAAAGAGCCACGGAAACACTTATTGTACATTTTGCCACCATCAAATTTACACCTTATGTTCATCCATGACTCTGCAAGATTGGATGTAAAGTTGCCAATGAGGCGATCAGCTTTCATGGCTAACCTGTTTAAGTACAGATAAATATCCTTCAACATTACTTCATCAACATGTACTTCACTTCTGTCACCTCCTTGTCTGATCTTGTACATTTCACTTTCACTCAATTCCTTTGTACTATCTTTCCAATATCTACATTGATCGTCCAGAACATCCTCAGAACTATCTCGTACTTCACTATCATCAATGTCGTCTTCAGTCTGATCTTCATGTCTACTTTGTTGCGTGTCTTTATGCTTACAAAAGTCGGTTGAGCATAGGTCATGAATACCTAGTTCATGTCGTCCTGCATTCCTTATGTCCTTTTTTAATGTGTCAATGGCTATATTTCTATCAACCGCTTCATCACTCCTCATTCTTATCGCGCATCTAACACCTGTCACTAACTGCACAATCGCTCGCTTTGTTAGCTTCCCTTTTCCCTTATATTGGGGCTTTTCAGAAACAAGTTGTTCTAAACTCGACCGCAGGCACTTGGTAGCATGATTGGCACATTCCAACTTTTTGACATGTACTCCCCAAATTGGAACTTGTTGTTGCACTGATGCAAATACGGAACTATCTCCATCGCCGATCATATGCATGTATCTGACTCCATGTTTCTTTTCGCATTCTAAAAATCCTTCAACTATTATGTCGCTCTCCATCGACTGAGCACTGGAGTCCCAGTTTCGGAAACATTGGTGCTGCCTTGGTTCAATGTTTCTTGTTCGAGCTTGGCTGCATATGTAGCACAAACGGTTGCGAACTCCAATGAATAGAAGTTTTTTGGTATGTGCGCCAAAAATAACTGCAACACCACCCATAGCATTATACGTGTGCTTGTGGCTACGTTTGGACCAGCCACCATCACATATGACTGTAATTGCTGGTATACCCTGAAAAAAGCTGTTGCTTTCAATAGCATGTTGCCGTTCCTCTTCTCCAGCTCTCTTCATATCCTTTTCTAGCTCTGTCTTCCACCATACTCCAATTTCCTCCTCTAGCTGGCTATACTTTTGTTCAGTGATGCCTGGCACACCCATTGTTCCAAGGCACTCATTTAGAGAGGAACATCCACCACCCGTTACCATAATCCCCCATACAGCTTTAATATTAATCTCACTATATGTACCCTTTTCCGTGTCAATAGTTTCACTGTTGCTCAATTTGAAGATTTCACCGCACCCATTGCATTTACCCTCTATAACAGTATCAAAAGCATGTCGTCTTTCATTCAACAGTGTTATTGGTGCTCTTCCATTTAAAGCGACTTTCCTAGCTTCGGCACACACCGCACTATGTATAGATATAGTGGATATGTGTTGCTTTAACAAATTCAGATTTATTAACCTATTGCCTTCTAATGTTTCTTCAAATCTATGAAATTTTAGTTTAGTTCCGTCCACGAAGGATCGATAAAGTTTACTCTTTACAATTGGAACACGCCTTAAAACAAATTTGATTCGTGGTTGCCCATTTGTACAAGTTTTCACACTTTTCAGTTGGTAAGATGCAGTTTTCAAATTTTTTTTCTCCATAAATTCTCCTTTCTTATATGCCGAGGAGCGTTGTTTGCGAAAAATGGAACAGTGCATACCCGGAGGTAAGTTAAACTTCCTTTTCCTCTTTTTCTGGTTCTTCTTGTTAGCCATTATTAATCCTTTGAGAACTTTTCACCAAAAAATTCAATAGTTATTTCAATAACTTAAATAAATATCCAAGTTGTCACATGTGTTGCCCATAACTGCACACATTTGTACAATGTATCCGGATAATAAAACTGTGTGCATTCAATATTGAAATAAATCAATAATTAATTAAATATACTTCCCAAATAAGCTCCAAAGGGCACACATATTTCAACAATCCACAAGCAACACTTCCAGTTCTTATTCCAGTAAATAAATAAATGCAATAAATATCACATGCGTTGAAAGTATTCACCAGATATCCACAAACATCTCCATTATCCAAAGGAAATAGAAGCTCAGCTGAATGCAATAGTAAACTTCAGTTACTGATATTTTATCACAAGCACTAATATCTATATGCCACTATAGGTGAGTCACTGTATTTATATTTTTTGTCAAAATCATATCACATAAGACACTTATTGTACACCATACCTAGCAAAACTTAGCCTCAACACCTGTTACCAAATTCATTTATTTATTTTTCTTTCTCATTCATTTATTTATTTATATATGTAATAACATGTAAACATATTCGATATAACAATTGCAATCACATAATACCAAAAAATAAATACAAAAATAAAAAATACAAACATTCGAAAAATTACCATAACAATAGGTTCATTTACATATCAATGAAAATATGAATCAAATCATCTGCTTTCAAAACGCATTCATACCCACATTAAGTAATCGCAACGTCTACGTGTAAATCAAACAGTGCAGATACTTAGAAAATCCCTTATTTTAAACGACGGTGGTAATTATAGGTGATATATGCCGTTCAATACCTTGTTATTCGACTGAAAATTGCTATTCCTTTGAAGTCGCCAAAATTCGTCGCCATTTCAATTCCGGAAAAGGAAGTACTTCCGTGGTTCCCCAATATTCAATGTCTCGTTCCCCTTAGCCGGCAAACACTACTTTTAACGTACCAAGTATGAATGCGCAATATAAAGTAGAAATCCACAAAATAATTAAAAGTAATACTTTCAGTCATTGGATGCGTTTTATAGCTTATTTAGTTTAAGAAAAATACGAAATACAACAATTTAACAAAATCTTTATTCCAAATGGAAAAAAGATACCATCTTACCTCAGTTGATCAGTTCCCGCGTAGTAATATTTAACAACAACAACCAGTTAATCGGCTCTATCCGCTTCATTTTCGCAAACGATGTCAACAAACCGTCAACACCCACTTCTTCAGGTAGTTTTGTTATTAAAGGCACATGTCAATGTAATCGATCAATGAAATCCAATGCTCCACATGCTTGGCAACGAAGAGACACAGACTGTACAGCCATCGGTAAAAGGTATGCCTCCTAAAACAACGCATCCGATTTTGACATTTCTGTCAGCAGCAAACAAAAAAATATCAAAATGGCGACCACGGAACCGCGTGTACCGCTAAGGACGTATAGGGAAAGTACGCGTCAGAGTACTTTAGCCAAACTATAAACTCCTTTGTCCCTCAACTGTTAATAGCTGAGTATTTTACAGTAACTGTGGACACTTAAAACTTTCTAATGGATAACGTGTTGATCCTTTGCCAAAGCAGCTAAAATTTCGTCTATTTATTGTATTTGCATCTTTATAAACAATGTTTGGGTATTTATTTTAATACCAATTTAATGTTTGAACATGGGTTTTACCTATCAGGTATAAATTTCATCACCCGCTTTCTCTTTTAAACAGTTTTATGATTATCCAAATTTCACAATTTTCACTGCTGTCATGGTGGATTTCCTTTCGGAAATACCTTAAACAAAATTGAAAACATAGAAAGAATAATAGCGACATCTAGGGAAAAGATAAGACAACACAATGATAAATGGGAACTTTTTGCAGCTCAGAACTGAAAACGTTTTAAAACAGCTCGTACAGTGTGGTGGTACACTTCTATTCCTCTCTGCTACTCTGTTAATCTGTTCTGTCCTTTCATTACTGTCCTAACAACCTATCTCCTATCACATCTAATATAATCTTATTTTTCGAGAGACATAAGTGTACAATAAAACATGTGTTTTGTTGATTCACATAATGTAAATATGTATTTAGAAAATGTAAAATGCTCTTTGTAAATATGTGTGTTATTGTATAATTGTGGAAATTGAAAAATAAAATATTTTCAAAACAAAAAAAAAGATAGTTGATTATTAACACAGAGTTGCGTTTCTGTTTTTCCTTTAGTATACTAGTATGTAAGTTATATATATATATAGTCAGTGCCGATCAACACACATGTCACACAGACCTGTTAATTGTGCAGGTATTTGTACTTGTTTTTGACTGTAGGTGTAATGACAATACCAGGTTATAAATACAATACATGCATTGCCTAACACGTGCCAAATAAAGCAGTCTTGTTCGTTAAAGATACACGCTCTTATCACTGTTTATAAGATAACGAACACTTATTTGACCAAGGTTGTCATGTTATGTAAGAGATACAGGGCAATTTTTTTTTAATCTCTCGGCTTGGCTGGTTTTTCTATTTGCGAATAATTATAAATACTTTGTTCAATATGTGCAAACTACTATTTTAATATCATCGTGCTTTTATAATTGGACCGAAGAGCTACAAACTTGATAAATGTATTTAGTTTATCAGTAAATTAAGAGTAATATATTGTTAGAATTCCAAACCTACAAAACGCATCGTTATATATGATCCAGGTAACGTCTAATGTTTGCCTTCATTCTTGCCTTAACGTGCTTATTCCTGAGTTATGGCCCGGACAAGTTTGAACTTTGACTTTGTCACGACCTTAGGATGGCATGCGTTTTACACGACACATTTCTCCATGGTGATGAACTTTTATTCAAAACATCGTTTTAGTCCAAGCATTCAGCCCGGAGATGGTTGATCTTTGAACTTAACCATGACCTTGAACTAATGTTGCTGGGAGTTGTACTGGACACATCGTCTCCATGTGAAGATCTTCCTGCAAAACCTGCTTTTGATCCGATCATTCTTTCCGGAGTTATCGCCAGAAAGATAACTCCGCTAGAAAGATTTACCTTTGATATTAGGTTGATATCAGCAGTTGTTCGCGACATCACACAATTATTTTTATTCTTGATCCAATTATTCTGTGCAGAGTTATGAACCGGACAAGAATTTGACCATTGACCTTCAACGCGACCACGACCCTAGGTGACCGGGATTTGTATTTGACACTATTAGTTATTGGGTTTGTTACCGACCCCTACAGAAATATGTAGGGTCAGTAAGAATTATAAGGGGCGAGGCAATAGCCTATATATCTGACTGCCCCCACATATTTCTGTAGGGGGGTCAGTAACAAACCCAATAACTGATTTATTGCATCGAGCACCTTTTTAAGGCAAATGGCGATATTTAACCCATTTTAATGGAACGTCAACGTCATGAAAACATTATTTATTTACTTATTATGTTTGTTACTAACGCTTAAAGAACTATTTGAAAATGATTTAAACTTTGAATCGGAATTGTAGTCCATATTGTTTTATGTCTATGAAATCTACTGACCCACTATAGAAGGTGTCAGACAAGTCAGGAAGTACTTCCGGGTCGTAGGGTGCTCAAATAGTTCCTTGAAAGAATCCAAAGTTTCTAGTTTGCATGTGTTTTTCCCAAGATTAGTTTTTATTTCATCGTTAAATCTAACCTGAGGTTAAAGTAGTATGTCTTTTGTCATGAATAGTAAGTATTTTACTGTGTTTGTCAGGATTATTTCTTTGGAGAGTATGAGCACAGAGGTTAGGTAAAGATGTGGTTTTGACAGATGTTTATTTCAAAATACGCGTTTGTGACCGATCTCCAAATATAGCCTATATTGCATTGTGTTCAATGGGATGATTTTGACCGGTCTGACACCAGAATAATAGAGGGTAACCATGTGACCACTCTAATCCAATGGAATTTCTAGGATTTTGTGAGAGGTGCAATACATCGTCTGTATTCTTCAAACAATCGTTCATTACCGAGTTGGACCCGGGCACGAAAGCGCGACGGACGCGACGGGCGACGTACGGCCTTCACTGCGACATTGCCATTGACTCTTGGTTACCGGAAGTTATATGTCAAAATGTCAATTATACTAAATATTTAATTGCTGTTTCATGTTTCAAAATATTTTCCCGAACTTTGGCATATATACATGTCTATGAGATTCTTACGGATGGCGGGAGGTATACAGTACTTGTTCTACCCAGGAAAAATGGGATGGCACCAGGGTAGAACCATGACGTTCCGCAAGCCGCTTTACAAATTAATTGAACTTAATTGGATTTTATAGTCGCACCAACAGCTAAGGTCATATAGCGACGTTCCAGCTTCCATCTGTAGAGGAAGATGACAGGTCCCCCTCCGTGCAATTTTCATGCACAGGCGGGCCCCAGTGTAGAACCACAGACATTTTGCAAATGAAGTGGTGCGGTACTAAAACAAGAGGCCCAAGTGGGCCTATTGACGCTCTACTGGTATGATGTGACTCAAAAACATAAACATGATAGAGGCCAACCCAAGAAACATGTTTCCTATATATAACTTTGGGTTATCGTGGCGGCCATTTTGAATATTTGACGACAACGAAAGACACACACTTGATAGAGGCCAACAACACATGTATATGATATTTAACTAGAATGGAATAAGTGGTAATAAGTCGTTTGATAAATGTCCTTAAATTTGACCTAAGTTTAGCTATGGTGGCCAGCATGGATGACCGGAGGCCCCAAAAACACAAATCTGAGGGGGACTAACCCAAAGATCATTGTGATTAAGTTTCATCAAACTCCTTCAAGCGGTTTCAGAGATGTCATTTTTAACGTTTTCCTATATAACTCTATGTAAACTTTGGTTCGCCGTGGTGGCCATCTTGATTATTCGACGATAAAGAAAAACACAAACTTGATAGAGGCCAACCCAAGGAACAAGTATATGATATTTCAGAAGAATGGAATAAGAGGTTTCAGAGATGTCATTTTTAAACCTTTCCTATATAACTCTATGTAAACTTTGTGTCGCTGTGGCGGCCATTTTGATTAATTGACGATAACGAAATAAAAAAAACTTGATAGAGGCTAACCAAAGGAACATGTTTATGATATTTCACAAGAATGGAATAAGCGGTTTCGGAAGAGATGTTGTTTGAAATTTCCTTAAATTTGAACTAATTTTAGCCATGGCGGCCATCTTTGATGGCTGGCAGCCGCGAAAAACATAATTCTGAGGGAGACTATCCTAAAGATCATTGTAGTAAAGTTTCATCAAAATCCTTCAAGCGGTTTCAGAAAAGATGTTTTTTTAGCCTTTTCCTATATAACTCTATGTAAACTTTGGATCGTCGTGGCGGCCATTTTGATTATGCGACGATAACGAAAAACACAAACTTGATAAAGGCTAACCCAAGGAACATGTTTATGATATTTCACAAGAATGGAATAAGTGGTTTCGGAGATGTCGTTTGAAATTTCCTTAAAATTGGCCTAGTTTTAGACATGGCGGCAATCTTGGATGACTGGCAGCCGCGATAAACACAAATCTGAGAGGGACTATCCCAAAGATCATTGTGATTTAAGTTTCATCAAAATCCTTCAAGCGGTTTCAGAGAAGATGTCATTTTTAATGTTTTCCTTTATAACTCTATATAAACTTTGGGTCGCTGTGTCGGTCATTTTGAATATTCGACGATAACGAAAAACACAAACTTGATAGAGGCCAACCCAAGGAACATGTTTATGGTATTTCACAATAATGGAATAAGTGGTTTTGGAGATGTCGTTTGAATTTCCTTAAATTTGACATAATTTTAGCTATGATGGCCATCTTGGATAACAGGCGGCCGCAAAAACACAAATCTGAGGGGGACTATCCTAAAGATCATTGTTATGAAGTTTCATCAAAATCCTTCAAGCGGTTTCAAAGAAGATGTCATTTTTAGCCTTTTCCTATATAACTCTATGTAAGCTTTGAGTCGCCGTGGCGGTCATTTTGATTATTCGACGATAACGAAAAACACAAATTTGATAGAGGCCAACCCAAGGAACATATTTATAATATTTCACAATAATGGAATAAGTGGTTTCGGAGGAGATGTCGTTTGAAAATTCCTTTAATTTGACCTAGTTTTAGCCATGGCGGCCATCTTGGATGACTGGCAGCCGTAAAAAACACAAATCTGAGAGGGACTATCCCAAAGATCATTGTGATTTAAGTTTCATCAAAATCCTTCAAGCGGTTTTAGAGACGATGTCATTTTTAATGTTTTCCTAATAACTCTATGTAAACTTTGGGTCGCTGTGGCGGCCATTTTGATAATTCGACGATATCGAAAAACACAAACTTGATAGAGGTCAACCCAAGGAACGTGTTTATGATATTTCACAAGAATGAAATAAGTGGTTTCGGAGGAGATGTCGTTTGAAAATTCCTTAAATTTGACCTAGTTTTAGCCATGGTGGCCATCTCGGATGACTGGCGGCCGCGAAAAACATAAATCTGAGAGGGGCCCTCCCAAGTAACATTGTGATGAAGTTTCATCAAAATCCTTCAAGCGGTTTCAGAGGAGATTTCGATTTTATAAAATTGCTAACAGACAGACAGACGGACGACGGACGAAAAGTGATCCCATAAGCTCAAAACTATATTCTGGTAAAATAGCGTTGCCCAGCTTATCCGATATCGTTCATACAACTTGGTTAGAGATTAGATCATGGCGTGGATTTCTTTATTTACACTGTCCTGTTTTAATGGGATGACAGTAGGGTAAGTGTGAGGTTTGGTGCACCCTAGAACCGGTTTAAACTCCTAGTGGCCCACTTTGCCACTGACCGTTCCAAGGCGGTAGCCCTATTGTCAACCCTTTTGTGTTTGTGATGTCGATTGCATTTAATATTACTTTTGCCTTCTTGTTTGTCTGTTTGCGTGTTTGTTTCTGTGTTTTGTGGTTGACTGTCCTCCTTGAATGCTACTTTCCCTGTCCGATCTTTTTATATTTCTTTAAATTAAGTTACATTACACTCGCTAGTAAGTTACTTTGCATACTTGTATCTTAAACGTACCATTTTATAAAAAAAAAAAAAAAAAAAACACACGCACACAAAACAGCTGTACTATATTCAAGTACGTTCGTTGTATATGTGCGTATCAGATTAGTATTGAACTGACTACCAATAACACTTGTTACCGTGGCAGGGTTAAAATATAGCAGCCCAACCTGTGACAGAACGTAACAAAAGAAGTAGGCCTTAATCTTAATAGCAAACTCGTTAAAACAAATATACGGATACAAATAAGTGTAGCAAGTAAATAACACCGTCAATCCACTTAAGCAAGTAAATAACATCGTCAATCCACGTAAGCAAGTAAATAATATCTTCAATCCCATTGAATATTGGATATTATAGTCGCACCAACAGCTAAGGTCAGATGGCGACATTTCCAGCTTCCACCGGTGGAGGAAGACCCAAGGTGCCCCTCCGGGCCATTCTCGTGCACGGGCGGGCATCTTTGTAGAACCACCGACGTTCCACAAGCCAGCTGGGTAGCTTCCTCACATAAAGATTCCTGGTCCATGAGGACTCGGACCCACAGAGGTGAGGGGCAAGTGATTTCAAGTCAAGAGACTCTAACCACTCGACCACGTACTTATTTCGAAAGGAAGGCAATTTTAAAACGTTGTTTCGTTATTTCACTATAATGAAAGGGTTTGCCTTTTTTAATACATGAGACGCAGAATATGTATCTATTAAATATTAACTATGTTCTTGATAATAAGTTTATATTTTGGTCAGCGCCAGACAATTGTATCGACATATGAATAAAGAAGGAGATACAATAGTCTTGCGCTCAACCATCCATACCATTTTTCTGTTAGATGTGCAAACAGTTTGATTTAAACATATTTTATTGCCATATATGTACAAGTACAATGCAATCGGGTCGGGCCACATGTGCTATCCACATTAGTTACGGCCCTTCCCTAAAATGGAGTTTTAACAAATATAATGAATGGCAATTGCTATTTACACGTATCAATAAACTGGATTAACTACAACATGATATATAGTAGAACATGTTAAGATTATAAGAAAATAGGAAAAAAAATAAAGAAAAAGTAGAAGTGGAAGAAAGCATAATGCAACACATTTAGCATTGCTCGGGTTGATTAGACAGATAAAATGTAATGGCAAACCTAAGTAAATCGATGACTATCTCTAATAAAGTTTTGAACAGAATTAAAAATCAAAGCATTTTCTTGTGTTGTAAGATCTAACCTTCCAAACAATAATGTATTTGAGCTCAAAGCATGAAACGAATGTGTTGACTGGAAGAGTTCGAGCCTTTCAACATTGAATTGTATACATTCAAAGAAGAAATGATTTGCATCTTCATTACCCTGACCGCAAATGCATTGAGGCGATTCGCGTAAATGATTTTTGAAAAAGATCATTATTGAGATTACTACATGAATTTCTTATCCTAGCATGCATAACAGAAAAAAAACGTACACCAGAAAAGTAAATACTAGGAACATTTGAATTAGTAAACATTATTCGCATAAGCTGACCTTTGAATATGTTTAATGAACCTGAATTTCTAATATCTAAAGGTAAATCATTTCAGATTTTCATAGCTAATGGAATAAATGAATTCATAAAAATAGAGGTTCTAACTAAAGTCTGCGAGAATTTTTCTGCGTTCCTGAGGGGATATGGAGTCCCTTTCGCTACGGTTCTTGGCAGTAGATTTGCCAGGTATTCAGGCATGTTCCGTTTTTCATTTTATATACAACAGAAAGATTTTGGAACTTACGCCGTTCTGATAACGTTAACCATCCTATTTCATTCATTAAATTAACAATAGATACCGAACGGGTAAGACCGGTCACAATACGTGCAGCTTCATATTGTATTTTTTCAAGTTTATTTTTTTCATATTCGCTGCAGCCATCCCAAACAATAGCAGCATATTCTAAAAGACAGTTAAAAATATCGGACAGGGAAAGCAGCATTCAAGGACGACAGTCAACCACAAAACACAAAAACAAACACCCAAACAGACAAACGAGAAGGCACAAGTAATAAAAAATGCAAACGACATCACAAACACAAAAGGGTTGATAGTAGGGCTACCGCCTAAGATTGGACGGACATACGATACATAAATTTGATTTAATGCCTTACGACTTAGTGTACATTTCAAAAGTCTCATAGTTCCAATGATTTTGGAAGCCGAAAGAGAGGTATTTTCGATATGCATATGCCATTTGCCATCATGGCTCAAAGTAAGGCCTAAATGTTTATGGTGTTCAACAAACGATAACTGGGTGTTGTCTAAAATAAGATAAGGCCGACGCTGTTCATTGTTTTTTTGAAAAAAATAATGCTTCAGTTTTACTGGCGTTTAACTGAACTAACCATGTTTTTGACCAATTTGAAACAATGTTTTAATCATGGTTTAGAATACCCTCCATATCATCAATTCTTGAAGTGGATACTGAAAAAGAACTATCATCGGCAAACAAACGAGCTCTGCTTAAAATATTTTCGGATATATCATTAACATATATTAAAAACAAAAGGGGTCCGAGCACAGAGCCTTGAGGAACGCCCGCGGTTATGTTTTTGATTTCAGAATACGCGTTTCCGACAAATACTTGTTGCCTTCTATTATTTAGATAACTTTCAATCCAAGAAAGTAATTTACCATGAACTCCATTTTGCTTAAATTTAAATAAAAGCGCATTATGCCATACCCTATAAAAAGCTCTAGAGATATCTGCGAATACAATACATGTATATTGTTTGGCGTCAAAAGCTTGACAAATATTATGATATATATCGATAAGTTGATGAACTGTCGAATGGCCTGTGAGAAAACCAGATTGATTTTTGAAAAATAAGTTATTAATATGTAAATGGTTATAAATAAACTTATAAACGACCCTTTCAAAAACTTTGCCTGCAGAACTTAGCAGCGAGATCGGTCTATAATTAGTGTATGTAATATATATGTAAGACCTCTTTTGAAAAGTGGCATAACGTTTGCAAATTTCCAAATGTCCGGAAAATAAGATTCGTTCAACGATCTATTATATAAAATACAAAGAGGTTTGCAAATCGTTACAGCTGTTTCTTTCAGTACTTTTTGACTTATTCCATCGTTTCCTGTTGCTTTGTTAACGTCTAATATTTTTAAAATATCCATAATTTCTGATTCGGTAACAGAAATATTGTCTAAACAGGCATCTGTTTTTGTAACAAAATTTGGTAAAACTGCGTTCGTTTCATCGATTGAGATAATTGAAACAAAAAAATCATTTAAACAGTTTGCTTTATCAACATCATATACAGAATATATTATTTTTCCGTTCGATAATGTAGTTTTTAATGGGGGTATAGTTTCAGAATGTTTATTTGACCTAATAAGGTGTTTTAAAATTTTCCAATATTGACGAGGATTGTTTGAGCTGGATTCGATTAATGTACTTTCTATATTATTGAAAAAAAACGTTCTTTAGCATATTTTTTTAAATTATTAACTTTATTTCTGAGACGTTTGTATGATATCCAATCCGAATTAGAACGAGATTTAATTGCGATACGTTTTATTCGGTCACGTTGTCTTGAAGTTCGACGAATCTCAGAATCATACCGAGGTTTATCATTCGGTCGTATAGTTACTTGTTTAGAGGGTATGCATATTTGAATTAATTCCATAAACTTACTCGTAAAATCTTTGCTCGCAACTTCTAAATCATTATTATGAAGAACGGACCAATCAGTATCTTCTATGAGTCTGTTTAATTTGATAAAATCGCCATTTTTATAATTCCAAAATTGTCTTGTGAATGATGATGTAATAACTTGATTCAAATTAAAACAAACGTATGTACCGAAATGGTCAGTAACGTCCCGTGGTGTTATAATAATACCAAAGTCATGTGCTTTAACAGAATCTGATATAACTACTGGATTAATTAAAGTTGAAGAATTTTCAGTGACTCGGGTTGGTTCTGTAATTACATTGGTGAGATTATTAATCAACATTATATCTCTCAGTTGGTGATTATTCAAGTTTAACTGGTCCTCATTTACATCTCCAACTATAATTATACTCTTTGCTCTTTCTAACCATTGCTCAATACTTAAATTAAATCTGTTCCAGAAGTCTACATTACTATTAGGTTTACGATACACGGTATATATAAGTATGGTTTCGCTACGATTTTTAATTTCAATCCATATAGATTCTGGTAAAATATGTTCGAGTTCATGTACTCTGTTGGATATTATATTTGACGAAACATACAATAAAATACCTCCAGAATGAGCAGTGCTGTCTTTCCTATAAGTAGTAACAAAATGTTGAATAAGTAAGAAATCGTCAGTTATTTCATGTGTAAGATGTGTCTCGGTAAAACACAACATATCAAAGTCAGTATAATTATCCTTAATAAATTCAAGTTTATTTCGAATGCTTCTAATATTAAGATGAAATAAAGTCATTGAGTACCTTCATTGTGGCTTTCTAGGCTATTGTTTTTTTGTATTATATTTACACGAGCATATTTGTGTTTTACTTATATTGCCTATTGATGCTGCCTTGTTGGTTAGAGATTAGATCATGGCGGGGATTTCTTTATTTACACTATCCTGTTTTAATGGGATGACGGTAGGGCAAGTGTGAGGTTTGGTGCACCCTAGAACCGGTTTAAACCCCCAGTGGCCTACTTTGCCACTGACCGTTCCAAGGCGGTAGCCCTATTGTCAACCCTTTTGTGTTTGTGATGTCGTTTGCATTTTTTATTACTTTTGTCTTTTCGTTTGTCTGTTTGCGTGTTTGTTTTTGTGTTTTGTGGTTGACTGTCGTCCTTGAATGCTGCTTTCCCTGTCCGATATTTTTATCCTTTTTTTTTTAAAGCTAGTATCAGTTTACATGGATGGACCTGGATTTAGTTCTACATCTCCAGAAGTAATGATTAATGATAAAGCAACTAGGGCAAATTCTAAATTTAAAATACTCAATTTTAAATACTCCGTGACATTTTTTAACGTAATACGCAAACATTTAGTTAAACATGATAGTATATAAACAAAAAGGTTTAACGGTGTCGTTATAAATGTTATTTTCTTGGGAATGCCACTACAGATACAATGAAAGAGGCCAATAGCCATCCTCCAACACATTATATCGTTACCCATTGGGCAATAAAGACACTCTCAACATGTAACACATGTATATGGAGGTGGCCAACCTAGTACAACCAAGACGCCTGAGTCAACAAACCGAGCAAGGAAATGTGCATCTACAAGGAAAGGGAAAAGAATAGAGATAGAGAGTATCGTAAAAAGACAAACATGTAATACAAACAAGTTCATACTACTTATCGAACTCGAAACGAGAGAAGATCATACAGGAAATCAGATAACTTAAGTTAAGTTGGTGCATTCACTAAATACTTAATAATGTTACATTTAACTAATATAAAGACTGACTTGTCATTATCGTCATCAAAACATATAAACATAGTCATCATCCATAATTACGAAACAATAAAAATCATCATAATCATTAATATGATCGTCACCTAATTGGCAATACCATTATCATCACATCAATCCAATCATCACCACATTAACATCATTATCATTTTCAACATCATAATCATCACTACATCAACACAATCACTTTCCCATCAAAATATTTCTCATCAAAATGTTTTTCATTACATAATCATCATCACATAAACACAATTTTCAGTCTGTCAACATGATTATCATCACAATCAACAACATCATTTCGCTGACATCTATCAAATCATCAACATATTAATATCACTTTCATTTTCATTTGAATATCACCGTTATCATCGATTGCATCAACTTTAATAATAATAATAAGAGTAAAATCATAATCATCACCATTATCATCATTGCATCAACATTATCATCATATTCATCACCGTTTATTTTAACCATCTTTGCATTAACATAATCCTAATGATCATCATCAACATCATCACATTAACATATTCCTAATCATCAATTCATCATAATCATCAATTCATCACCATAAACCTAATCAAAATTATCACCATAATTTTCAATTTCGTAAATAAAATTATCATAATCATCATTGCAGTAAGCTAATATCATCATAATCATCGCCATTGTCATCAACACAATCACCATTACATCAAACTAAACATCACTACATCAACATAATCATCATTACATCAACATAACCACATTTCATCAACATAACCACCACTACATCAACATCATCACCACTACATTAACATAACCACCATTACATCAACATAATTGTCATCGCAATAAACCACGATCAGCATCGTTACATCATCTTCATAACCACCACCATGGTATCAGCAAAGCATTATACTCATCATCATACTCATCAATGTGTCTGTAAAATTATCATAATCATCACCATACACCTAATGCTTGCAAATATTTATAAACGTTATTATATATTTCTAATAATACCATCAATACCATTAATTGTGTATACTAATATTATCGTAAAAAGAAAAGAAAAAATATATCAATATACAGTTACATATGTATAAACTTTAGTTTGAACAACAACAATAAAAGAACTGTCAAAAACTGGTCAAGCAAGTTTAGCTATATATAAAGCGTGCCGATTTTAAAATAGACTTAGCAGTGACAGTTTTGATCTAAAAATAGCATTTGGATTTTCCGCAATATTGTAAAATGTCAAGGCACTTAATCACGGGACGGGGAAATAGATATATATTGGTCTCAACAAAAAAACACAAAAAAAAAACACGTCATTATATAACAACGAAGTTAGTTAGATTATGGGGGGAAAAACGAAGAGGATTAAACAAAAAATACTTCATTTACATGATAAGTATGTCATAAGACAGTTTAGAAAACAGTTGAAATAGCGCGAAGTTCGTTGGAACAGATATCACAGTCTATTTAGTCAGAATCAACAAAGAAACTGATTTGATCCTGTGTGCGAAGACGTACTGGTTTATCTGTCTCGGCCTTCTTCGCGAAAATATTTCCGTCTCTTGTCCAGAAAGCATGAATTTCCTTTCTTGTCTTAGCATTTATAAAATGTCTAACAAGTTCATGATTAAATGGCGTCAGATCCTCTGTGATGAAGACTCTATTTGGATTGTTTTTGAGTTTTTTTCTCGACATAAAAACGGCATTTTTGACAAGGTATCTCGTAAATTTTACAATTAATTTGTTTTTTGGCTCTGCCTAAAGGATGGGAACGTTCGACATCATCGGTCGTGATTGAACTGTCCTTCAATATTGAATTGTTAATGTAATCAACGACGTAGGTGGTTAGATTAGCTTCAGTTTGACCGGTTGGTACAGCGAGGTTGTTAAATCGAATCGAATTCCTGCGACCATATTGATGGAGATCATTCAGTTCAAGTTGTAGGTGGTTTCCATCAATTTATTGTTCGTTTCCACAAGCGGTTTTACGACGGACTCGTTGAAAGCGGCAATAGCAACATCCATAGCTGATTTCACGACGGGACCCAATACTTTGGTTAAAATGGGTGTAACATTAGTAAGAAACGTTTCTTCTACAAATGTTTGTGCAACCATGTCTGCAAATGATAGGCCTTTCTTGCAAACAGTACTGCTAAACTTTTTTTTTGACAGTATATTTATCAATAACAAGAAAAGCTATAATACATGTATTATAGCATGGGGAGTATGGACATGTTTGAAAGGCAGTGAAAGGGTGATATTATCATTTTTAGCATGACATATTAGTAAGAATTTGACCAATCAAATATCAGTCAAGTGACACATCTCCAAAATTGTGGAGATGACAAAATCTTTGTTTGCCGACTTCAGTACTATATAAATAAAACAATGAAGTTATACAATAATTGTATTAAAGCACTATAGTTTAATTATCGTTTTTCTTTTGGTTTTGTCTGATTTCAAACTTCCAATTTGGATGAATGTATTATTTACAATAACAAACATTTTGATATTTCATGATAAGGGTAGCACTATACAACGTATGCCCGCTTTACTTTTATGAAATCGCATAATATATTATGGAAAGATGTTTTTTATATAGTATAATTGTGTAATGAACAATTTTATCATGTATTCTTTTTTAAAGTTGTTGTTATCCCAGAACAAAGTTTATACAGATCAGTAAGTGTGCCAGGATCCCCGCCAGGACTCGAACCTGAATCTCTTTTCTCGAAAGAAAAGCATGTCTCCTTAAACTACATAGATGTACATAGATGTTCCCAACAGCACAGAGCGTACCAAATCATTAATCAGCCAAATTAAATTTAGATTATACATATTTTACTTAAAATAAACTACAACTTATACTGTATATTTACATAATTATAACCATCCATTCTGGGCACTGATGTTAACTCTTAAAGTATGGCCTCTTTTGAATAGGCCAGATGAAGCTGCAGGTTATGCTTATAAATTTATTCCAACATTTAATTAACAAGAAACCCAGTGAAAGCAAATTCAGCTAATTACAAGTCCCCTATAGTTGTAACCACCTGTCTTAAAACTGCACAATGGATACCCCTCAATCCTGCCAAATTTCATAAGACAGCCCTCAAGGGAAAGTAAAGTTATTAAGAAAAAAAAGTTTTTATTTATATTAACAGCAACATTGAACTTTGACCAACCGACCTGAATAACAATCCAGTGCTTCCTTTCAATGATCGAGCTGCATATTTTTTATGAATTTTTGTGAAACGCATTTGCACAAATGACCCGAATAACAATCACATGCTTAGTTCTTCATGACCACACATTGTGAATAACAATCACATGCTTAGTTATCTATGAGCCACACCTTGCGGTAAGGTTTTTACTAAATCCCTCAAGGGATACTAAAGTTAATAAGCGAAAAGAAGTGTACCTTGTGGTTAAGTCTTGTTAAAATCACTCAATGGGAACTAAGTAATAGATAGAGTATGGTCTCATTGAGTTGGTTAATTTAAACATCGAGATGGGCGTAGCCTATCGAAGTGTTTAAATTAACCAACGAGATGAAACCATACTCTATTTGTTTTGTAGCTTGTCCATTTCAGCTCTCTGCCATACTCTAACTTCCAATAACTGGTAGTTGTAGTACACCATTTATTCTGACAGGTGTTATTTTCAATTAAACGATTACAATTACATCTGTGCTATTACAAAGGGAATTTTCAGTGACCGTGCTATAAATTTATTGAGCGGAAAGCATTTTTTATTTATAGTAAAAATGACCTTGAGGCTTGATCTTTTGACAAAAGCCCTGAATAACAATCCCGAACTGCCTTTCCACAAGCCACACCTTGAGTGAGGTTTCCTTGAAATCCTGCTAGGGAAAAACAGTTTACTTTGTAGTAACCAATTTTACATATACACTAACAGTGACCTTGCTCCAAAATCATAAATTACCTAAATAACAATCCCGAGATTCATTTAAGTGAAGTTTCGTTAGATTCCTTAAGGGAAGGTGAATTTATTCAGCAGAAATCAATTTTTATCTGTAGTAACAGTGATCTCAACCTTTGGACAAAAGACCTGAATGACAATCTCATGTTTAAATCCCTTGAGGTGATTGTTTTTTGTTAAATCCGTCAAGGCAAACTAAAGTTATTGAGTGGAAAACAATGCCCTATAGCAACAATGACCTTGACTTAAAATCAAACTACCTAAATAACAATCCCGAGCTTCCTTTCCATGAGACGCACTTTGTGGTGAAGTTTTATTAAAAGTCCTTAAGTTAAAATAAATCTATTCAGTAACAAGAGGTCAATGAACTTGAAGCTCTACTGATAGGTTTTGATAGCTAGATCAGCATTCCTGTCAACATCTGAACATATGTCAAGTAGTTTCAGAGGAGTATCTTGAATTCCGGCCTAACCGAAATTTTGCTAGGATCAACTAGACATCAATAGCAACATTTCTGTTAAGTTTCATGAAAATTTAGTTTCAGAGGAGTAGTCGCTACAAGTGTTTACTATATTTTTTACTATATAACTCTATGTAACAAAGACGGCCGCTGTCAGCGTTGTTTTATGACAAATCAAAATGATTTTCGACAAGGACCAACATCATGTCATGCTGATCATTTTCGAAAAAGTCCCATATCAATATCACTTATAGTTTTCAAGAAGTAGGTGCTACAAAATTATGTTTTTTTAAATCTATTTTTAGCGTGAGGGCCATCTTGATTTTCCGGCCAACCTGAAATTTTGCTAGGATCAACTAGACATCAAGAGTAACATTCCTGTGAAGCTTCATAAAATCCACCAAGTAGTTTCAGAGGAGTAGTCGCTACACGCTTTTACTATATAACTCTATGTAAACAAAGATGTCTGCTGGCAGCCATGTTTAACGGTGAATCAAAATAATTTTCAACAATGACCAACATTATGTCATGCTGATCAGTTTTATTTAGGAGGTAAAATACCCTTTGACAAGGAAGTTTGTCTAGAGCTCTGTAATTACAATAACAAACTCATATGTTGTTTTCTTTTAATTGCATTACAATAGCGAATTATACACTCGCTTGTTTTTTAAAACATGTCTATTTACTAACTCTGTCGGCCATTTTAAAGATTATGTAGTCAGTCACATGAGTATTGATGTAAACACTTTCTCTATAAGTTACCTTTTATTCATGTCAGACACAAACATTTCGAAACTGCATCGGTTCGGAGATAATCAGCTCCCAAATATGTATCACACAATGTATTTCGTCTGCACCTTTAATTCCAAGGTGTTTTTAATAATGATTTAATTGATTGATTTCTTCCGGAACATATGGAAAATGTGTTCCGTTTCTAAGAACATGACAAAAAATAATCCATTCGCAACTTCTCGTACACTACTTCGCAGCATTACTCAAATGTATAACGAATGTCACCATATTGGTCAAGTCATAATAGCGTGAACCTCATTCCAAAATTATATTTCTGCTGTTTGCGGGAAACTGATGTACTCAAGATATTGAGATTGAACTACTTACACCATAATGCAGAACATAATTACGAATTATGACGTCAGTAGTTCAGTCGCAATATCTTGATTGCATCCGATTGCCGAAAATAACAGAAATGTTACCCAGATATCCAGACAAATGACGAGTATATTTACATGTAAATTGCACTTTGGTGTAATCTCGGCGAGTTGACCAGAGATTGTAGAAAGAGTGGCATTGTCAGATAGGAAATTCTTTTCTGCATGCGACAGTGTACAAGATGTATGTATTTAATACATTTGTAAACGTCTTCTTAACCTCTGATACAACATCACTAAATATCCCCTTACAGTCCTTTATAAATTATTATAATAAATTCTAAGGTAATAATCAAAAGATGCAATTTCCTGTGCCACGCCTCCTCCACACCTGAAATTATATCTGAAATATTGTTTTAGTTAATGTGATGGATATAAGTCTGTTTTTCATTCCATTCATTTGTTGTTCAATAAACGATTTAACTTTCTCATTTTCATAACTTCATACTTTTACTTCCGTGTCATAAGTAGATATGGTTTAATTTTGATTGGTTCCCAGTTTCGCGTTCGGTAAATTGACACAAACGATGGTTCAAATCAGTCTCTTGTTTAAGAATAGGCTGATATGTTGATAACTTTTGACTTTGACTTCACTGTGGTTCGATCAATGGAAAGTTACTTCAGTTTAATAGCGTAATAAGATTAAAGGCCTACCTGTCCATTCCTTTTTTTTGGTCTTCTTACTGTTGGGACCCACAGTTGCTCAAATTATACTGCGACTGAGCACGCAGTTGCGTGAGACGCTCAGTGTATATCTATTCTCCGGCGTGGGGTTACGTTGCTCGGTACTGGGCAATTTACGGTACTGTTGGACGAGTCGAAGTGAGACTGAGCTGCTCAGTTACTGAATTAGTGTGAGCTGGTATAAATATTCAGTTGAGTGCGTGTGACCTACTTTCAACTAGATCTATCCAATACATTTCCTCAACACTTACAACATAAACCCATATCTACCTTTCGTCACGAACTTTACAAAAATCGTTACCCACGAACATTTATGCAATAAGTTTAAAATGCTCAATGACAATGAGGTTGCCCTACTGTCCAGCAAAAAAAGGTTTCCTCTAATTTTCACGGAAAAATGTCTGCGCATGCGCGGTAAAAATAAACCGGATATCAACACCAGTTATATATATATATATATATATACAATTAGAATACATCCATAAGATAGCAACTTATATAATGGCCAAATTTAACGTCCAGTTCATGTATCTTTATCCACTACTGTCTTTCCGTAGGTAGGTAGGTAGGTAGGTAGTTAGGCAGGCAGTCAGGCAGGCAGGCAGGCAGGCAGGCAGGCAGACAGACAGACAGACAGACAGATAGATAGATAGATAGATTCACTCCAAATGCCTAGGCCCATGACTAGTTGCCTTTTTAACAGTATACATATATATCAATAGGTGGTGATACAGATAAGTATATATTTTCAAAGTAATTTCGCATAGTGCAATAGAGAATAGGTAGGTAGGTAGGTAGATAGGTAGATAGGTAGGTAGGTAGGTAGGTAGGTAGGTAGGTAGGTAGGTAGGTAGGTACGTAGGTACGTAGGTACGTAGGTAGGTACGTAGGTAGGTAGGTACGTAGGTACGTCGGTAGGTACGTAGGTAGGTACGTAGACAGACAGACAGACAGACAGACAGACAGACAACAGACAGACAGACAGACAGACGGACGGACGGACGGACGGACGGACGGACAGACAGACAGACAGACAGACAGACAGACAGACAGACAGATCAACGAAAACGCAGCAGTAGATTATATGGGTGTTAAATTGTATTGCTTTAATAATTATAATAATAAGTGCATATTTTGAAATTGAAAAACATTAGTTAACAATTACAGGCACTTAGTTTCTCAAAATTCCTTCATATGAAGTATAGTGTTCAATGAAAATCACACGGGTAGAAAACAAAAGTCACACATTTTTAATACCATTATGTCCAACCGTTTTACTGCAAAAAAATATCCTGACCTCGCGTATTTTTTGAAAAAGATAACGACGTAAATTCAGCAAGTGTTACCTATATCTCAATGTTTACATGTTGCATTGCGTGTTTATTATTGATTTGGCATTGACTGAAGAACAGTTATGTAAACATGTTTACCATTTATGCAAATTAGTTATGCAAATTCATGTATGATGATTTAGACTGTTCTCATTGGACTGTTTATTAGGAAAGCTTTTGGAATAATCTTTGGCAGTATATAAACAGACTCTGGGAGCATATCAGCAGTTCAGTTCAGGAGATTAGTATTCAGTAAAAAGTTAATTTTAAATCGGGTGCTTTAAAAAAATATAAAATATATTTGTGAGAGGATTTACTTATTATTGTGCTCATTCATAATAACAGCGAAATTGGATATTTGGACTAAATCGAAAATATTGGAAATTATTTTGGACTGAAAGGACAATTAACATTTGGATTAAAGATAGACTTTCTGTTTTGGATTAAAGAGACACTTACTGTTTTGGATTAAACAGACACTTTCTCTTTTGGATTAAAGAGGCACTTCCTGATTTGGATAACATAGACACTTGCTAATGTGAATTAAAGGAACATTGGATAATCATATTTGGACTTAATTAAAAAAAGTGAATATTAATGTAAAACTGGCTATGTGTATTCTGTAAGCGACTATTTTTATGTAAATAAATGTGTTAATTATATTTTCTCGTTGCTGGTTTTACTTCCTTTCTCGTTACATTTAAAAGTTGTAACAAAAATTGTGGGCTCGTTCAGGATAGAAAGTTTCGGTGATTTAATCATTTATACATTGCTTTTGGTAATAATAAAATAATAATAAATAATAAAAGCACAACATTAATTGTACATTTTGTATATTTTCAATATTATAAAGAGTGAAACCAGTTAGAGTCAAAATATTTTTTGAACATGAGAGATTTGTTGCTACGCCTACCCAGGAGGAGTTTGATTCTCTTAAAAAAGATGAATTGCTCTCGCTTGCTAAACATTATAAGTTATCGAAATGTAAACCTTCTATGAGAAAACCTGGTGCAAATTTTAGTGCAATTTTTGGTTGATGAAGACAGTTTTGGAGAGGAAGCATTATATTTGTTGGTTGATTTAAAATTAAAAGAAACTGTATTACAAAACAAAAAATAAATTGAACTGAGACAAATAGAAAAAGAAAACAAAATGAAAAAGGGAAATAGAAAAAGAAATGGCAATGGAAGAAAATGAAGCAAAAGAGCGGAAAGAAATTGAAATTAGGAAAATGCAATTGCAAGAAGAAAAAGATAGGAGAGAGTTTGAATTGAAGATGAAATAATTAGATTTGACAAGCAAGGCAAGTTCACCATCTCCACACTCACACACTCAACTTCTACTTTTGATGTTACAGAACTTATTAGATTAGAACCGCCTTTTCAGGAAAAGGAAGCCGACAAATATTTTTACTTCATTTTGAGAAAATTGCGGAAAATTTGAAATAGGACATTGGACATTACTTTTACAGAGTGTTTTAATTGAAAAAATCCCGTGACCTTTGACTGTGGGAATAAGATCTTCTTTGCCATTTGAAGGTGTCCATGTGTTAATAGGCAATAAATGACCTAGCTGGAGATAAGGTCGTGGTTAATCCACTTGTATCTGACAAGCCTTCTTTGGATCAATCCCCTGATAACTGAAATACCTGATTTGTATCCGGCTTGTGCAGTTACTCGAGCTATGGCAGAAAGACCCATTGACATTGATCTTTTTTCTGACATTAGCTTGGCTGATACCTTTATTGGTCATTCTTATAATACAGAATCTCAGACGGACTACAGTGAAAATAACATTCACTTCTATTAGTTTGAATGACAAAGATCATGACAAACTTAATTTGATAGTGACATCAGTGAAGATGAATCTTCACAATTCAACAGTTTAATATTTCGGCTTATCATCCGGAGAGTCAAGGTGCTCTAGAAAGATTTCACGAGACACTGAAAAACATGATTAGGTCATATTGTTTTGACACCAATAAGTACTGGGATTTTTTTTTTTCGCCGTTAGGAAGTCAGTCCAAGAATCGCTTGGCTTCAGGCCATTTGAACTAGTTTTTGGTCACACTGTTCGTGGACCATTTAAGTTACTTAAAAAGAAAATGCTCTCACCAGAAGACACTTCTTTGAATCTTCTACAGTACGCGTCTGATTTTAGATAGACATAAACTGTCAAAAGCTTGTGAGGTAGCTCAGTCTAATCTCAAATCATCTCAATCTAAATTGAAAACAACGTATGATTTGACTGCTCAAGAAAGAAATTTCAAACCTGTTTATAACGTACTTTCTTTATTACCTATTCCTTGAAAGTCTTTACAAGCTAAGTATCACGGTCATTATACAGTAGAGAAAATTATCAGTGATTTAAATTATATTATCAATACTCCTGGAAGGCGAAAGCAACGTCAACTTTGTCATATCAATATGTTAAAAGAATACATTGACAGAGATAGCCTTTCTTCACATTTATTTAATGTAGTTTGCTTTGTTCCAATTGAAAATCATTTTTGTGACGGATTACAGAATTAGAATGAACAGTTTGACAAATATGATCCTGGTTTAACGAAATTACAAAAGAGTGACATTTTGAAACATCTTGACGAGAAACTGTCACATCTAGAACCATCACAGAGACATGTGCTGATACAATTAATACATGAATATGCGCATTTACTTTCTGATGTTCCAACAAGAACTGACACAATTTATCATGACGTCGATGTTGGAAATTCTTCTCCAATAAAACAGCATCCATATAGAATGAATCCTTCTAAACAACAGTATCTCAAAGAAGAAATTCAATACTTATTGGACAATGATTTTATTGAACCAAGTAAAAGTGACTGGAGTTCACTTCCAATTCCACGTATTGATGACTGTATTGATAAAATTGAAAATGTAAAACATGTTACACAATTTGATCATTTGAAAGGATTTTGGCGAGTTCCTCTTAGAGAAAGAGCAAAGGAGTCAGATGGGCCGTTTCAATATACAGTTATGCCATTTGGAATGAAAAACTTTCCAGCAACGTTTCAACGTCTCGTCAAAATGTTAATCTCCGATTTAAATGGATGTGACGCGTACATCGATGATGTCATTCTTCGATCGTCTTATAGATGCGAATTTAACAGTCAACCTCAACAAAAGTGAATTTTGTCCTGCTATTGTCACATTTTTAGGATATGAAGTTGTACAAGGTCAGGTTAAACCTATTGAAGCTAAGATCAAAGAAATATAAAAAGATATTTATTAATATATAGTAGTTTTAGAAAATGGCTGACGTGATCAGACTCCTTGTCAATATGGGGTCGGAGAACATGTTGTGTGTAGCTTTGAACTATGGAAGCAGTGTTATACAAGGGATATGTACGAATGAAAATTGTGTCTGCTTCCTCGTCGATCAACTTTAGTGAAGAAATGGACAAAGAGGTAAGCCGTGAAAGCATAGAGTGCTTTCCAGACTGTTTAAAAATAGTATGTCAATCAGCGACAGAAATAATTACACGCGATTTACGTTTGATGTTACCATTACGCCTAAGACCATGATACCTAGATTTACGCTTTCGAATAGAAAATATAGAAAACATGTCATTATTAGGATCTTTAGATATATTTCCTTCTTGATAAATATTGTCATTAAGGCCGAGTGGATAAGGTGTCTGTATGTTTTTCATCCACTTAAGTTCTGCAATATGTCTAGCTTTTATTTTAAAGCTTTGAGTAGCATCATTATCAAAAATTATATATTCAACCTGTTGAACAGTAACGTTATTAAAAGTATGATCTGACTGACGAAAGTGTTGGTACAAGTATTTTTTAACTTTTTAGGATTACTTGCATTATATTTGTGTTCACGAAATCGAACTTTTAAGGAAGGCCTTTTTATCCAACATATTGTATACCGCAACGCGGTGCATTTCAAGTCAGAACATAAATGACGTGAGATGTACGTCAATCAACATTTGAAGCCAGACATACATTAAACAATCTACCATTAACAGCTGATTAAATGGTGGACTTGCAAGATAAATTATTGCAACAACTGCACCTCTTAGCATTGCACTTATTAATAGAGGGAAACACCCTGCGTCTTAAATGAACTAAATGATTTCTGAAAGGAGACTTTATATGGTATTTCCTCAAAACAGGTGATCTTAGAGTAGTTACGAAAACTTTTGAGCCATTATTAAAAATCCCAGTAATATTATTAGAAGGAACATGAAACGAGGTTGCCGAATGAAGATTTAAAGGTGTAAGGCGTACATATGGTATAGTTCTAAGAAATGAAGGAGTTATTTTGTGGAATTTGTTTTGATGACGCAGAGTATAACCGAAGAGGTGAAAGATTTATTTTCAGAGTTTTAACTTATAGACTCATAATTGTTTTAAGATCATAGACAAACATCAAACGACACCGTCCCAATGGGCTTTAGGTAGGCGTCATCATAGGGTCAACATCATGTCCGGTCATCGTACAATTAAAGAGGAAAGCATAGCAAGCCTATTTCTGAATTTCCTGTACCGAATTGTAAAAAGCAATGATGCGTTTTCGCTGGTTATTATAGAAAATGTTGTCATAACTTTTCAGTCATTGCTGAACATTTGACAAAGTTATTGAGTAAAAGAAATACATTTGTTTCGACTAAAAAATGCCAACAGTCATTTGACAAATTAAAAGCCATACTGATGAGTGTTTTGAATATAAATTATTTCTTGGAGTGCATATAGGGAATATGCCACCCCTGTTGACCAAATAATCAAGTTCTGAAAAAATTAAACTCATTTCAGTAAGGCCATTGTATGGGCTAACTTTTGGATTAATTTACATATTTCTGTATTGAATGGCTGGAAACAAAAGCATGCTATACTTAGTGGTAGTATTCACACCTCCTTGCAAAATGTACTTTGACACCGTTTGAGATGTTTAATGTTCGGGTGACAGTAACCGGCTAAAAACAGCCTGGATCACTATATGCATTCTGTGTAAATTTTGGCACTTCTTGGATTGTTTTCAACAATAATTGAGGCTTGTATTGTCAAATTTTGGCATAACAGGCCTATATATTCAACATTGTTATAATGCGGGCCCGGAATTAGATGGATATTTCCTGCATGCAAAACGATACTTTGGTACAATTATTTAAAGATTAAAATATATTGAAACCTTATATTGTTGTGCATATATGTACTATAAGAAAAGAAAAAAACAGCTCTTTTTATAGCAATTTTTTGTCTTTGCCAAACTACCAATAGCACCAGCGGAATCACAGCCAATCAAAGAATGCATTAGTAACAGTAAATTTGACAAAGAAGGGGTTAGGGTACGAGCAACTGATGTCATGTACGTATATGTCGAAACAGGCGTTTATCTAACTACTATATTATATAAACGAAGAGCTGCGACATGTTGGTAAATTTGGGGAAATAAATAAGTACACACTACCGGTACTTTTGTGTGAGAGGACTCATTGATGATTGTGGGCAAAGTCTGAGTAGCGTGTGATGAATGTAGGTGTAATCGGATCGGAAAAAATACACATAAATATTTAGGCACTCAGCGGGTTTGAACTCGGGACTCCTTGCATGTGAGGCGGATGCTCTATCGATATCGCCATTAAAGCTAGCTCTGCGGCGAGACAGTAGTAACCCGCGTATAAACCTATTTATTTACATACCCCACAACTGAGTCCTATTACAAACCTCCCAGCCTTTTTATTTTTTGATATTTAAAACCTTCAAATATCGCACAACACATATAGCCAACAACATAATATACAATGATCTAGACATCTGGGAATAACCTCATACAGTGCCTACCCGGATTTTCCACCAAGGTAATCGGACCGGAAAAAATACACATAAATATTTAGGCACTCAGCGGGTTTGAACTCGGGACCTCTTGCGGACGCTCTACCGATATCGCAATAAAAAAGCTAGCTCTGCCAGCTGAGTCCTATTACAGCAGGAGCATCCATGTATCAGCTTCTTCTTGACTGCAGAAGAGCTTTTTTACAATCCTCGACACAATCACAGGGTGCCTTCTGGTTAGCATTACCATCGTCAAAACTATCTGCACGATAAACACTTTCCTGTAGGTATTATTTGTGTGGCTTTTTACTCCAATACTTGGGAAAACATTGCTAAACTAGTTTTAATTCCGTAATCCTGTATGAACTTCGTTCATTTTGAAAGCGGAGTATGTGGGCCATGAATGTCTATATGCACGCCTGTTAAACACTGTCGTATTAGTCTCTCATAGCTTTTGATGGAATACTGTATGTAATACCTGCCGAAACCACTTTTACCCGGTTACATGTGTCTATGGCTAGCAGCTTTAAAACAAGATGTAGCAACAATTCTGCATATTCACCAAAAGTGCTTTCCAATGTAGGTTTACATTTATGCACCAAAAAAGCCATAACACAAAATATCCAAGTTAAATGGAATCCCAACACCGGAAGTGTATCGCAAACAGTTAGATCTCCTTCCATCAAACGCATGAGCTTACTATTTGTCGATTTTCGAAGGGTCCCGTAGATATACGCCAGTGAATATGGGACAGGAGTGCGCTCATGAGCAAGGATAAGCTTCAGGTCATCTTGATTGGCCACAACAAGCAAGCGCCTCGAAAGTCATGACTAACGCTGATTGTCTTTTCGACTGAGCACCAATCACTTTCACTGATGTTCTATGATCATTTAATGTCTTCAGCCAAACGTAAAGTAATGATATCGGTAAGGCATTTGTTTGGAGGTCTGACGTCACATCGTTCGACAATTCCTCAATTGATGTCAAAAGGCAGAAGCAATATTCATGACAAGGTTACTTTTATGGGACTTATTAAATATAGATTCAAATTCGGATTCATCCCTTTTAACACGCGTCAACCCACCCTCCTTGTGACATTCTTGCTCACTTCGTTCTGCGTTAGATCGTACAATTCCACATATATCTTTCGCAGATAGGATGCCAGCGCGGATGCTTGCCGTTAGAAACCAACGATCTACTTCATATGCATGCACTGTAGCGCAAATGACACATCCCCTACTTTTGCTGTACATAGTTATCGATTGTTTTAATGCTAAATCAGTCCATACCTGGTTGAAAATGCTTACAGCACCCTTGACTGAATGGTTTCCATTAACCAACTCTGCATATTCTTCTGGGGCAGTCACATTGAGCATTATTCATATCAGAAACGTAAACAGTAGCCCATCGAGAATAGTTGATTCGGTCATATGCAATGAAGTATGGTAGCATTTCTGAGATTTCTTCAATGTAGAGCTCTCATACTTTGTCTATTTCTGCTCTGCTAAATCATAAATAAATTTTAACTGTCCTAACAAATCATTTCAGAACGTAAAGGTATCTATTAGACAATGGTTTGGAAGAATCGACGAAGTTAAAGAATTTCTCGTTGATTTTATTACTGTTCATGGCAATGACCTCCATGTGGTGTATACATTTCAGCTTCATCTGTTAGATCAAAATTTTTCTAAGCAGTTGAACAATTGTATTAAGATAAGAATTGAATTCATTTTTGTTTTGAATTTGAAACACTAAAGAAGACAACCGAAGGCGACTTAAAGCTTTCATCACAAGTTTCATATCATTATGTTAGCTCTTGTCATTCATGATACCAGTGATTGAGCTTCTTCCTCACACTATTGACTCGATAAGAAGATCTGCTAAACCACTGTATTTGTATCGTTTCTTATCACGAACAAAAAAGGTTAGAGAAGTGTGAAATCAACCTAGTCTCAACCAGAGATGTAATAAACTAGAGATTTGCAACGTATGCTTTCAGATAGAAGTACTGGACAATTCAAGTATTCACTTTCATTTGAAATTAGAAAGAAATTGTCATTTCAAGTGTCTGCACATGGTCTCAAATTAATGACATTTATGTTTAAAACGTACTGGTATTTTCAGAATATTCCTATGTTTACTACAAATGTCAACAAATGTTATTTTAAAAGTCCGACTATGGCCTATTTTATGCTATTTCCTGTTATTGATGTAGTTTTGCTGAAACTTTAACCTGGATAGAATTCATCATCTTTCTACGACTGGCCTCAAATTAAAGAGAGTTATATCCTGCGTGTAGTGATATTATTATATTCTTTCTGTCTTACCTATAAGAAGATAAACTGAAAAATGTGATTTGGCAGTTTTACCTTGTGTCATACGAGATTATGGCAGATTTAAGTAAGTGCCCAATCACTACTTTTTAAATCAATGTCCCATTACAGTGGGAGAATATTTATTTGGACAAGCCATTGTATTTCCCTGGCCTTGCAATATATATCTTCATCAAACGTAATGACTGAATGCTTTTGCGCCAAAGTGTCCACCATTTTCTGCATTGTTTTCTTGACAGTATATATAGTACTCTGTTGGAGAGGTGGGTATCATTGAAGACTAACCTACCGATGTAACTTTAGATACTTTAGAAACAGTCGTAGAAACTGAAGTGTTGAAAGAAATCCAACCGGGCATCGAGATTCAACCTTTGTCAAGGAAACACAAAAAGGTTTTGGTGGAAACAACAACAGAATACCATGTTAAGTGATTTATCTGTAGAGTTCATTACTGATTCTTCCTCTAAAACAGAATCCTGCGCGTTTAAAAGGAAATCTGGATATCTAAGCTCAAAATGTTAAGAGATGCAGGCTGTTCAGATAGTGGACGGCGTTTTCTTGACACGTTTGTAGGAATGTCTGTAGCAAATGATCCAGTTGAATTTATCTGGTGTAAGAACAAGGTGGTAGCATGTGGTTTCCCCATCTATTGCCTCCTCACTGAAGTCAAACTTGTCTGACGCCGCTTGCACAAATCTCCAAGAAGTTATATGTCAAAGGATTACTACACCACTCTCAGACGATTGATGAAGCAGTTGCTCTTCACGGCAGTTGTCAAAGGAAGTAATTTGGTGATAGCTGACACAATGACCAAACCTGTTGAATATGTGATTCTTGTTATGGAGTTCTTTCGACCGAGTTAGGAGTTTAGACGATAGTGCTTTGGAGTTAAAATACTTCTATTACAAGCATATATAAGATGTTGTGATAAAGACAATATCGCCTATGTAGAAGTTTTGTTTTTTACTTTTCTCTTTCAAAAGATAAATATTGTCTCTATGTGAGGCTTCTTTCAAAAGTCAACGCAGAAACATATACAGCAGGTCTGGAACGTGGGGTTTAGCGTACTCTTCATCGATAGAAGTGTTTCACCCGGGCAGTTGTCACTTGCTATTCTTTCCAGTTCATTTTAAACGTTTTACCGTGACCTACTATGTCGTCATCAATGTCCTCTATAACCAAATGAATGCAACAGAAAACGGAACCTTTGATACGTCTCCGCTTGTAGAGCCTCTTTTCTCCACTTTGGAGCTTCTGTAAATTACTCCAAGTAGTATTCAGATGAGAGATTGAAATCAGTCACCCCAAAAGCATCATCTTTACTTTCAACATCCGGAAACATTTCTTGGAATTAAGTTATGAGCAAAATCCTACCTTGTTTTACATGTATGTTCTTAACAAAATAGACACAAAGACATAAAGAAGTAGTAATTCGTGAAGCAGTATTTTGCTTACGGATCCCTGATTCAAAACTGCAGATGTTTCAGGTTTACTCTTGGCTACTTTGGTTTTACTTGTATATAATACGATTGGGCTTGATGATCAAAATCAAAATCGATTTATTTCGTCATTTTAGAAGCGAGAATAAAAACAAATGCATGTACGCGTAGATAAATCTTTCCTCTGTCCATATGCAAAATTTTAATGAAATCGGAGACAAGTACTTTTTTTTCCCAAAATTAACTAACATGACCCACGGACTCAAAGACGGCATAACGCATATACATTTACAGACGCAACCGGGTACACAAGAAATGAAATAATGGAATTATTTCAATACATATATTTCAAATGTATGTATCCATGCATTCCAGATTAAATTTCTGATCTATAAATGCTTTTGGTTTATGCCGGAGTGCTCCGAATAGGTTTTAACAAACCAAATTGCAACGGTACGTCGGGAAAGGAAATGAGGATGGTGAAAATATATGTTGCAGTGTTAATTTTCTGAATCCGAAAAAAATGCCAAAAAATGAAGTTTTAACAGCGAGAACGAATTTTTTTTCATGAAAGTGTTCATTGACATGTCGACTATTAAAAACCAAAATTTAAAGTCAATCAGAAAAAAGTACTTTTTTTTCCCCAAAATTAACAAAGTACACCGTGTTCGCTAAAATATGAACAATCGCCTTTCGAAGTTAATTTACACGCGGGATATAAAACCATGAAATTGTGAAATCCTTTTTAAGAGATATATTGATTTCAACATTGTTCTGTATTTAATAAATTATTAGAGTAGAATGTTCACAGTTTTTTTCAAGGACATCATTACGGTAGTATCCCTGCAACCCCGCCCCTCATCCCACCCCCACCACCCTCCATACCGTATTGATTAAGTTGTATATAGCTGCGAATGCGCAGTTGTAATCAAATTCGATTTATTTCAACATTTTAGAAGCGAGAATAAAAACGAAATCATATAGATACATCTCTCCTCTGTATATATGTAGAATTTCAATAAACGGAGACAAGTACTAATTAAGTAACAGGATCGTCCGACCCAAAGACGGCAACATTCATATCCATTAAGGAAAGACGACCGGCTACAAAAACAATTAAATAATTTCGTTATGTAAACACATATATTTAAAATGTATGTGTCCATATAGTTTACACTAATTTTTTATCTATACATGCTTTGGGTTTATGTCAGAGTGGCCAATGTATTTTAACAATGTTGCAACTGTATATCGGAAAATGAAACCATGATGGCGGCAACATACGTTGCAGAGTTAATTTTCGAAATCAGAAAAAGCGATAAACTAATATTAGTTTAACAGGCAGAAAGAATTATATTCTTTTAACTGTTCGTTTAAAACTGAGGGGGCGACTCGAGTTTTAAAGAAAGCAAGATTGGCATGTGTCCCTTTAACCAAGTAAATAAATGACTGACGAGTAACAGACATGCTACTGTCAGTAACAAACATGATTATGTGTAGACTCGAAGATTTCATAACATAAACATGTGGACATGACATTGTGTCAATGGAGCAATTGCCAGATGTGTGGTGTTGTGAAACACTGTACGTGTGAAACCAAAAAGTGCGGGTCGTTTATATTTATAGTGCATAATTATATAGTTATATATATATATTTATATATATTATTCTTTTATATTTATATGGTCCCAGAACGCAGTCATACTCACTACTATATTGAAAGTAAATACTGAATATACATGTGCGGTGCGTTATGATCTGTAGTATTTGAAAACAGACATATTAAACATTTCCCTGAACATATATAATCATGATAAATACTATATTCATGGAATTATTTTTTCCTGAAAAAAAAATACATGTTTGTTTTCAGCAATTGAAATCTATTATATTCTGCGAATATTGCTACTTTGAAAATTTGAATACGTCTGTTTTAATCAAATAGCATGTTTTGTTTGTTTTAATATATATATTTTTTAATTTATGATTTAAAAAAAAATGGATGATCGGAATATGTCTTAAACACTGTTGAATCCTGTAAATTAAAAAGAAGTGGTTTGGTTCAGAGGCGACAATATCGGTGAACAAAAGCACTTGTTTTACCGGATTCAGCATTGGCAAGAAAATATTCATATATTATACCATTAATATTATAACATGTGTGTTGTAACAAATGCTTATCCTTGGATAGTGGACTTGACCTTTTACCTAAAAATCAAACGATCATCCTCTTTCCACTGTCCACCAAAGAAGTTTCATGAAATTTGCTTTAGGGAAAGTGGACTTAAGTTTACAATATTTTACATTATCGTGTCACGGTGACAATGACCTTTGACCTAATGACCTCAAAATCAAAAGGCATCATTCTCTCACCAAAACGCACTCAAACCATAAATTTTGCTTATGGGGAAGTGGACAGTGCAGACAAGGTTTTTCATAATCATTATTGGGTCACGGAGCCCTTGACCTTCAATATTTGATATGCACATACTGATGCTTCGTACAAAGTTTCGTCAAAATCCAACAAGTAGCGCAGACAAGATTTGTGACGGACGAACGGAAAGGCCAAATATAATCTGTCTCACCTACCACTTTGTGGTGGAAGACATACTTATAAAGACAATATGTTAGTTCATATGTATACTTTATTAAGCAAATAATTGAGCGAACATAAACTTCAGCATTGACTCTGGACAGTGGTGTACATGGAGTCTTCTTCCACATGACGTGCAGACTGAAAGAAAAGAAAGACATAGAATAAAAAGTTAATATAAGTCGAGCAGAGTATTCAATTTAAATCAGGTTTTGCGAGGGGGGGTGGGGGGGGGGGGGGGAGGCTAGGGCATGTTTAGGGGAATGGGACAGTTTACAATTTAATTATTGTTTAACGCCTCATCATTTAACGCCTCATCAACACGTTGTTTAGGTTATTTCGAGCCGTCCCAAAGAGAGGAGGAAATATACATAGGCATCCAGGAACCCTGCCCTACGCTTGTTACCGATTAGATACCTATGGTTCTTTAACGTGCTTGTAGGACAGACTCCGATAAAAGGACCATCCGGTTTACGTTCCCATCAGACGAACGGGGCTAGCAGGACACATCGAAGTAACCCAGTGGCGCCAGTAAGAATTGAATCCGTGTTCACTGGATTCAAAGCCGATATGCTATAAACGTCCCTTGACCAAAACTGAGTAAATGGCACATCAACATGGGGAGAAAACATTAATATACAACTATTTATTTTCTCTCTCAAAACCTGGTGATGCCTCTAGTTTTAGAAATAAAACATGATACAATAGGGCAGTTGAGAAGACACTTTTGTAGATGTGTGGTCTGTTCTGATGTGAAAATGTGTAAAACAGACACAAGATTAGAAATTTGCTCTGTGTCCCTTTAATAAATTGGGGACCCATCACATAGACCATAATAATATTGTAATTAGTTGATGTTAAAGGGACACACGGCAATCTTGAAGTATTTATCAAGCTTTAACATTAGCATCTCCATTTGTTAACCTTGTAACATTTTAAATTTAAACCTGCTTGCATTAAAAGTTATTTTTGTCTTCGTTATTCTATCAAATATATTATAGGTGCACTATTATCAACAGTAAGTAATGTGTAAAACAATTTCTTCTGAACTATTCTAATAAATAATATTTATGATGCACAAATGCAAACTATGCAGAAAAATTAACCGAACTCCAGAGATTTTAAACAAATAAAAACTGCCTAGTGTACCTTTAACACAACTTGTTTTCGCATGTATCCAGTACATGTAGTTTACACGAGCTCATATGACAATCACGCTGCATTATCACTGAAAACATTTTTTACTCTAACTTTGAACAGCACCGTGCAAGCATAACACAAGCTCCATTTAAAGAACTACACAAGTGCAAACAATTTTTTAAAAGGCTCTCACCTCCATATGATCCAATGGCATTTAATACGGCTTGATATTCTGAAGTCGTCAGTATCAATTCACTTAGAGCTGCTCAAGGTCACGATTCACATTTGAGGCCTTTCTGAAAACAACATCAATCCAATGTCAATGATCAAACAGACATAGTTTATCCTTTGTTATACATAATGTAACATATTTAAAAAAGAAAAGATAAAAGAAGAACTAAATTAAATAAAGCATGGATACTACTTGTGCTCAATAACACGGTTAATGTAATAAAAACATCTCTCATCATTCATTATACATGTAAAATATAATGTAGCCTAACTGGAGATCCATTAAAATCATTGTTCCACTTTCACAGCATATTTCCAGCCCATGGAATAGTCATTTCTTTTGAGACACATTGGAGGCAAGCGTAGTAGCTCCACCTCCTTAAAGGCTTTTAAGTGAAGTGTACTTTCTCGAAACTGCGTTGTTTATTTCGCAACAGAAAGTATGTAATAAATGTAAATAAATGTCAATTCAAAATCACTTCCTTGCCTCAAAACTTTACTGTACATAAATATGAATATGACCGATTTCAGTCAAATGTCTATGGCAGTTTACATTGTTTCAATGGTAGTTGTATCGGGTTATGTATTCACGAATGTGCGAGAAAATGGGAATAACATAACGATATAGAGACAACGCTAACAATTTACATTCATGCATCTGAGGGTGGGGGTGGGGTGGAGGGGGTTTCTAGTTTCCTTTCCCCTCCTTGTTTTTGGTATGCAAGTTCCATCTACCCCCACACCCCAATCTACCGTACTTGGGTGGGAGCGGGGTGCTGGGGACATTGATAGCATTTCTACTAGTAAATGTTTTATTCCACGAAACGTTCTACAGTTTACTGATCGGAGTACACGAAAAATATGAACTTTCTATTAAACCGTATACGCCACTTTTTTAGGCACTATATTTGGCTAATGTCTAAATATGTACGATCTAGAAGTGGTGTGTACTGTTTATTAACAAACACATTTTAATGACAAAACAAATACCTTGATCATGGACCTCTAGCAGCAGACAGTAATCCCAAATCCAATTTGACCAACATGTCAATTTCACGTGTCAAGTTATGTTACGGTGACCTGTCAGTCACCAACACTGCATCGTGTTGACACATAATGGGACGTTATTTCGTCCGGTAAGGTATTAGTTTTTACATTATCTACGGTATGAAATACTGTACGCGTGTTGTTAGACTCCATAGGTTCCCGTAGTGCTCGCCGACGCAGCGCGCCCAATTTCGGGTGTAAAAAAATGGCGTCTGTTTTAATTGAAAATTCGTAAAATAGTCCGTAAAATACAAAGAAATAGTCCATGTTCGCGGAGTTAAAATGCGAACAGAACTGATATGTTATAGGTCCGTGGCGTTCCTACTGATATATATATTAAATTTGGTAAATTTATTGAAGCTCACGACATTATTAAGGATTCATAGGGGGAAAGAAAAAATAATAATAATAATAAAAAAATAACAAAAATAATAAAAAAATATATAACAATGTATAAACCTTATCAAATATATAAACCTATCCTGTCTTACTGGAGTAGCATCATTAAACCATTTGCCACTCGTTTCATGCCAAAAAGGGTATCGAAAAGTCCGTATGCTCGGGGGAGAGGGACAAAAGAAGTGCAATATAGAGTGGATGTGAAGATAATGGTTCTAACGGCACTCTAGCACTTTTGACCAAGTAACATTTGTCCCGTGGCATTACTGGGAACAATGGACATAAAATCTGCATTTAAACGGTTGCAAATCAATTTCATAACTTTTGAGTTGTTGAGTTATAAAATATTTTATAGTTGTAATCAATATCATAGTGAGCAAATATGCTTTTATATTGTGCTTTAATTTCTGTATTTGCTTTACCTTCACAGGGATAAATGACAGGGTCAAACATGTTTTTGTTTAGATAAATTTGTCAGGTGTTTTTCATTTTAGCAATTTATTTCAGTAAACAGTTTTGCCGAAAATACAGTCTAAGAGCCCATGATTTATGTAAAGCCACTTGGTTTACAGTGGGATTTCGTGGTATCTCAAGAGTTTGTGGGAAAATGTTTAATCGTGTGATGCTGATCATGGGAAGTCCACTAGGATCAGAATGTGTAAGGCGAAGACGCAGACTGCGAGTGTAGTAGCCAACTGGGATCGCAAATTTGTGGCTAAATGAACAGATGTCACAACGCTAAGGGAACAGGGCTCATTTTTAAACACTTTATTATGGCTTTTAATTCAATTAAAAACTACAGATACCTTACTTACTGCTGTGTCTGCTGCTGCTATAACAGTATAATGTCCTAAATTGTTTAATCTAGCAGTCTGCTTTACACATTTATTCTGTACACTGATCTTTTCATTCAGTGGCTGTTGTTTTTATACAGAGTGGTGGCTGATGCTGTTTTAATTATAATTAGATCTCTGTGTTATAGGTTATTTTACGCCATACCTTGCACTTCATTTTGTGTCACCATCACGATGTCGAAAGGCCAATCAACAATGTTCCTATGTCGAATAACTGGGTATCGGACATGCGGTTGCAAGACATACCATAGAGATCTTCAGTGGTATCATATATTAAGCTCTCCGTTTACAATTTGCTAGTATAAATGATAGCCATGAACAAACATTTAGACCTGGTTTATGAACTAAATAAATTGGAGACCAGACTCGTACTATGAAAGCCAAAGTGAATATGTCGCACGGAACTGTATACATTTGGGCTCCTGCCGTTTTTGATCGAAGAGTTTATGGACATTTAGTTTTCTATTGTGAATGTCAAAGTAGGCCTATAACACTTATTTTGTGTTGAATTTGGAAATATATATTGAACTGCTTAATTTCTTGCAAATAAATGTATATAGTGCCAATTCATTGTTCAGGAACAAGGAAGTAGATGGTGCTTTGTTGCCTGGTACTTTGTATTTCTATTAAGGATGATAAATAGTGGGGCCTGCCCCCACATTATTTTAACTTGGGGCTTTTAAATTAATCCTAACGAAGCAAAAGTCAATGATTTTATGTTAAATATTGAAATCTTATAAAAGTTCATTTGTTTGTTGTTTTTAAGACAATGCTGTATTGGGATGATGTACACTTATTTTATCAAGGCAAGCCTTGTTTGTGAATGGTTTACAACAAGGAATTCAATGTTTATAAGTTAAATTGAAGAAATTATACATTCAACCTTTAAGCTTGGCTGTGGCTTGGCAATCGTATAGATAATTTTTATATATACCCTATTTGGGTTATATTAGCTTTCCGTAGCTATTTTATCGCAACAAACTGTTGTTGAGCCTTTTTGTAACTTTTATAAATTATTTATAAATTATGACATGACACAATCGCTTCATTGGTTGAAGTATGTCTGTTATACCTCTTTGGAGGTTTTTTGGTTGATTTTTAAAGTTTTTTGATTTTGTTTATGTATATGACATAACACAATCGCTTCAATGGTTGAAGTACTCTGTCATACCTCTTTGGAGGTTTTTATAATCTAAGCTGTGTTCCGCTGCCCCCATGTTTGGCGGTGCCACGCGGCATGTGGCATACACCTGCCGAGTGGCACGTGGCGGTATTTCGCGGACACAGCATAGTGTAGTTAAAATACGCTAAGAACTTTGTTATTTTCTATGCAAGAAGTTTTTAATTTGTAGACTTGTCTTTGTGAACATCTGTTCCCAGGGTTTACACTGTACAGTATTCTAAGAACTTTGTTATTTTCTATGCAAGATGTTTTTAATTTTAAGACTTGTCTTTGTGAGCATCTGTTCCCAGGGTTTACACTGTACAGTATTCTAAGAACTTTCTTATTTTCTATGCAAGAAGTTTTTAATTTTAAGACTTGTCTTGGTGAACATCTGTTCCCAGGGTTTACACTGTACAGTGGTCAGTTACAATTTAAACTTAGTTTGGACTATGAACATTGGATTTACCTGAAATGTTCCAATTTGATTAACTACACATTTTATTTTACACTTTATATTGTTGAAGCCATGGCCAGCTTATTCCAATAAATATAAACTAGTAACATTTTGTTTTATTTGTAACTCATCTTAAATAATGGGATTTGTTCTACTAGGGAACAAATACTAATTATTTCAGGGGGTGGAAATCAGAGGTTTTTATGAACGTGTAATTCTAACGCATACACCTCTTTGCAGTGACCGCCATTTGGTCAGTATCGATCTGTATTTGTGTTCTAAAAATCGGTATTTAAATTGTTATTTCTAAACAAACACAGCCACCCTCCCCTGTGTTTGTTGTTTATATTGTATTTGGTACCAGTGTCTTTGGCTGGTCGTGTATATATTTCAGTGAAAAGCATGAGGAGATGATATGCCTAGTGGTCTGTCGTCGTCGTCATGGCTCCATCCGAATCTCGTTTGCGGTGGTATACATTGGTGCAATCTTTGGGGATACAGCTACAAGAAGTTTTCATATACTACCATTGACGGAGGAAGACGTTGTGGTATCGATGCATGAGGAGATGAGATGCCTAGTGGCCTGTCGTCGTTGTCATGGCTCCATCCAAATCTCGTTTCCGGTGGTATACATTGGTGCAATCTTTGGGGATACAGCTACAAGTTTTCAAATACTGCCATTGACGGTGCAAGACGTTGTGGTATCGATGCATGAGGAGATGAGATGCCTAGTGGTCTGTCGTCGTCGTCATGGCTTCATCCGGATCTCGTTTGCGGTGGTCCACATTGGTGCAATCTTTGGGGATACACCTACACGAAGTTTTCAAATACTACTATTGACGGTGCAAGACGTTGTGGTATCGGAACGCGAAGAACTTTAAAATCATCTATCAACTTTGTGTCGCGGTATTTCGCGGACACAGCATAGTTAGTTAAAATACGCTAAGAACTTTGTTATTTTCTATGCAAGAAGTTTTTAATTTTAAGACTTGTCTTTGTGAACATCTGTTCCCAGGGTTTACACTGTACAGTATTCTAAGAACTTTGTTATTTTTATGCAAGAAGTTTTTAATTTTAAGACTTGTCTTTGTGAACATCTGTTCCCAGGGATTACACTGTACAGTGGTCAGTTACAATTTAAACTTAGTTTGGACTATGAACATTGGATTTACCTGAAATGTTTCAATTTGATTAACTACACATTTTATTTTACACTATATATTGTTGAAGCCATGGCCAGCTTATTCCAATAAATATAAACTAGTAACATTTTGTTTTATTTGTAACCCATCTTAAATAATTATTATAGCAAACAGTATATAGTGGCATGTCATTGGGACAAAGTGTTTGAAATATGATTTTGTCAGCGGCATATTTATACTGCGTTACCTTTCAAATTTGAAACATATATATCCCTGTGATCTTTGTTCGATATTTTAAAATAGAGACAATATTAATGGAGACCATTTAAATTGTATTAGTGAAATCACATATTCGGGATCATCGGTTATTGTCACTAAACTAAAAGCATAAACTATTGATAAAGAGGTTTAATTGCTAATTTGTTCAAAATAATTTCAAACAATGCGTCAACTTTGCCAATGATTTTTCTAATGAACTCTTAACATGCTTGGTTAACACGTGTTTAGAAGAAAATACAGGTTTGTAGGTAAAATTAGGGTTGTTAAGTATGTCATGACTTGAGATGATTTGTTGCGGTTGTATAATCAATAACTCGGTTCTATAAACAATAACAGCGTAGATTGATTTAGATATGATGGAAACCCTGGCAGAACTTCTGACTTCCTTACTCTTGCTTCGTTAATTCTTAATTGACTCAATAAAACCGAGTCTGCTAATTTTCTCTCTGGTTTGAGTCTGTTGCTTCCAAGGGATCACATTTTCAGTATTTATTAATGGCTTCTTACTTCATTACTTTTAGTTTCATTACGTATATTTTCATGCCATCTTGATTCATTAATTCTGACTTCATTACTTCTAACTTCACGATTTCCAAACTGCATTACTTCCAACTTCAAAACTTCTAACTTCGTGGCTTCCAATTTCATCATTTCTAACTTCATGACTTCCAAATTCTCTACTTCTAACATCATGACTTCTAACTTTATCACTTCTTACTTCATTACTTCCGAATTCATGAATTTAAAACATTGAGAAGTCATGAAATTAGAAGTTAATATGTTCTTAAGTTAATATGTTCTTAAGTTAAAACTAGTGAAGTTGGAAGTCGTGAAGTTAGAAGAAGATAAAAAATATCGGACAGGGAATGCAGCATTTAAGGACGACGGTCAACCACAAAACACACAAACAAACACGCAAACAGACAAACGAGAAGGCAAAAGTAATACAAATGCAAACGCCATCACAAACACAAAAGGGTTGACAATAGTGCTACCGCCTTGGAACAGTCAGTGGCAACAAAGGCCACTGGGGGTTTAAACCGGTTCTAGGGTGATACGAACGTCACACTTACTCTACTGCCATCCCACTAAAACGGAACAGTGTAAATAAAGAAATCCCCGCCATGATCTAATCTCTAACCAACAAGGCAGCATCAATAGGCAATATAAGTAAAACACAAATTGCTCGTGTAAATATAATACAAAAAAACAATAGCCTAGAAAGCCACAATAAAGGTACTCAATGACTTGGGAGAAGCCAGAGCAACAAGAGAATAAACCATTAAGGGCACGACAAGAAAGATCATAGACAAACATCAAACGCCACCGTCCCAATGGGTTTTAGGTAGGCGTCATCATAGGGTCCATAGCCTGTCCGTCATCGTACAATTAAACAGGAAAGCGTAGTGGCGAACTGTAAAAGAGTCCACCACCAAGCATGCAGTACATTGCAAAATGATAGGGTCATAACCTCTTTTGATAAACTTTTTAACAAGTTTAACAAGGATAGTATGAAAGTGATCATGACCAAGAATCTTACGAAGTTTATAAATCACATCACCATAGAAGTCAGGTTGTGATTGTCCTTGTCGCAGAAAAGTCCTTGAATTACTTTAATATTTGGAAAGAAGATCAGGGTTACGATAATAAAATGTTGCAAAGGTTTTACGAAGTTTAAGGTAACGGTAGCCCTGATTGAGTAGCTTTTTAGTTATACAAAGATTACGAATATTAAAGTCCTCAACTCGAGTACAAGCTTTTGAAAATCGAATAAGTTGAGACACATACACCCCATAAGAAGTTGCTCGGGGAACATCCCCATCCAAGTGGAGATAATTAACAATGTCAAAATTAAAATCATCTCTCTTGTCATAGATTTTGCTAATTATTTCACCATTTTCAATCGAGAGATCTAAATCAAGAAAAGAAGCGTTATTTTCAGATATATTAGCTTTGCCAAGCTGAAGTTCTTTAGGATAAATATGATTAACCATAGTTGGAAAGAAAGGGTTGTCAATGTATAATATGTCATCCAGATACCGAGATGTGTCATGAAGTTAGAAGTTAAGAAGTCGTGAAGTTCCAAGGCGGTAGCCCTATTGTCAACCCTTTTATGTTTGTGGTGTCTTATTTGGCTTTCATTCATCTTTAAATGTGTTAATTGTCTCTGTGTGTGTTTTTGGTTGACTGTCGTCCTTGAACGCTGCTTCTCCTGTTCGATTGTCATATCTATATTTAAAAGTCGTGAAGTTAGAAGTTATGAAGTTAGAAGTGATAAAGTTAGAAGTGATGATGTCGTGTAGTTAGAGGTAATGAAGTAAGAAGTCATAAAGTTAGAATTGAAGAAGCTTAAAAAATAAATATAAAAGTCGAACAGGAAATGTAGCTTCCACAGAACACAGTACACCAAAAACACGCAAAACGACAAACATGAAGGCAATGTTAATAAGGAATAAAGGCATATGATGTCAACACAAAACGAGGTTTACAATAGGGCTACTACCTTGGAACGGTCAGTTGCAAAATAGGTTGCTGGGGTTTTAAACCATGTTCTAGGGTGCACCAAACCTCACACTTACCTTACTGTCATCCAATAAAACCGGACAGTGTAAATAAAGAAATCCTTGCCAAAAACTATTCCCTAACCAACAAGGCAGCATTAATAGGCAATATAAGTAAAACACAAAGGTGCCCGTGTATATATAAATACAAAACCCAATAGCCTAGAACGCCACGAAGAAGGTACTCATTGACTTGGTAGAAGCCAGAGCAACATAAGAATAAACCATTGAGGGCACGACAAGACAGAAATAAGTATAAATGTCGGACAGAAATTGCAGCTTTCGCAGAACACAATAAACACAAATACAAGCAAAACAATACACACAAATGGCAAAGTTAATAAGGAAAAAGGCATATGACGTCACGAACGACGCAATAATACAATTTTAAGCAATCCTATTGGATAACCTGAAAAATTTGAGCCCATAAATCCGCCGAGTTACCCTCCCAAAATAACTAGTGACGTTTTTCGCCGATTTACCACGCGCACGCTATTGTATTCAACAATGGACGCTGCTGCTTCTATTTGGAAATTTTAACGTTAGGGTATATATTATTTTCGAGGCAGAGGACAACGAAGACTACAGTGACAATGAACTAGCTGAATGCCTTGAACAATTTGAGGATTTTCAGCGTTCTACATCCGTTCTACAGAAAATTGAAATTGGTCGTTAAGGACGCTGATGATACAGCGATGGCCACGCCCACTGTTGACGCTAAGCTGGAAAGTTTTGGTAGACTTACGGATGAGCTAACAGAACAGCTTATGAATGATGCTGGGTCTAAAGGGACAGAAAGAATGACGAAGTAAGTAACCCAATTCAAATGTATGATATGGCTGTGTTCTTTCATTTAGACCCATTTTTACCCCACCCACACAAAATTTCTGTACAGTACTTATTAGTAGTAAAACTAGAAGGAAGCTGATATATATTTTCATTCCATGAATTTGAGGGATTAATTTTAATTTTCTATTTTTAAGAAGCTGAAATATCCAGACAATTTACAAATAAGTGCAAACTGTTTACCTGCTGAAAATTCCATGTAGAAAAGGGTTCAGCGAGTTCAATGAACAGCTTTTTTATCAACATTGAGGCAAGCTGATACATTAGACAGTAAACGGTTACACAATGTCGCAGAAGTCAAAATAACTAACAAAAATGCTTTAAAATGTTAACAGTTTAACCTCAAAATGAAACCTCAAAACGTCCCATTTATTAGCGATAAACATAAAATTTAAGCAAATTACTGGCATTTTGTTGACATCATCCAATTTAAGAGATAACTATGCCAAGATTTTATATCTGGGACAGTAAGTGAGTGGTTTTACGGTCTGATAATTTCGTTTTGCCATGATTTTACCGTCTAAAATTTCAAACCGTAAAGGCAACCACATACCGTCCTAGATTGAAAATCTTAGCACGGTTATCTGGCCTGGTTTTTACATTGAATTAAATCCAAAAGTTAAAAATGCTTAAAAACATGCTTAATTCAGCTATTTTTCCAAACAATGTTTTACTCCAACCAGGATTCGACCCTGTGCCTTCCACGCAAAGGGTAGACGTGTTTACCGATTACAGCATAGGAGTGGTATATAGAGGATCTTAAACGAGTTCCCATTTCATATAAGATTTATGAAACGAGTTATGAATTATTTTAATTTTAACGAGCCTTTTGGCGAGTTAAAATTAAAAATAATTCATAACGAGTTTATAAATCTTATATGGAATGGGAACGAGTTTAAGATCCTTTTTTATCACATAACATTGCAATCAAATTAGTAAAAATTAATTCAGATGGACATAGAACCGCCACGACATCAGACACACTTTAACGCCAAAACGTCATAAAATATGTGACGTCGTAACGTCGCGTCTCACACATAACGTTGCGTATAAAAGAGTTCGTGTTTTACCTCTTTACAAAATAGCAGTTTACGCCAACTTTTTAACAAACCAGCAACAATGTTTTGTATAACGTGCATTATTTTTATAAGCTGTCACAAATAATAAGTTTATGACTCAGATCTGGGTGAATTTGTAATAAATAAAATAGTTTCAGTTACTAAACTTGCGTAGTGTTGCAGGTTTAACTCAACCAATATAAATAGTTTAAGGTTGTATAACACGTGTGTCATACAATAGAATATTAAATGGGTGTTCGACACTGCTAATAAGGGACGTTATGTGATAAATGTTTGTACTAAGAGCAAATGATATAAAAAAAATGAAAATATTTAAGCTGAACAGTCTAATTTCACAGTAGAATTAACCCACGTGTTGTGCTTATAAATAATATATAAAATAAATGTGCCTATTAAATACATATTACTTGATACTTTTGTTTTCAGTATGGCTTGCTGAAAATTCTAAACCAGTAGAGTTTGAGTTCCTGGAAAAGACTGATCTTAACATCCTTTTAAGGAAGTTCTATGCAGAAATGAGAAACGTCAATGGCCAGAAATACAACAAGTCAACATTTGTCGGATTAGAGCTTCTACTAATCGTCATTTGAGATCAGCACCCTTCAACAGACCGATAACACTTATCACAGATACTGAATTCCACATCTCAAATCAAACTTTTAATTCAATGTTAAAAAGCATGAAAATAGATGGTCTGGATAAAGCAAAGCACTATCCTCCAATAACCCCGGTCGATATGCAAACAAATCAGATCCTTCCTTAGTATTAGAACCTCTCACAGCTTCACCAGAAAGTCTGGTTTGATCTTGCCCTTGCTTTTGCAAGACGCGGTCAGGAAAATATACAATCCCTAACGAAAGACAGTTATAAGGTCTGCACCGATGATGGTTTGCACACATTTGTGCAACTTTCTTTTAATGAAAAAAACAAACACGACCAAGGCGACAAAACTGATGATGATTCTGCTACGCCAAGAATGTAGGCAACCGGTTTGCCAAATTACTCAATTGCATCATTTGAACTCTATCTTTCCAAACTGAACCCTACATTTTTTATCCCAATGGCAATTCAGATTGGTACACAAGCAGACCACTTGGGGAAAAAGTGATAGGTTTAATGATGAAGAAACTGTCTGATGAAGCTGGGCTAAGCATGTTGTACACTAATCATTCAGTTAGGGCAACAACAATAACTACACTGTCACATGATGGGGTTGAAGGGAGAGAAATCATGAAACTTTCTGGCCACAAGAGTGAGAAAGGGTTGGCATCCTATAGCACATACTCTTCAGCGAGTCAACAGTTGATGTACTCCTCAATTCTACAGGGTGTCTCTGCAAGTGAATCTCAATCACACACTGTGAATGATGAGAACATTCCTCCATCAAACTTCAAAAACCAAATTCATGAGAGTATTGTCAGTACCCCACCCACTATGACTGTCAGTTTACCGCAAAATCCCGGCCAAAATCCAGCTGTCTTCAACAATTCATATCAAGAAAGGTGTCCATTTGTATTCAACAATCCCAGAGTGACAATAAACAATTATTATTATCATTAAATGAAAAGGGTGGCACCGCAACACATCAGTATTTGTGTGGTGCTCGGCAGTGGTGACTTTCGAAAAAATGATCGGTGGACTGTGTACATGGAATTGATGTGATGATATTTTGATAATTGTCTAGTCTATGATGAAATTGTTTATCTCAATAAATGACAGAAAAACTTAAATAAACATTAAAATGCAAATATATAGTTTGAGTGTATGTGTTTTTCGTGGAACTCTTTTTTGAGAGTATGAAAACCGGAAAAAAGCACCTTGGTAGTAATTCGGTTTAGTTACGAGTTCCGGTCTAGTTTGCGACCTAAATAAAACATGAAAAAAGGGCACCATGAAGGATTGCGCTAGACCTGAGACAAATATTCTGAAAAAGTCAATCTGTGAAGGTATATTGGTGGTTTTTATGGTCTGAACGCGTCGCCGTAAAACGGAATTTCAGTCCAGAAAACCACCAATATACCTTCTCAGATTGATTTTTTCAGCATATTATCCCATGCCCAATGATGACTATTATACAATTAGTTATTCTAGTTTTAAAGTGCAATATGAGCCACATGTGACATTTAGTTTAATTATTGTTATCTAACTATTATTTCATATAGTGCAGTTGTACATATGATTCAAATAAAATGTCAGCCATGATTCAATAGGCAACCAGTCACATCTCATGTTTAAGGGTTATTCTTTCGTTGTATGGGAAATACAAAGCCTGCAATATACACAAACTTCAATCACAAAACAATAAGTTCTAATAGCATTAAAGCATCAATAATCATTCACATAACAAACAAATATAGTTTTCCAGACCAAATTTCATAAAAAATGTCTTTACGTAACATGCGGCTATCACCTTTATTAAACTAAAACATATGGTAGTTGTGTGTAGATCGAAACTATAGTTCTTCCAGATCGCATACAGTCTCTTTAAAGTAGCCATCCCTTCAAATAACGACAACATTACACTACAGTGTTCAGGTCATGTAATAATGTATCTGTGCCAACTGAAAGTATAAGTTTATTAACGGGTTCTTATTATACCTGTGATTGAATATGCGTAAAATGAATTATGAGTTGGTAACTCTTAATTCGTCGCTTCAGTTTTGAGGTTATGCCCGGCTGGTTAAAGCCGGTTATATTGTGTCTATAGAGTTTGGATTCTCAAAATATGTAAGTTATATATATACGTCGTTGTCAGTAAGTTTAGAAACAGTGTACCTATGTTGTAAAATTTGGCTGTTGTTGGCAGGATAGTTTAAGATTTTATTTTAGGTTTCAAGCCAAAATAAAACAATATAATTATGTATTTAGGGTTTGCATAATATATATCAAAACTGTATTGACATCACGTTGTTACATAAGAGATATCATTTGTATTTCAACAAAACTATTCTATATAAAATCGGCTTTCGCCTGCATTTAACAACATGAAAGTCTGCTCAACATCTAATATGTTCTTGTCCAACAATGCACTAGTATGAAATTTGATTAATCGGTACCACCCAAGGTGGCACATTCTTATTATGATTGTTGATACTGGTGATATCCCTAGATACTATTTAATCTAGTTTTAGTAGCATATGTCATAAAAACAGCCAATATTTAGAGCCACTCCGTTTTTTCAAAATATCCAATTGTGTTACCACCATTTTGAGTATAATGATGCATTAAAGATTTTATTTTGAAACTCGATATATTTGTGATAATAAAATGTATTTTACTACTATTGTTGAACATATTTATTATTTATAATTAATGTAATGTATAAGGTCAAAAGTAAAGGGGAAAATAAACTTTTTTAAATTATAGTACTTCATTCACGCCTGTTATTGTTCCAAAAACGTCATCCTGGCAAACACTAACAACTTAAAATGCTTCATTTAATACATGTTTTGTTTTTGTGCCATGTCAACATTATTTAAAATTGACTGGCTTTCAAAATAATCAAACAAAAGACAATACTTTAATATTATTATATAACATACACTTATTTAACTTGCTACACAATTATTAATACCATACAATCAAAAGTATTCACTACTTACACAATTGCTTCATACGTTCATCATAGCTGGTGATTTGTTTATAATTATTATATATACTGGTCAATAGTTCCACACGATTAGTATGACGTTAGCCTTAAATTAAAAATCGGATTATTGATGCTAGTCATAATATTAAATATGGCTTTTTCGGGGGTTTCCACAAAAGATTAGTATAATTCACAAGTTGTAAGTATTATTTAAATACCATGATACTATATTGGGTTAAAACTGGATATAAAACAACACAAACATGTTACTGTCGCTTCACTTTAGGCGTCATGATCTTCCATTTCAAAGTCATCAATATCCCTAGGTCATCAGAATCATCATTGCTTGCATGATTATCACGTGTAATGTATTTGCACGTGACTGTACACATCATGCCATTTGCTAAGAAATCACATCTCGGTAGCTTACATTGTCGTGTACACTTGCAAGAGCGTACATTTAAAACGGCATGAGAAGCTGCAGGACTATCCATTCGATCTATTTCGAATTCGCCATCTTCAGTTTGTTTCCACCCATAACTTACTTGTGAGAGATTCAATATCATGTGTGGCGTCCAAGCATCTTATCCAGATAGAATTGAATTGAATTGAATGTTGTTTAACGGCTCATCAACACAGTACAGGTTATTTAGAGCCGCCCCAGAGAGAGGGGAACGATACATAGGAATCCGGGAACCTGCCCTACTCTTATTATCGAATAGATTCCTATGGTTCTTTAACGTGCTCGGAGGATAGACCGATACACGGGACCGCCCGGTTTACGTCCCCATCCGACGGACGAGGCTAAGGGAAAGTGTCTTGCTTGATAATTTGCTCATTCACAATGTTTTTTTAAAAGGACAAACGGCAATCTTGAAGGTATTATAAGGCATTAACAGCATCTCGATTTATTAATCTTATATCATTTTGACTTTTAAACCGCTTACTTATAATTAAATAAAAATTGAATTTTCAATTTGTCTTCATCATTCTACCATATCTTTAAATACATTATTGATGTAATACAATTAACAGTTAGTAATGTGCAAAACCAATTTGTTCTTCACTATTCTAATAGTTCATAAATATGTGTTTAAGCAAATCAAGTTTGCCATGTGTCCCTTTTAACAATTTCAACAGAGTGGTATCTGTGATGAATCAACGTCTCCTCCCATTGCACAAAATAGTTGGTACCGAAATGCATTTACATCAGTTGTCTGGCGTACCTTTGAACTGTTACAGGTGGATATTTTGGAAAGTAACTCTGTATGTTGTTTGAACAGTGCTTTATACCAGTTGTTTCCCTTTGACTGTATGTTATACTTGAGTGGATTTTTACTTGGAATCTGGTCACATGACTCAGTGTATTCACACATTTGTCCACACATTCTTTGGGTTGAGTGAGCTGTGTCAAGTTTTGCTCAGTTGGGCAGTTGGACAAAGTAACTTGGTCGGACATGTTCATTTTCGGTGTGTCTCATATTATTATATGGTTTCCTTCAAAGGATACACGAATGTCTGTTTATTTCATATTTGCAATTGTTTTCATTTCAATGTATCTATGAGTTGAGGTAACTTTAATGTTTACAGTTTTGACTATTTTGGGAAAACTAAGTCTGTAATTACACAGTATAATTAAAGATGGCGGTATATTATTTAACACATATTTAATATAGCCACAGCCCTGTCAAATCTTTGCACAATACTTAACAATGTTATTAACTTCCATAGTTGATTAACTACACTGAGTGGCTGTGGAAAACTTGCTGAGAGAATGACACTTAGTTCCATAAATTGTTAAGTCATACATATATAAATATGTATCTGTGGAGGTGTGTTGCATCAATTTATTGGCACAGCTATTGTATGTATGTATTGTTCTTTAATATAACTATTATCTACAGTAGGTCACTAGCCACATAAAGACGTTTATATAATCTGCATACTGTAAACACATGGAATGCATTCTTTGTTATAAATGCGTGTACTTGATCATAAATATATGTATTTGTTACGTGATCACTTAGTATGCTTTATTATGCATTTCAGAGTGTTTCTTCCATATGTACCATATGTTGGACACTTAGTGACTTACGATATAATATAGAGAATCTGAACAGACGTTGTTTTATAGTTTTATATCCAGAACCACATAACATGCAGACCAGATAGAGTATTCCCATAGAGGCTTGACCTCTATAAATAACTTTATTCTTGGGTAAAACCGACGAGTATTACAGAACCAGACATTCGACAAATGAACTAGTCTAATGTTTGTTTCAACAGTTTCTGTTGTCAGTGTCCAATCTTCAACTAACTTCCTGAAATAATTATTGTTATACTGGTTCCATCTTTATTAGAGTCAATCCCTCTTCCAGCAAATGCATTATCATACCCAAATACACGCGCTACAGGCAATGCTTTACAAACACCGGTTCTAATTGCACTTTTTCCACTGTCATTGAAGAAAACTCTACATTTTATTTTGGATTTTGTAAAATATTTCGAATTAGTGCAGCTTTTGATGTTTCGAATTCTAAATATGCCAATTAAAATAATTTTGACTTCATGTTTTACTAGCATTACCAGTACATATGTGTTTGCAAAAGACATTTTGAAAATATTTAATGTTAACGCTGATTTACAATTACCTGGATTTCAAATGATATTCAGTTAAAAAGAGGTGATTTAGGATTAACCTTGTTTCATTTTATTATAGAGGAAAATCTGAGGTAAATGGGTGAAATGTTTTTTTATATTATTTCCTACCAGTGTTAAGCAGTTTGTATCTGAATAATCGGGCTTCGGTTCCTTTTAAATTTAGTGACAATTTGGACTGGCAGCATTTCGCATGTCGCATATTTTGTAACTGGCAAAACGAAAACGTTACTCGCAATGTCTACGGTTTGTTTGTGTGAGTAAGTACAAATATGCAACAAATAAGTAAAAAGCACAAGGTGATTCAGCATTAGCAAATATGCTAGATTCCATATGCGTCATATATCAGGAAAACTTAAAAATATTAAAACACCATTGATATGAAAGCATATGTTTCAAAACAAGGCAGACATGGTATTCTAAGTTAAACACTTAAGGTATTTTGATGCACTTTCAAGTTTTTGTCAGTACTTGAAAGGTTACTGGCATTCTGAAAATGTCACTTGCATTTTGCCAGTACGCCAGCTTAAATTTGAGCCCTGATTTCAGCACATGTCATGTTTACATATAAAAGCAGGAAAACTCTCAAAATATGTAACACTTTAAACAAAAAATAAATATTTTACAAACTATTGGTCAAAATATAATGCTTATCACACAACTATTCTAAGATATATTTAAAATAAGAAAATTAGTTGTTTATTGTATTTGTTATACGCAATTTGAGAATGTGGACGATTCCGGAACTGCTCTGCTCAGAGTAAGAATTCTTAAAATGCCCGACGATTCCGGAATTGCGCAAAGGGTTAATCGATATAAATGTGCACCAATTGTCTACGCAATTTGAGTATTTTTTTTGCAAAGTACGAATTTGTGTTGGGATTTGAAAAGGAATAACGTCTTTTGAAACCTATTTATTTCTAATTTGAAGTCCTCAAACAATTCGTAAAGCCCGGAATTAGATAATTAAAATAAGGATACGTTATGACTAAGAAAATATAAACAAGTGAAGCGCCAACAGTGGTGCAAACGCCGGATTGCGAATTCACCATTTTAACTAAAACATCTAAGTAAAAAGTATAATGGGGGGTGGGGGGGGGATAATTCATGTGAAATACATGACTGCGTTATGATTCTTGTCATATCCGTGTGTGTAATGACAACGAAAATGTGTGACAAGTTTCAAAGCTTTCCGACAATTTATTTTTGAGAAATGAGAAAAAATTACTTTAACCGAAACTTGTAGACGGATATACGAACAGACGGACGGACAGACAGACAGGCAAATAGAAGGACGGACTGACGGAAATCGACAAATTATCAGCCTAGAATTGCTACGCAATCTGGCTTAAAAATAGGTAAACGCACGCAGACAATAATATTTCTTATAACGGGTCAAATTCGGCATTCCATATATAATATATTTTAGAGATTTTCCTATGATTCCTTTATACAAACATCGCACCCTGGTTTGTGTGCAATATTCCCTCGAATATACAAAATACGTCAAATATTGAACATCTGCCAAATTACAAACACACCATTTGCTCAATAAATGCATCAGGTGTTATGCCACTACTACCAATAATTGCATTTGCATGTTTTAATCATATGCATTAAAGTAATATATTGATAAGCTAAATTGTCTGATTGTCCGGAACACCTGTCCATCTGCCAAATGTACTAAAAACGATCATTTACACAGACCGTATGAGAATAAATTACCAGTTTATGGTATTGCTAGTAATCACCATTTGCATATTTGAATGATACTTAATAAATAGTGGATATTAATTCGCTGCCGGAACGGCAGCGACTCTTATATTATTTTAGTAATTGCACATGGTAAGGTAGTAATGAATAGTTTGTTTGAGTTTTTTCACTTTGATAACGCAATCTTATAATTACACATGGTAGCAATGAACAGTTTATCTGTGTTGTAATGCACGCTAACGCAAACGCATCCCATACATGTGAGTAATTATATTTCTGTGCTGATGTGTACTTTAGCACGGCAGTACTTTAGCACGTGACGTCGTGCTACAAAGGTGAATATGTAATCATTTGTAAGGCATGTCAAGGATTCGCGTAGCACAAATTAGGAAGAAAGTGTCTGGTAAAAGATACGGTCATGGCGTGTTAACGTCTCCGTGACAACTCTTTTTTTGAATATTGTTTTCACACCCGTGACTTGGTCTGTTAAACTTTTTTCCCAGAAATAATGCTATTTTCTCTCGGCAGCTATTTTACGCTTGCGTAAGACCTTGCTTGTATACATTTGATAGAAAATGAGGAGATAAACACACGTTGCATCATGCGTATACGTGCACGTTCAACATACGTTATTGCTTTTATTTTAGGTCTGAGCCACAGGTTCTTTCAGCATTAATGAAAGCCTTATCGAAGTATACGTATACAGGAATACGACGTTTTAAAGTGTCCGTTCCTCGACTAACAACAGTGCTATTATACAGGCATTACGAAGTTTTAAAGTGTTAGCAACAGTGTTATTATACAGAAATTGATAATCTAAATATGGGAAAAGGCGGGTAAGTATACTCAATAATCAATATAATGCATGTATGGGAAAAGGTGGGTCTAGTATACTCAATAATCAATATAATGCATGTATGGGAAAAGGCGGTTAAGTATACTCAATAATCAATATAATGCATGTCCAGAAGGATTTTTGTTTGCCTTGGTGACGGGGGATTCGACGGAGCGGGGTGGCAGCGGCGACGGTGTCAACATGTTTCGTTAAAAGTTACATGACTTATTCAAATTCTTTCAAACGTTGCATATGTCTTCAGTAACATCAAGACAGCTCGTGCATACACATGTTCCATAAAACATATTTGTAATATAATAGCATACACTGACTGAACTGAAAGACATAATAAATGAGAAATTCATTTAAAAAATGACAATCAAAAGTTTAAACCTATGTCACCAAGGTATTTGTAATACAAAAGTAGTGGAACAGGACATGTAGCATGCAAGGCGCACAGTGAGGCAAAATAACTCATATAGTCCACTCAGCCTGTGAAATTTTACCACTCAACATCAAACTAATTGCAACAGAAATGATTTACTGATTTTCTGATAGTGTCATGTATTGCGAAAAATCACAAAAAAGTCTAGAAAAATCTAGATAGGGGAAATAAGTTTTTTATAGCTCCTATATTTACGCTTTTCATAAAACAACACCAGATTTAGTTATTTGTAGCTGCTGCATTTTATTTGGAATAAGACATTTTAATAATGTATTACAGTATTAAGACCTTAATTAATCATAACAATTACATCTTTGAACAATTACAAAATACAGGTATATTTTAACGCTGTTTGTTGAAAAGTGCATATTGAATTACCCCACCCACTGAAATCACAATAGAGAAATTGCATATCAAAGGTAATGCTATGTTATATGCATTTCTTGTTACAGTTTAAGACAAATACTCAAATTAAGATTGATGACAAAGTGTTGGGTTAATATATTAGCCTCTATATGGTAGCCGTCGGCATTGTCGGCAGCTGTTAATATCCCATTGTTAGCATCACTCCTTGATAATTATTTTTGGAAGAGTGAAAGGCAAATACTTAAGATTTATGGTGAAGCGCCGGGTGTTGGGGTGGGGACAGTGTGTGTGAGTGGAGGGCGGATAATATATTGACCACTATATTGCAGCTGTCGGCAATGATTTATTAATCCATTGTTAGCGTTATTGTTAACCTCATTCGTAATGGTCGTACCAGCTTACGCTGTAACTGCGCACAATTATTAAAACTACCATAATAATAGTCGTAATAGAGCTCAAAGGTTTTTAGACAATTCTTCAAATATATATAACTGTTCCTACACAAAACTATCACAACACCATGGGTAAATAACCTTATATAGTTTAGCATGTATACTATAGTAATTGATGTTGCAGCATACTTGTAAGTTATACTACTTCTATGCCATAATTCGCAATGTTAATTACTAGTATATCAATGACTCATAGCTTTCACTATTGAATGATAATGCCAAATCTAGTACAACATCACAATAAGCTTGAATATCCCTTACCGATTTATATATTATTTGCAACTTGATTTGCATAAGCATTAGCCCTTTTTAGGTTTGATCAGTATAGACACATGATATGGTACCCCACCCAGTCACATTATACTGACACCAGGCCGACCAGTCCTAGCACTACCCTTTATATGCTGATATGCTGAGCGTCAAGCAATGGAGCTACCAGTATAATTTTTCTAGTCATTGGTATTACCAGGCTGGGTATTGAACCCACGACATCCCGCATGCGAGGCGGATGATCCACCATTACGCCACCACTGTGGTTATAAGCATTTATAATTGTGTTATGCCAAACTGCAAGGTGAGGTGAAGTACTAATACTGCCTAATTACAAGTAGTTTGTATTAATGTTATAGGCATAGATATACACAACTTACCGTTCTGATCGACGCAAGAGATCTATCAAGACACTACCACACCCTATCCTGGTCACCACTTATTATTAAAAGTGATATTTTCAAGAATGAGTCATGTTACAAAAGCACTAGAAGAGGATGTTGACAGTTGAAACCTCTTCACTTATGTTCTCATAGTAAACTATTATTAATTTAGTCCATAATTTGTTTAGAAAACATATTTAAGCCAGAAAATATTACCGCCAAATTTCGTGTTTATCTGATTTCCTTTCTGATTTTGAAATAATTTAAAATTGTTAGGTATGCTAACTTTTTAATGTGTGTTGATACATGTTTGTCATGTATGCACTACCTATACTTCAAAATGACCCGTTGGCCCTGCTCCATAGTAAGAAAGGTCATTCGTAGGGCACAATGCAAAAGTGCACTAGTTCTTAAATGTGTTCGTGATGATAAATTTGGCATATGATTCAAAGTATTATTATATTCTATTGAGTTGATTACGTAGGCTTCTAAGTTATGTCTGCCACAAACTATGTTAACTATTAGATTTTGCGTTTGTATTAGCATAGTCTGGCTGTAAGTTACTGTAAGGCTCTATGCATATAAATAAACAGAGTAGTGACTGCATTAACAACATACAATTAAAATGTTAAAGAAGTACCCCGCCAAATAATGGCAAAATTACACTACAAAACCGTTTATTAAAACTATCCTCGTGTTCAGGTCATACCGATTAAACGTATTTACGGGTTCCTAAAATACTCGTGATTGAATATGCGTAAACATAATTATGTGTAAGTTAGGATTCTCAAAATGTTTTAGTTATATACAGGTTTAGAAAAGGTGTATGTTGTAAAATTTGCCACTTGAGGGGACTTTAACATGCCGTAATCTAACCCAAAAGTATATTCCAAGGAGCAGAGGGCATATTGGTTACATTTTTCTATTAACGAATTGCCAAACGTCTATGCAAGTCAAGTTTGTTACAAGGAACAGTATACATGTAAGTGATCACAGTTATAATCTAAAATATGTCGTATTATGACTATAATTTTGTACTGACAATAGTTTGGGCGCAAAAATACTGTAATTTTGTATTGCAAATAAAAAAAACGCACTAACAGTTTAGAAAAATGTATTATATAACTTAATTACCATGAGTTTTTCAATACGGGATTTCTAGTCTGAGTGGGAGTTCGCACAAACAAACGAGTGCGCTAGCATGTGTTTGTTTATTAGGACGTATTGTCATGAGTATCATCACTCGGTATTGAAAAACTCCTGGTAATAAAACTCTTTATACTTTCCTTACCTCTCTCCAAAGTAATTATCAAATAAGCTTGGATCACAGAGGTCATGTTTTGCTAACAAAGAATGCATAAAGTTTATATAAGTCAAGTAATAAGAAGGTTCCTTAATCAAGGTATTGTTTTTTTATCAAGCACAGTCAGATATGTACATATATAAGCTTCGTCAGTCATACTGCGATTACCTAATGCTTTTCACAATAATAGTTTCTGTGCAGATAAATTGTTTCTGTTGCAAATACGTAAAGAAATAACATTTTAATGCCAAAGACTTGGGTATTTATAGTTGCCGACAATGCCGACGATTATCGTACATTAGTCAATTTCTACCCCCCACTCCCCCACCCCCAGTGCTTCATCGTCGATCTTTTTATGAATGTTTACATAAAAATGTTCTATGAAACTGCCTATAACACAGTTTTACATTGAAATGCAGATCCATTGTAATTAAGTGGGTGGGGTAATTCAATATGCGAATTTTAAGAAACAGTGCTAAAATAGGCATTCATATGCATCGTTCATTTAAACTTTTCAATTTTTATTATTAAGTTATGTTTTTATATTGTAATACCTCATTGAAATGTATTATTCGTAACAAAATGTTGCAGATATACATACACATAAACCTGCAGTGATTTATAACAAACGCACCTTTTTGAGCCATAAAAAAACTTATTTCCCCTATTTAGATTTTTCTAGACTTTTTTGTTATTTTTTTGCAATATATGTATCTATCAGAAAAACAGAAAATCATTTCTGTTGCAATTAGTTTGATGTGGGTTCACAGGATGAGTGGACTAATAGTACAAGCCATACACATGTGTATATCTACGGAACAAATACAATCTACTCAATAGAATTATGCATATGAAACGTTATTTTACAGCAATCGAGTGTATTGACAACTTGAAGTATTGTGATGCATATCCCGCAGAAATTTGCACAGCAGATTCGTACAGGGGCTGGGCACGGGACAATTGTAGAAATTCTGTAATCTGTGTGCAGGTATGCTTGATTAATTCCTAGTTGTCCTACCAGTTTGGCAGCATTCAAACAATACAATAATGCAAATAGTATCAATAATACATATACTAGTATTTAAAGAAACTAACCCTCCAATTAACGGAAAAAGTATACTACAAACCGTTTATAAAAGCTCTAGCCAGGTGTTCAGGTCTAATAGTATGTATATGTTCCGATTAAAAGAATAGGTTTGTTTACTAGTTCTTAAAATACCTGTGATTGAATATGCGTAAAATGAATTATGTGTTGGTAACTCTTAATTCGACGCTCCAGTTTTGGGGTTTGGCCTGGCTGGTTCAATATTGTGCCCTATAGAGATTGGATTCTCAAAATAGGTAAATTATATACTTACCCCGTCGTCTTTAGGTTTAGAAACGGTGTACATATGTTGTAAATTTGACTGTTGTTGGCGTTGTTGGCGTTTAAAGTTTATCAAAACTCTATCCAGTGGTTCATGTCATGTCATGCATATGTGCCTATTAAATACCATATGTGCCGGTTCTTAGAATACCTGTGATTGAATATGCGAGTTGGAAACTCTTAATTTGACGCTTCATTTTTGGGGATTGGCCCGGCTGGTTAAAGCCGTTTATATTGTTTCTATAGAGTTTGGATCAAAATATATAAGTTATATATATACCTTGTCATCAGTAGGTTTAGAAACGAAGTACATATGTTGCACAATTTGGCTGTTGGTGGCGGCATAGTTACTTGAATGCTATGAAAGGATGAACATATATAGACAGTAACACTAAGTACTAGCAATATGTGAATTTATTATGACATAACAGATATTTATAAGATAGACTCAATGTTTATCATAGACTTATTTAGTTAATATCAACATATATTTACAAATTAAGTGTTATTAAATTGTTATGTTTAGAAATAAACTATTATCGAATCCGCACACACGATTTAAGTACAAAATCACAATTCGTTTACTTTTGCTAACTAAAACACTAAATTGTCAAATCCAGAAAACGTTATTTTAAATTATATGTAATATATATTGATACAACATTGTGACAATACTCAACCGTATCAAAATGACATATAAAGAAACGTTTATATTATAACATACCGGCTGTTATTGTAATGCTCAGTAAGTGAATTACATGTTTAATCTTATGTTACATTCCATATTTAATGGAAAGAATTTATAAGAAGTTTTAAACATGAACATTTAATATATCTTAATAAATGCAACCTTATCGAAACTAAATATAAGAAAGAGTTAATATCATCACATTTAAGTGTGAGGGCTGGCGTGGCGCAGTCGGTAGCGCGGCGGATTTGTAACCGGAGGCCCCGGGTTCAATCCTCCGTGGTGCCACTGAGTTCCGTCGGTGTGTTCTTGGGCAAGACACTTTCCCTTAGCCTCGTCCGTCGGATGGGGACGTAAACCGGGCGGTCCCGTGTATCGGTCTATCCTCCGAGCACGTAAAAGAACCATAGGAATCTATTCGATAATAAGAGTAGGGCAGGTTCCCGGATTCCTATGTATCCTTCCCCTTTCTCTGGGGCGGCTCTAAATAACCTATACTGTGTTGATGAGCCGTTAAACAACATTCAATTCATTTTAAATGTATTTACACCGAGATATTATAGCAAGGAAAGTATGTATAACAACGTCGAAGCATGTCTAATTACATTTATCCTCAACATAACTATTAGTTGTTACCAGATAAATAAAATTGGACAGGAAATATAATATATATAAACAGGACACAGCCTGCCAAAAATAAACGCATTTAAAAGAACAATCATGTTATAATGTTTAAAATAATATTTAAAAGTGAAATGTGAGACATAACACAATTATTGAAACAGCAAGTTTTAAAATGGGTCTCTAGCGCTTTTTTTAACCGTTTCTATTGTGAAAAAAGGCGTACAACCTCTATTCTGCGCATTAAAATGTAATGTCTACTTTGATGTTCTAAAAAACAAAACAAAAAAAAGTTTAATGAATAAATAGAGATTATTTAACTGCTGGACCGATTATAGGGAAATCCTGCACGAGTGGTAGACGTGTGGTTCTTTTCACGAACGAGCGCACGCGAGTGAAAAACAAAGCACGTCTACCATCAAGTGAAGGATTACCCAATAAGCGATCCCAGCAGTAAAATAATCTATTTATTACATTTAAAATTACGTTTTTCAAACAAATATTGGCTTTATTGAACGTTATCGGCGGATGACGTCGACGTCAGCAACACTTTGTTGACTTCACGCCTCAACGTTAGTTATTATTGTGTACTGAGTTAGCAACGTTAGTTATTATTGTATTCTGAGTTAGTTATTAATATGACTATTCTTGCACTGAGAATTCCCGATCTTTCACGCATAGAAATGTAATAAAACTTACACTTTCGTTTCTGATTAATAACTGTGCCAGCAAACACCACGCGAAAACATAAAAATAAAATGGGGGTCCTTTTAACACATCATATTAGATTATATTGGGGCAGTAATCTCAGAGGAAGATGAGATGAAGGGTGAAGTTCCCCATCAGACAAGAATCCGAGAAAATCTAATATTAGTATGAAGAACCCAGCCAGTACAGTATAGTTGTATCTGTATTTTTACAATTTATTTTCAGCACCAACATCTGGCAGCATGGTATCACAGCAAACAGGTTTGTTCTTTAGTTTAGCAATAGCTTGAATTGAATTGAATTGGGGTTTTATGGCGCACCAACACATGAAAGGTAATATAGTGCCTTACAGAAATGAACATGCCAGGCTCATCCTCCATGTACATTGAGATAAAATATGGAGAATGGGCCTAGAACCATCTCACCTGCAGAACTGCTGCAAATTCTATTGTAAGCACTACATTTACGCTGGAACCACGTTTATTGTCTTTCTGCCACTGCTCTAGTGATTTGAGCGAGATGGCACCTGAAACAATGCAGGGGGACATGATGAAGACCTTTAATGAGCATGAACAAATAATGATAAAATGAACATGAATTTGAGGGGTGGGGGGAGGGTCTACCCCTCTACCTACCCCGCGACGATGTGTTGATTAGTTGAAAAATAAATATTTTCCAGCCCAAATGATTTTTTAAGGCTTTTGCCATTTAAATTCAGTATTGGTGGGACAGCAGAAAATCAAGAAATTTCAAATAACTTCAGTTAGCCTTCGTATTTTGCTATAAAACTTTCAGGGTGTCTTTATTTACGAATATCCAACAATCTAAAACCATTTTGGGTAACAATTATAAAAAAAAGTGTTTTCAAAAAATATTCATGCAGCATAATTTTGCATTGAAAATGCCCCCATCAAAAACAACTTTAGTGCATGGATTTTTTATTTCTCAACCGATTTTGAAAAGTAAGGTATTTTTATTACCACAGAATATATCTGTTTGACTGATATACACCTTATTTAGGTACTAGATGAACTGTGTCTGAAAAGTAAAAAAAACGTGACTGAAACAAGCGCCCCAAACAATAATAATATATTAATCAGGAAGAAAATCCATTACCATTTATTTAATTATATACAAACAGATGTTAAGTCGAAATGATACCGAATGAATAAATCCTTATGCTAAATTTACTTCAAGGCTGACATCTTCCTTCCGACAGTATTTATAATAAATTACCAGACAGTAACATGCGATAACATTAACAGTTATTTAATAGTTGTAATAGTATTCACGGTTCTTTTCCTGTGAATGTTAATAGCTTTCTAGCTTTCGTGCATCGTGACTTGTATTATATATCCTACATGCATGTGTCAACCACTTCAGTGCAAGTTATTTATGGAATCATATTCTGGAAAATTTCCATATATTCATTATTTGCTTTAATTTTGTGTTTTATACTATGGTCAAGGTAACATTTCCTAAATACAAGGTTCAATCAAATATGTCTTCTTGTACCTATATCGTGCATATTATTGTAGTAATACAGTGAAATAAATGTACAACCTTTCCTTGCCTACAAACTTACTTCGCCTACAAACTTCCTTTGCCTAAAATAAAACTGTAAGAAGCCGGTTGGTGAAGAATGAATCGAGTGTAGTTCACATATAGATGTTTTCTCGAGCAGGTCTAATTCTTTTTTTAGTATTCTTCTTTTTTTGAATATATATGTGTTTTTTTGCTGTTTTTTTTGTTGTTGTTGTTTTTAGAGCAGGTCTAACTTACTAAACACTTCGGGAGTCCCAAAACTTGATGCATCACAAAATAACCATATTATTATTCTGATTTGACCAAATATCCACCTAAATGGCCAATTTATCTCAGAAATACTTGGGTTCACCATGGAGATTCGGACTACATGTTGACCTGTATTTGAGATAACCCAATTACTTGCGAACATTTTCAATAAAAATATATATCGTACAAAGAACACAACCATTGGTCCAAGTATATATTGTGTGGAAAGAAAGCAAATTGTTTCAAACACGTGTATTTTTAAAGGATGCTTCCATCTATTCGTTAGTTAGATAAGGGTATGTTCTAGATGTCTATGTTTTATTCCACCTTTTCTGGTTCGGCTCCATATAGCATATAATGTGTTGATGAGCCGTTAAACAACATTCAGTTATCTATGTTATATTATATTTATACAGGAAGTCCACCAACAAGGATAGTGGCAAACGTCAGATATATACAGTAGAGATCCCGGGTTTGAGTCTTGCTGACGCTACTGGGTTGTTTCGGTTGGTCCTTATGCACCACACTTCCTCTAGCCTTATCCGTCGGGTGGGGGCGCAAACCATGCCGGCTGTCCCGTATATCGGAATCTATCTTCCGATCACGTTAAAGTGTCGTAGAAATCTATTCTTCAGAAAGAGTAATACAAAGTTCTCGTATGCCTGTGTATCCATCCCGGCTCGAGTAACATACACAATGTGTTGTTGAACGTTAAACAACAAATGAATTTATTAATTATGACTCACAATACATGTTTTTTGTAAAATTGTATTATTTTTTCTATTTCCTCACATATTAGTTTATTTGAATTAAGGTTTCTAATGCAATTTATTTACAGCTATAATGGCAGAAATTAAATAAATTTAATCAACGCTCCACATGGTAAAATAACAGTTTAATTTATACGGAATTTTGCTTGGTAACTTAATAAATGTGTGATGTTCTTCTTTTTCTCATGGCATTGTTTAAGATAATATAAATTATCATTAAATGTTTTTAGACGTATAATTAGGAACATTTGAAACAAATGCAAATAACATAGGTTGTGATATTATCTATATATATTAATACCTTTCAATCATCAATTTTATTTTTATTTTCGATTTCAGAATGGCCGTTCGCCTATTGGAACTTGACCGCTGTCCTTGATTTGAATTTCATTAGTTCGTGTTGTGGCTTTAATAATCGTTGTGTCGATTTTCATGATTTTATATAATTGTGCCGTGTTCATTTTTAGGTCCTATAGATTACTGTACATATATCATACATGGGAAGCCCAATTAATGAGATAAAACACTGTGTTTGTTGTCATTTATTTTCTTTGTGTAAATTAACATACCAATACATCACACTTAGTTCAACGACTGGATCAGTGTGCAGTTTACAACGAAATAGAATTTTAAAAAAGAAAATGCGTCAAACACTGGTACACTGTTTAATGGAAAGCACTGTAATAACAACACACGAACAAGTTTTTAAACTTTATTTTAATAGACTTGGCAAGTAAAATGGGCTTGGCATGAATTGGAAAACAAGCCCCAAGCATGGGGCTTAACAATTGAGCTACCGGTAAGCACAAAGACCGTTATGGCAAGCCCTTACAGTAGAAAGCATTAAGCAATAAAGCAAATTGAATATTACAATACATGTGCATCAAATTAAATGTTCATTATGAAAGCAATTTTTCTGGTAAGCATTTAAGCAAATGTTGAAAGCATGGTTAATATTCAAGCATAATTACAAGTGCACCGAATTCAATACATTCAAATGATTTTAGCAATTCGTACGGACAGCAAATTTGTATATAATTTATGTTTAGATTACAATTCAGTCTCTGGGTATACAGGAGCTGAATAAAGTTAAACTGAGACTTATATGTCCTTCCTTTTACACCTCGCTGCCCGCCATATGTCTGGGAGACCGGACACGCGAAGTCATAGAGTGTCCAGTCTCCCGTCCACCGCCAAAAATAGGGGAAACATTTTTTGACCGCTGCGAAAAGTGCATATCAAAAGCAAGATATCCGAATGCCACGCCCAAAACAAAAAAGGTGCCGAGAAAGTATATATTGCCTTATAACTGCCTACTTTTAATGAACTATTCAAATCCAGCCGCTAACTGTTTAAGAAACAAAGTGTTCCCCATATTTAATAAATGAACACCATCCCTTTTAAGACAGTTATCATTAACCCGAATGTGAAGCAGATAACGGCCCCCAATATCTATTATAGCCATAGCAGCATAACTGTTTAGCTGCTTTCTGGCCATTTCCATTGCAACAGTGTTGTTAGAATAACGCCATGAATGCCTTGGAAGTATTTGAGACCAAATAACGAGTTGATGCACCAGACATTGCATCATAACAAAGAAACATGCAAGGTTTTACGCAAGCGTAAAATAGCTGCCGAGAAAAAAATAGCATTATATCTGGGTAGGAACTGGGAACAAAGTTTAACATAATAACATATCAACTCACGTGTGTTAAAGCAATATTAACAATAAATAAATAAAAACACGTTGTCAAGAAGATATAAACATGCCACAACCGTTTTTTCTTACCAGACACTTTCTTCCTATTTTTTGCCATCGGTTCTTTCTACCAAACAGTTTGAATCAAGTTGGACGACCTCGCTTCGTTCTGGTCAAATTCTTAACATGCGTTACATATTGATTACATATTCACCTATATTATATATTCTTTGATGAATTATGGAAATTTCCCAGTTTGAGAAAATCTATAACATATCCCTTCCTCTACTGTGCTATCTCGCCTAGTGCGCAAGATAGCACAGTATCCAAATGTTATGAACTAAACGATAGACGTCACGATATTACGTCACGAATTGACGTCATAATATTACTCCGCGCTGTCGCCAAAGGAGTGACAGAAGAAGGAATACTTGTGTCAAAAGACGATTGGAAAGAAATTCATCACAGAATATATATTATATAGTTTAATTAACATTTTTGTCGTGATACGGAAAATAATTCACTCGTGAGAAATATTCTTGCGATATAGAAACTCGTGCGAAAACGCACTCGTTTCTATATCGCAAAAATCTTTCTCACTCGGGAATTATTTCCCGTGTCACTTCAACAATGTTAATTATACTCTATTTGTAACACGACATGCAAGAATTACACATCAGCACAGAAATACAATTATGCACATGTAAGGGATGCGTTAGCGGGTACATCACAACACAAATAATATGTTCCCTGCTACCATGTGTAATTATAAGATTGCGTTATCAAAGCGAAAAACTCAAAGAAACTCTCATTGTTACCTTACCATGTGCAATTATGAAAACCATAGAGTCGCTGCCGTTAAATATCCGGTATAGAAATATTCGGAGGAAGATTTGAGAGTACATGTGCATGTTACTTAGTTTCAGACCTTGAACTTTGAATGATTTCTGATTAAGTATGTATCATTTCCTCTTGTTTCTTTTTGTGCCATTTTTATTTCATTTCAGTGAGCAAAATAACTGATATACATTTGTTTATTTATGTATAATATGCACATTATCCCAATTGTATTAACTTTTGTCTCCTGGATAATCACGTTTATTTATATTTTAAAAATACTTTAACTTCATTTTTATCTTTTACCTATGATCGATTATAGACTTTCGTAATCAATAATTATAATCAGTGTCCAAAGTAATTGATGATGGTCAATTAATCGGTACATGACTATCTAAAGGCCACACGTTCAATTTTATCATTCATAATAGAAACACCAATTATTTGGCATAACGATCTGTAACTATCTAAAACTAACCCATCCAAACACTCCGATGACTATAAACTAGGAACTTGTATCCTTTTCAAGTAAATTAACCCACATTTAAAAGGTTAGCCGCAAAACTATGTAAACTCTTTATAAATAATAAATAAAGGAGCTGTCATTGTTTGATGCAGACTACTTGACTGCCAGTTATCACCTTCGTGTATGAAATACCTAAGATGAATTGAATGTTGTTTTACGGCTCATCAACACAGTATAGGTTATTTAGAGCCGCCCCAGAGAGAGGGGGAGGATACATAGGAATCCGGGAACCTGCCCTACTCTTATTCTCGAATAGATTCCTATGGTTCTTTAACGTGCTCGGAGGATAGACCGATACACGGGACCGCCCGGTTTACATTCCAATCCGACGGACGAGACTAAGGTAAAGTGTCTTGCCCAAGAACACACCGACGGAACTCAGTGGCACCACGGAGGATTGAACCCGGGGCCTCCGATTACAAATCCGCCGCGCTACCGACTGTGCCACGCCAGCCCCCTACCTAAGATGAAGTGGGTGTTTTTTATGGGGGTTTTATATACATTTATATATGTTTTATATATACCTACATACACACATATCCATATACACGTACAAATATTTTGTTTGTGCCTGCAAAAACAACTTTACAATTGGTTTATAATTGCCTCCCTTCATTTGGAGTTAATAACATGAGGTTTAAAGTTATTTAGTTGAATGTGATGGTTTTATTAAAATACAATTTGGAACCTTTCCAGCCTCTATTGTGCCTATACCGTTAGGACGCCCTATTGGTTATAAGGTGGAGGGACTATAAACCTTAAAATTACCCACAGACTGTTTTCTAAAGAAATGGTGTCCGTTTGCAAATGTCGATGGAAAACATGAAAATCTATTAACGTATTATAGTTTTACTCATTAGAAACTAAAACATGACTTCAAAATAACGAAAATTTGAAGCTGTTTTTCTGTTACTAGTATATTTAGTATATTGTTTTATGCCATGTTTGCATCTAGTTATATTTACTGATATCCTTGAACAGTAAGAGACCTCTCGCATGTCGATTCGCAGGAACCAACCCCGTAATAAAGGCACAGTTTAATGCGAACTAAACATCTGTGCCTTTGCATTCGGCGCAGTTGGTTAAGGCGCTGTCTACTATCTGTCTACTGACCTGAAGGTTCACGGTTCTAGTCCCATATAAGGAAACATATTCTAAAGCCATTTTATATTAAAATATTTCAAACATATTGCGCAAAATTACAAGGAATAAATATGACTTTTTCCTGCGATTCAACTATGAGTTCTTTGATCAACATAAACTTGACCACTATACATTACGTGTTCCTGCCTTAATTCCATTAAGCGATGGGAAAGCTCATATTAGCAGGATTTTATAACGGATATTTTGACAATAAAACACATTTAAAAACACGAACAGTCTCAACCAAACCAAGACTGCAATATGTCGTATTTATCGTGTTCGGCCGTTTCCATAGGTCCACTCTCATACTTTTTTACTGGAAAAATGCGGTATCTTGTTTAAAATTCCTGTTAAATGTTTTTCCAAGTTTTCCGACTTGAAGTTCAGCTTCTTCTGTTCTTTGAGTTTCTTATTTTTCAGAAAATTTGGTTGACAATTTTCAGAATAAGAATTTTTTCAATTCTGCCAAAGTGTTTGTAATATCTTTGACAGATGTTATTTCTCCATTTTCTGTTTTAAGATGATTTACAGAACTAGAATTACCTTTACCACTTATTTTCTGGACCATGTCCCATGTCTTCTTAAGAGTTGAGCGAGAATTCAGCCTAGAGACGTAAGATCTCCAGGAAACCCTCTTGCTATCCTTAATAGTACGACGGGCTTACGGAACGAAAAACTATATAGTTATCTAAATTTGTTTGAGTATTCCGACGCCAACGAGGCGCAACAGACAATCTCATTCGATTTGAATCGTTTATTAGGGAAGCTTTCATAAAAAAGAACATCTAGTCGCTGTATTTTTTGACTTGGAGAAAGCTTATGATACTGCATGGAATGATCATCATGACCTTGGTCTTAGAGGCCGACTACCCATTTTTATAGAGAAATTCTTTGATGATAGACAGTTTCGTGTCCGAATGGGTTCAACCCTCTCTGATATTCATGAACAGGAGATGGGTGTTACACAGGGCAGCATACTCTCTGTCACGCTTTTTAATATACAGATTAACAGTATAGTAAAATGCATCAATCCAGGTGTGGATGGTTCTGTATATGTTGACGACTTTGTTATATGTTCTCGTGCGAAAAACATGAATACTATTGAGAGACAATTACAACAATGTCTCAATAAACTTTAGACCTGGTCTGACGAAAATGGTTTTAAATTTTGTAAATCTAAATTAATTGAATGCACTTTTGTCAACTTCGCAAACATCACGAAGACCCTCATCTAACATCTTCACCTTTACTAGTAGTGGATGAGACAAAATTCCTAGGTCTTATTTTTGACCGTAAATTAACGTTTATACTACACCTTAAATACTTGAAGGCCAAATGCCTTAAAGCTCTTAACTTACTTAAAGTTGTTGCAAACACTAATTGGGGATCAGATCGAAAGGTCCTCGTGCGACTTTACAGATCTCTTATCAGATCCAAGCTGGACTACGGCTCAATAGTATATGGATCGACTCGCAAGTCTTACTTGCAGATGCTCGATCATATACATAATCAAGGATTACGACTCGCCTTAGGAGCCTTTCGTACATCACCAACTGTTGAAGCTAACGAACCATCACTGTCTCATAGACGGGACAAATTAGCCCTTCAGTATACCATTAAATTACCATCTAACCCTTCAAATCCAACTTTCGATACTGTTTTTAATCCTAATTATGAACATCTTTTTGATCGAAAACCGAAGGCGAATGGCCATTTGGTCTTCGTATTAAACCAAAATTAAGAGTCACTGAAATCGACCTAAATTTGATTGACAAGTACAAAGTACCACAAATTCCACCGTGGACTTTGGAAACACCAACAATTATTTTTGATCTTTGTAATAATAACAAATCCATTACAGATCCTACTATTTTTCAAAGTAAATTTAATGAAATTAAATCGAAATACAGTAACTTTCAACATATATAAGCAGATGGTTCTAAAGATGGAGACAAGGCAGCTACAGCAGCTGTTGTTCACAAACATAGCATAACGAGCCGCCTGCCTGACAAGGCCTCTATCTTCTCAGCTGAACTTAAGGTATCTGATGATGACCATTTCATAATCTTTTCTGATTCCCTTTCATCTCTTCAAGCACTGAGTAATATAAAACATGATGAACCAGTTGTGCTTCAATTTTTAGAAAAGTACAATTCACTTATAATTGATAATGTTATTATTTTGTGCTGGCTTCCAAGCCATGTAGGAATACGTGGTAATGATATAGCTGATAGTGCTGCTAATGTAGCATTAGGTTTAAATATATCTAATACCAAATTACCTTATACTGATTTTAAAAGTTGTATCAACACATTGGCAAGCTGCTTGGGACTTGTCGGTGAACAATAAACTCCATTCCATTAAACCGTTACTCGGAGAATGGCGTCCTTCTAGTAGACCCATTCGTCGAGAGGAAGTTGTCCTAGCCAGGGTCAGGATAGGGCATACACGCTATACTCATTCATATTTATTACAAGGTGAGCAGTTGCCAGAATGTATACCCTGTTTTGCACCGTTAACGGTCTAACATATCTTGTTGCAATGTGTAGACTTTGATCCTATGCGACAAAGATACTACACAGTTAATACTTTGAAAGAGTTATTTGATACTATAGATTTTAGTCTTGTTTTAGATTTCCTTAAAGAAATCGGACTTTATAAATCAATATAATCTTTTCCTATTAACTTGTTAACAAGCGCGTTGGCGGGCATTTGTTGATTTACATTTATACATAGTTTTTTGCTACCATATCATACTTATTTGTAGATAGTGTTATCTTTATACGTTTACATTATTTCTAATTACTACTTCATTCCTCCATGCTTCATCGGTTTGTGCGCACAATATGGCCTATTTATGTGTCGACGTGCCGTAAAACACCATTCATTCATTCATTCTGTCAAATGTTTTAATTTTACAACACGCAAACATGTTAAGCCGATGTTTTGGTTTTATACCCCAGCCAACCCAGTTTTCGCTTCTTGGGGAAGGGGTTGGATGGGGTATGAACGTTAATACTTGGACCACGCATTGATCAATACTCGCATGTGCTGGATTATGCCATAAGCTGTATATTGATTAATTCACATATTTATTGATTATACAAAAAAAATATAAAAAAACATATGCAGCTTTCACAGAACACAGTAAACCCAAAAACACGCAAAACGACAAACATGCATTGCAATGTTAACAAAGAATAAAGGCATATGATGTCACAAACACAAAAAGGGTTGACACGGTCAGTGGCAAAACAAGCCGCAGGGGGATTTAAACCAGGTTATTGGATGCACCAAACTTCTCACTTACCCTATTGCCATTCCAATAAAACGGGACAGTTTAAATAAAGAAATCCCCGCCACGAAATATTCTCTGACAAACAAGGTAGCGTTAATAAGCAATATACGTAAAACACAAAGATGCTCGTGTATATATAAATACAAAAAACAACACTAGCCAAAAAAAACACAAAGAAGGTACTCAGTGACTTGGCAGAAGCCAGAGCAACAAGAGAATAAACCATTAAGGCCACGACAAGACAAGATTTCAGACAAACATCAAACGTCACTATCCTTTTGGGCTTTAGGTAGACGTCATCATAGGGTCATAGAAGTCATGTTATAATAGCCCTTGTCGCAACGTTAAGAGTACACGCATTTGTAAACATTTGCGAAGAGTCCTGATGGAGTAGCCTTTTAGTTAAATTAAAGTAGATGCAAAAGTCGAACAGACAATGTAGCATTCAGCCACAAACACGCACAGAAACAAACCACAGTCAACCACAAACACGCACAGAAACAAACCACAGTCAACCACAAACACGCACAGAAACAAACCACAGTCAACCACAAACACGCACAGAAACAAACCACAGTCAACCACAAACACGCACAGAAACAAACCACAGTCAACCACAAACACGCACAGAAACAAACCACAGTCAACCACAAACACGCACAGAAACAAACCACAGTCAACCACAAACACACACAAATAAACAAACAACAACCACATAGTCAACCACAAACACGCACAGAAACAAACAACAGCGATAAATATGAATCACAAACACAAAAGGGTGAACAATAGAAATGCCGCCTTGGAACGGACAGTGGCAAGAAAAGGCCGCTGGTGATTTTAACCAGGTTGAACCAAACCTCACTCACCATATAGTCATCCTAATAAAACGGGACATTTGAATAAGCCTATATACAACAAACACGTTTAAATTAACATCATACCTTCAAATAGGAGGGTGTTTTTGTTTTTTTTATTGTTCTACGAGATCAATGTACGTGACACTTTGAAAATTTCTAACACAGTGCTCGAAATCTAGTTGTACCTGGTATTAATATGAAAATTGACAAATGAATTGATTCTTACCACCTGTCAATATCTAAGTTACAGTAAACCTTCCAAAGGATAGTATTTTCAACACTTTCAAAGGATAATCATCTAGCGATCTTAATTAAATATTGTAATAGGATAAAAACAGCCCAATGATATAGGGCTATGTTGGACATTTCCTTTCGGAACAAAATACTAAAGCCATACATCACACAGAATACGCGTTTCGCTCTAGCAGGTAAGGAACGCAAGATGTAAAGTTTTGCAATCCTTTTACATTAACTACAGCACTGAAATGGTTTCAGTTTCAAAGCGAAACTGCAACATTCATGTAATCCGCGTTAAAACTAGTACCGTGATTACAAAGTATACTACAGCACAAGATTGTCCTTTCTCTAACTTTTTTCACAAAACATCTCGGGATTCTCTGTAATATTGCGTGGAACTAAGTGTGCAGTACATGCAGTATGCAAATTATATAACGGAAAATCCCGAGTTAAGTTTCTTTTTTCCTTTAATGTATATCATTTACATCGTATCGATACATTCGTAAGTTGTAATACATCACAAACATAAAAGGGTCGCCAATAGAGATACGGCCTAAAACAGTCAGTGTAACAGGGGCCGCTGGGATTTAAACCGGATTGTTGGCAACGATTGGTTTGAACTAACGACCTTGTATGTAAGCATTTTCTTAAATAAATATTAATGAGATTATTCAGATATAAAATTTAATGAATTCCATTTAAAATGCAGAACAAGTAAAAGTCACAATACATGTATGAACACGTCAAATGCAGTCTAAGGGTTGAACTTGATTATGCGGATCACTGTTCAGTGAAACTGATGGCATGCGTCACTGAAACAAATGGCAGTCATTTATAGCATGTCCCGTTCTTTTCGTAGTAGCCCTCCTTGCATCCAAATGTGCATCCCTCTATGGAACAGGAGCCACCTTTACACAAATTACAATCATTTTCACAGGTTTTACCGTAATATTCTACAGGGCATTCCGTACACGAAGACATATTCGCACACGCTGTACAAGTCGGCATGCATTTTCGACAAGAGTGGTAGTATTCCGTCTCGAAATATCCCTTTGCACACCCAAAGGTACACCTGCTAGAAGAACAGGCACCACCTTCACATTTAATACAGTCAATGTGACAATTTGAACCGTAATAACCTGAAACACATTCCGTGCAAATCATAGGATTGAAACAAGCTGTACACTTCGGCTCGCATTTAAAACAGTACACTTCATCTAACTTAAAACGAGTCCAATATCCAATACTTGAATGTGTCTTTGCATAATAACTAAGTTCGCAGGATGTGCAGTTATATTTATTGATGCAAATTAAGCAATTGGCTGAGCATGGGGCGCACGTGCCATTGACGAGGAAGAACCTGGGATCGCACTTCATGCATACACTGTCCACACACGTGCCACATCCTGGGTCGCATCCGAGTGCGGGCGTAACATCTGGCAAATAAAGAAGTACAGTGAGTGAATATTTATTAAAGGGTCAATTGGTGAACTAAATGTATGTATATATCAATGTACATGTATACAGTAACACACATATTGTTTAATTTTAGCTCATTTCATTGAGTTTTGCGACGCATTTTTAAAATATTTCCAAAGAGCATATTTCCCCTCATTAAACATTATATTCTCTAGATTATGATATTGCTATTAAGAGGTTAGTAACTGGAGTAGCCAATATCACAAAGGGGCACAAATATCCCAATTAATAACCTGTTTCTTGCATACCGGATGCAGTGATCCCGTGTTTTGCATAGGTGCTAGAAAGCCTGATCTTACACATCGGGAAAGATAAAAGTCACGCGCTGATACAAACAATAGCAGTTGCATGGCGTCATTGTGTAAATAAGCAAAACGTTAGTAGTTGGCGACGTACTCGCAGAATATAAATGGTATGCAAGAAAACGAATCGATCATGGGTATCTGGTGCAGATAGGGAAATTCCAACACTCGATATAATTGTTTTAATCGGAACCTCGTGTTGGAATTCTCGAGCTTCACCGGATACACATGAAAGATTTTTAAATTATTACATGTGCTGTGTGATCGTAACGATTAGTTTAAATAAATTGAGCAGTAAACAAATACATGATTTTCCCTTGATGTAACATGTATTACTATGTAACATGTAACAAAATAGGTTTTCAGGTTAATGCCGCCTGTGCTGAAGTAGTTATGATAAAATATCACGTGAGACATCGAGCCAAAATCAATATTAGAGGGACGATAATCCTGTTTTGTTGCTGTCCTGGTAATGCAGTAATTTGTTCATAAGAGCAATCAACTTCATATGACTACAACATTATCCTGTCAAGTCGGTCATTTTACGTGCCTCTATAAACGTAGACTCATCCACAGCCAACAACTAAAACTGTAGACTGTCAGTAGCCGTTGCGTGTGATCAAACTTAAGGGCATTCATTGGTCAAACAGTATCGGCTAAGACACGTCATTTATTTGAAAGCGTTTACATCCATTTATCTTTAAAAGTGTTTACATCCATTAATATTTGAAAGTACATCCATTAATCGATTGTTTATAAATATACACACTTCTAAAGTGCTTCAATAATGTCTAGTTTGTTTTGTTTTTAGAATGTAACAATTTGAAACTGACAAGCATTTTTAAATTACGTTTGCTCTAATTTTAATTAAAAACAAATGAAAAGTGGAATATATTAAGCCAATACAAATAAACTGCATCAAAAGTATACCCGCTGTTGAAAATTGATAAAAAAATAATAATTATCCCACGTGCAGAGTTAGAAGTCTGTCAGTGCATGTTCTACAAATGATTCCATTCTCCACATCTTTGAAACTATTGTTTTATGTTTAATGCTGCTTTTGACGAATGTATCTTTCTTGGGCATTTAGGTACTTGATAATATATAAACTATGCAACGTTTAATGTTTTAGACGATTATTTTATAGAAGTATTCTCAATAACTGTTAATATTGTGCGCCTAACCGCAACCAAACATACCCAGTAATTGCTTATATATCCATTTATATAAATAAGTAAGTAAGTAAGTAAATTGTTTATTATAATGACATGAAATAACGTGCAAGGACTATGAATCCATATTAAAGCCCAACTATCATCTATATATAGAACGTAAAACAGACGATTGGCCATGATCGTTATTAAAGTGCACTTTACGTGTTATCAAATATGCCGTCTTTGAATTTGAAAAAAAGGACATGCGCAGATAAGCAGTCTTCTATACCACTAGGCGACCCAAAAATGATTAAGCGAGTGATATTAAGAGTCTCTGTTAAACAGATATTTCAAGGCAAGAATAGAAACTTCGAAATAGGAATGTGTTGTGTTTTGTTTAATAGAATGTATATAGAATAAGTACAAAAGTCGAACAGGAAATGCAGCTTTCACAGAACACAGAAAACGCAAAAACACGCAAAAGGACAAACATGAATGGCAATGTTAACAAAGAATAAATGTTGGGGGTTTAAACCAGGTTCTAGGGCCTAATTGTTCTGACAAAACAATTTTTTGTTGAGGGGAATAAAGGAAACAAGACAAACAGAGCAATGACACCTTCGACACCTTTGCAGACGGAGTGCTGATCATAGGGGCTGCTATGAAATATATATATTATATATTCTGTGATGAATTATAGAAATTTTCCAGTTTGAGAAAATCTATAACATATCCCTTCCTCTACTGTGCTATCTCGCCTAGTGTGCAAGATAGCACAGTAGCCAAATGTTATGAACTAAACGATAGACGTCACGATATTACGTCACGAATAGACTTCATGATATTACTCCGCGCTGTCGCCAAAGGAGTGGCAGAAGAAGGAATACTTGTGTCAAAAGACGATTGGAAAGAAATTCATCACAGAATATATATCATATAGTTTAATTAACATTTTTGTCGTGATACAGAAATAATTCACTCGTGAGAAATATTCTTGCGATATAGAAACTCGTGCGAAAACGCACTCGTTTCTATATCGCAAGAATCTTTCTCACTCGGGAATTATTTCCCGTATCACTTCAACAATGTTAATTAAACTCTATATTTTCTCAAGTTCATGTGAAACAATAAAACAATACAACAATAACTGTGTCCCAGAATATTATTCTGATACCTTTTATCGACTTTTTTTGGAAATCAAAGGCTATTTTTTAAATATTTTTTATTTTGTTTGGTCATCACAGAAACATTAACAGAAAAACTGACATGAGCAATTGCACAAATGAAGAATTAGTTGCTCAAAACTCCTAATAAAGTTCAGGTAATCCACCGAAACGAAGTATTTTGATGACATATATTGATTATATATAATACAATTTAACGATTTCAAATATGTTTACTTAGCGCATTCTAAAATAGTATTGTTTTGCTTACAGTTCAATATCTTTTTGATATTGGCCAGCTTAAGCAAACAAACAAAATGTAAACTGAAATACTTTTATTGTGTGTCAAACAAAGATTTGCATTTGTTTTGAAGAATTTCCATTATGCAATTAATGTATTGTTTTTTCAAGGAATAGTGTTACAATTCTATTTAAAACATTTACATTAGGATCAATTTATATTATAGTACAACAGTATTTAAAACATTATATCAATTACGTGAATCAATTGTTTTCACTATCTTATTAAGAAATATGGATAAGGAGTAATTAATTAGAAGTATACTATAACTGTACTTTACATTATATAATTACCTGAATTACGTGAATCAATTATTATTACTAATTAAACTATATATATATATATTTCTTGTCAAAATCGTTAAATTACTGTTATGATACTCATAGAATATGTGTGTAACTGTTGACCGCCAAATATATTGGCGATGTATATACGTTTGAGCATGAATAAAAACTGAACTGAACTGAATTTAGCAATTGATTTCTGTAACGGTACATTATGGTACGTGATGTTTTATAAGACTGACGAACCGCATGCCTGGGGGTTGTGTGGGTAGGTATAATGCGTCAATGAGCTATCTAGAACATGTTCAGACTATCAATCCATCATATACTTGTTTTCTCGCTCTTAAAACAGTAACATACGGTCTGTCCGGCTTCCCTGTCTAACCAAGACGAGACGATATGGACAAGTGCCTGTGGGTTGCTATTATTTATTATTTTGGTAATTATCAAAAGCTTTTGTTTGAAAAAAGTTTCAAACGACAGACGGCCGTATAAATCATTGAATCATAGTGTATGCATACATGATATATACATGTTATATTTACCATTTTATCAATTTACGATATAAAACTAGTTTTGATCGAAACTTCCTGTTACCGATTGAGTTATCTGTGTCAATATGACACAAAAACAATACCCTTTAATATATTTGACATACCTTGACTGCTGCTTGTAAGAAGTCGCAACACGACGAAGAACAGCAACCACGCAATCCTAGCAAATAATGGCATGACAGTAATTTTAGCGCTCTTAAACTTGAACGATTTGTTTTCATACAATCTTTAACATAAATGCATGTCTATTTAAGGTTTAATCACAACATGTTTACTTGCACTTACATCCTATTCACAATACGCACATTATATAGGTAATTAATTACACCACAATCTGTCAAAGTGTCACGTATTTACTCATGCTTATCCCTGCAACACTGCCAAACGATAAGTTGTTTTTTAAACGGTTTTATTTAAACAGCCGTGTATTTTAGTGTTTTAATGTTTCGTATTTGTTTTTTTCGTGTCTGTGTACCCCTGATGAAGGCGTAAGCCAAAAGCGCTTGGGGTTTTATAAACTGTAGCACTGTAGAAATGTTGTTTCCTATTTATTAATTTATTCTAACATTTCGTATCCTTCGGGGATCCAGTACTTTTTGAACTTTTTGAACGGTATTTTGTAGATGTGTGTATTTTCTCATTCTTATATATAAGACAATACTGTGTATATATGTATATATATATAAAATTTGAGAGAGAATTAAATTCAGAATAGACAGTATATATACACAATATTGTGTATTTTTTGCATGAAATTTAAGTAAAAATAGTAAAATTATCTTAAATCAACACGTGTGTGATGGAAATATAATATTCTAATGTTTTATGGATATTTGTATTGATTTAGCTAATTTAATCCAATCAGAATATACCTTAAACTCCGATTATAAGCCCTAATATATCCTATAACCTTGTCAATCAATCAAAATACCCTAAATTAATAGTGGTATATGCATTACCTGGTCCGAGTATTAACTTTCATACCCTATCCAACCCCTTCTCTGGATGGGTTGGCTTGGGTATGGAATAAAACCTTAATTTTGGCTTAAAAAGTTTGCACATTGAAACATTAAAACATTTAATAGGTAATTTTAAACAGGTTATTTTGTCAGTAAAACATGTTTGTAAACGTACTTTATTGTCTAACTATCCGTCTTAAAATCCTGCTAATATAAGCTTTCCCATCGCTTAATGGAATTAAGGCGGAACCACGTAATGGACCAAAATAGACATTCAAGCCTGACTGAAGGTGTGTTTTTTATCTGGCTAAATTGTTTGATCAATTAAATTGAAGAAAAATCTTCTCTTTTTTTCTTTTTTACAACTAAAGTATTTTCTTGCAATATATGGGGCATTAAAATGTTTCGGCTACAGTCAAAATCATTCGGCTTGACACGTAAAACTAACATTTTCAAATTTGTAACCGTTCCAATCTTTTGCCTCAAATAAAGATCAATTGAAGCTGTGTTGAAAATTGTTTCTACTCTAGAATGACGTTTGTGATTTTCAGTGGTCAAAACAGCAGATTATACGGAAAAAATGCTACATATTTTATATACATTTAACATATGCCATCAACTTCACTACATGCACATATTTTTAAAAGAAGCTACTTTAAAGAAATACTAGTTGTGGGGCAGATTGGTGAAACAATTGTGTATTATTTGACAAAAGCACCAAACATTGCACATAGTTAGACAATACAATACGGAAAATATTTGGCTATAGAGCCACGTCAGATTTATCAAAATGGCCGCCATTTTCAAAATGACCTCCAAATACGTAAGAAATAATCAATTGAACCTATATGTATCAGGTTTTAACAATATATATTATGGCAATCACAGCAAATTCCGCAAAATAATAGACAAAGGGTCATGACATATTACCTGGGTATATGTTCAGTTCAAAATGCTACCGTTTTCAAAATGGCCGTCAAAACATGTTGAAAATAGTAAAGGGTGCAATTCGTTTAATAATTGTTCGTTAGAAAATAAATAATATGTTATTTTTTCTCACTTAACTTTCTTAACATGCTATTTGTTTGTCAGTATTGCAATAAAGAGTTATTTAGAGGCACCCTATGTTTAAGGTATTAAGGGATTTATACGGTTAAATCAAATTAAACTTCGGATTGAGTCTACGTTTCTCCTGGGTTTTGACATTTCTGAAGGGTATAAAAACAATATAATATTATAAAACCCTTATATAAATTATCTGCTTATCAAGACAAAACAAGTAAACAAAAACCAAACGCGAAGACTTTTTATGCTAACGGGCTAATTGCGTCTAAACTAGTTGTCGAGCAGAAACAATGGAATTGTCCTGAAACCCAATGCGAAGATCATAATGGCATTTTGCGTTGATACCTTTATATATAAAATGGAGGCACTTAACACAATCGGAGACTTGCTCGAAGACTATAGATGGGTAAGCGCCCTTGTGGCAAATGTAAAATTAGCTGACACTGCATATTCCTTTTTGAAATAAACACATGGATCAGGGAATGCACATCAGGTGATTACCGTACTTATGGTAAACCGGGCTTGCAGTTATTTCACTGAGAGTGTGAGCAAGGCATGTGAGTATTGCACATGACGATTATAAAGAGAAACCGAAAGTTCGCAATTGCAGTTACCCTTTAAATCTTAGTCATCTGTGTGTGCGTGTGCGATAAATGGCATTAGTGTTGTCTCATCAATACACATTGAGCTAGCTCACAAACTGAAAAATAAGACTGTAGAGGAATATGGAGGTACAGTAGATACTGAAAACCCATCGCAGCTTGATGATCTCTGAACCAGCTATGACCCGCTTTATCTGTTAGTTTCAGTCATTGCGATAATTCATCAGGCACTGCCAAAGAAAGGACTCCGATCTTTGGCATCATGAATAAGTTAAAGATTTTCATAGGACAGGTTGAGTGACACAGTAGAGGAATTAGCAAAATATATTCAAGGATAATATTGAGGATTTGCTAGTGCATGACTTTCATTTCATAGCAGACTCTCATGTGACAGCCGTTGCTCAACAACTAGGTATCTTTTGTCATGCAAAGCATGACACGTTGGAAACTGAGATTATAGATGACATAACCAAGAACAGATAAACAAGAACATGTCTTTCCGTAGTGATCATCAACTTACAACATATATTATATCTTGCCTTCTCCTCTCCCATATATATGTATCGTATAAAGAAATATAAAAAGATCGGGCAGGGAAAGTAGCATTCAAGGAGGACTGTCAACCACAAAACACCGAAACAAACACGCAAACAGAAAAACAAGAAGGCAAAAGTAATAATAAATACAAAATACATCCCAAACACAAAAGGGTTGACAATAGGGCTACCGCCTTAGAACGGTCAGTCGCAAAGTAGGCCACTGGGGTTTAAACCGGTCCTAGGGTGCACCAAACCTCACAATAACCCTACTGTCATCCCATTAAAACAGGACAGTGTAAATAAAGAAATCCCCGCCATGATCTCATCTCTAACCAACAAGCCAGCATCAATATGCAATATAAGTAAAACACAAATATGCTCGTAATAATTATAATACAAAAAAACAATAGCCTAGAAAGCCACAATGAAGGTACTCAATGACTTGGCAGAAGCCAGAGCAACAAGAGAATAAACCATTAAGGGCACGACAAGAAATATCATAGAAAAACATCAAACGACAACGTCCCAATGGGCTTTAGGTAGGCGTCATCATAGGGTCCACAGCCTGTCCGGTCATCATACAATTAAAGAGGAAAGCATAGTGGCGAACTATAAAAGGGTCCACCACCAAGCAAGCAGTACGTTGCAAAATGATAGGGTCGTAACCTCTTTTGATAAACTTTTTAACAAGTTTAACAAAGATAGTATGAAAGTGATCATGACCAAGAATCTGACGAAGTTTATAAATCACATCACCATAGAAGTCAGGTTGTGATAGTCCTTGTCGCAGAAGAGTCTTTAAATTACTTTTATATTTGGAAAGAAGATCAGGGTTGCGATGATCAAATTTTGCAAAGGTTTTACGAAGTTTATGGTAACGGTAACCCTGATTGTGTAGCGTTTTAAATGATTACGGATATTGCAGTCCTCAACTCAAGTACAGGCTCTTGAAAAACGAATAAGTTGAGACACATACACCCCATAAGAAGTTGCTCGGGGAACATCCCCATCCAAGTGGGGATAATTAACAATGTCAAAATTAAAATCATCTCTCTTGTCATAGATTTTGCTAATTATTTTACCATTTTCAATCGAGAGATCTAAATCAAGAAAAGAAGCGTTATTATCAGATATATTAGCTTTGTTAAGCTGAAGTTCTTTAAGATAAATATTACTAACCATAGTTGGTAAGAAAGGGTTGTCAATGTTCAATATGTCATCCAGATACCGAGAGGTGTCATTAAAGGGTTCAATAACATCTGCCTGGGTATCTGGTGAACGATTCAACATAAACTCTCTTTCATAGCAAAATAAAAACAAATCTGCGACAAGTGGTGCACAGTTCGTACCCATAGGTATACCAACAATTTGTCTATAAACGGTGGTTCCCTACATGACGAAAATAGTATAGGAAAACGAGTGCTTCACAAACTTCATAGCAAGTCCACATAGTATAATTGTCTAAACTGCCTTAGTAAAAAACGCTTTAATATTATTACATGCCAAAAATGTAGTATTTTCTCTAGCGAATGTTTTTTGAATAAGAGAAATTAGCTTGTCTTTAATAAGGTTATGTGATAAGGTTGTATATAGTGTAGAGAAGTCATAAGTGCTTATTGATGAAACTTGAACATTGTATCGAGAACGTCTACTGAATTTTTTATAGACCAACATAAATTAATCCCAGAGTTTTCATAAGTTTTATCACAATATAGTTTAACGTGATCCTTAACGGCAGTAAGACAAGAAGTTAAAAGTTTGGAGATGTTTGTTGTGATGCAGGCACTAGAATTCGAAATAAAGCGAGCCTTATATGGATTTTTAAGTAATTTAGGAATTCAATACATAGTAGGCAGTTTATTTTGCTTATCGTTTACACCAGCCTAGAAAGTAGTGCACCGAGTGATATGTGCGGAAACAACATCGTCCTCAGTAGAATTAACTGGAGTATACGAATTGGTGCTACCGAGTTCCGGAGATAAAACATTAAAGTTTGGATTAAGGTTCATCTTCTGTCTCAACAGCCCTCTCTAATTTTGGAAAATTTATTTGGATGATTTTAATCAGACTATACGAGCTCCCTTAAATACCGTGTTATGCATGCAAAACATTAGTAAATATGATTAGCAGTTCATTTACACATTGTTAAATGTCACTTGCAGAAAGTTTAGTAGGGGATACATCATCCATGATGAATATATTCAAAAGCGTGACAGCCATCATGCAAAACAAAAGCAGAGCTCTGGTAAACTGGCACATTAATCGGTTGCGATACAGAGAAACTAAACACGCCCAATGAAACAGAGATGAATATATGCCTTGTATCAGACAACGAAAGTAGGATGCAGATTGATCTCCATCATTTCACTAAGATATACAGTGCGTGTGTTGCATGTGGCAGATTATGTTATACCAATCTGGCGGGGATTTCTTTATTCCCACTCGTTTTTCAGGGGTTCACCTATTGGACAAGAGTGATGTTTGGTGTACCCTATAATCTGGTTTAAATCCCCAGCGACCTTTTTGCCAATGACCGTTCCATGGTGGTTCCCTTAATGTCACCCCTTTTAAGCCTGTGGTGTCGCAAACTTCGCTTCTTGTTTTCGTTGTAATACATAAGATTAAACAGAAATAAAGCAAGATATTTTCATTGTTGTACATTAAATAATAAATATACCCGATCTCGACAAATGTTGTCTAAACCTTAAAGTCTAATTGGAGGGATCACTGACCAGCCACTCAGACAGCTGTCACCGTAATGACCTGGGAGACATTCCGTGCATGAAGACATATCTGAGCAAGCTGTACACGTCGGCTTGCACTTTCTACAACTATTCGAACGGTTCCACTTGAAATATCCCTTTGCGCATCCAGCAGTACAGAACCCGTCTTTAGCACAGGCACCGCCTTCGCATTCATTACAGGTAATACGACAGTTTTCACCGTAATAACCTGACACACATTCCGTGCAATTCAAAGGATTGACACACAAGCTGTACACGTTGGCTCGCATTTTAAGCAGTAAACTTCATTGTCCTTAACACGAGTCCAATATCTGAAACGTGAGTATGTTTTTGCCCATAATCCACGTGCACATACAATGCAATTCTTTTCGTTGGTACAATATAAGCAGTTGGGTGAGCACTGGACGCACGTACCACTGTTGATGAAATACCCGGGTTTGCACAGCATGCATGTATTTTCCATACACAAGTCACATCGTGGGTCACATCCGAGCTCAGGCTTTACATCTGGCAAATAGATTAGTACTATTATAGACAAATAGACAGACAATATTTTATTGTATTGACATCGTATCTTATCACAAATTAAATACAAGAGGTTTTCAACTTATAACGCGACACATTTCATTTTGGAACTGAATAAAAAATCTTGACATTCTCGCCGAACTTGTTCGTTTTAATCTCAAGTCTAATGATTCCTTCGATATAAAACATTATGACATACACTAGTACGTGCTTGTTAATTTTGATGCATCCGTACGTTTGAAAAACTGTAGAGAATGATCATCTTCAATTATAAAAATAACTGCAATACAAATAAATGCTTGTAAAGTGTCGTTTGAGGTTATAGAATTCTGATATGTCCATTCTGGACGTAAAAAACGTGGAATATACATTTTTAGCTCTACTGGCCAAGGGCCAGCAGAGCTTATGGGATGGTGTGTTGTCCGTCTTCCGTCGTCCGTCCGTCGTCCGTCCGTCCGTCGTCCGTCGTCCGTTAACTCTTCTTCAAACGACTTCTCCTCAGAAACCGCTTGGCTAATTTTGACCAAACTTCACACGGATGATCCTTAGGTGAATGCTTTTTAGATTTGTTAAAATTACGTCAGTGCTACATCCAAGATAGCTGCCATTACCATATATTGTTGAAACCTTAAAAATTCTTCTTCTCCAGAACCGCCGGACAGAATGCAACAGTTTTTCTTTTAAAATGATCGCCTACGCCTAGACTATCAAGATTGTTCAAATAAAGTTCCTAGGTTCAGAAATGGCTGTGCCCCGGGGGTCCAAAGTTTGTATATTGAGGTTTTGCATGTTTTTCATATAGGAAAAAAAATTAAAAAATCTTCTTCTCTGAAACCACAAGGCACAGAGCTCTCATGTATTACAAGTAGCATCAATTTGTGGTCCTCTACTAAGTTTGTTCAAATGGTGACCCTGGGGTCAAATTTGTCCCAGCCCCGGGGGTCACAATTTTACATAGACTTATATAGGATTTTTTTTAAAAAAATCTTCTTCTCGGAAACTACAACAGCCAGAGGTTTGATATTTTGCATTTACTATAAGCTTATGGTCCTCTACCAAGTTTGTTCAAATGAACAGAACACAGTAAATCCCATGAAACACGCAAAAAGACAAATATGAATGTCAAAATTAATAAAGAATAAAGGCATATGACGTCACAAACACAAATAGGGTTGAAAACAGTGCTACCGCCTTGGAACGTTCAGTGGTAAAATAGGCCGCTCGGGGTTTAAACCAGGTTCTAGGGTGCACCAAACCTCACACTTACCCTACTGTCATCCCAATAAAACGGGCAATGTAAATAAAGAAATCCCCGTCATGAACTATTCTCTAACCCACAAGGCAGCATTACTAGGCAATAGAAGTAAACCACAAAGATCCTCGTGTATAAATAAAAACAAAATAGCCTAGAAAGACACAAAGAAAGTACTCAATGACTTGGCAAAATCCAGAGCAACAAGAGAATAAACCATTGAGGGCACGACAAGATTGCAGACAAACATCAAAAGTCACCGTTATTTTGGGCTTCAGGTAGATGTCATCGTAGGGTTCACAGCTTGTCCGGTCATCTCACAATTAAAGAGGAAAGCATAGTGGCGAACTGTAAATGGGTCCACCACCAAGCATGCAGTGCGTTGCAAAATGTATGAAAGTGATCATGACCAAGGATCTTACGAAGTTTGTAAATTACATCACCATAGAAGTCAGGTTGTCCTTGTCGCACAAGAGTTCTTAAATTAATTTTATATTTGGTAAGAAGATCAGGGTTACGATAATAACATTTTCCTAAAGTGTTACGAAGTTTATGGTAGCCCTGATGGAGAAGCTTTTTAGTTATTCCAAGATTACGAATACTAAGGTCCTCAACTCGAGTAAAAGCTCTACAAAAACGAATAAGTTGAGACACATAGACGCCATAAGAAGTTGCTCGGGGAACATCGCCATCTAAATGGGGATAATTAACAATATCAAAATTAAAATCATCTCCCTTGTCATAGATTTTTCGAAACTTGCATACACGCAAACAAAGTTTTTTAAAAACTGCAATAAAATGGAAATAAATTATAAAAGAAAATGAAATTCAGAGGAAGAAAACAAGTATCAGTAAGCGCATGCAGTACCACTGACTGCATGACTACTTACTTACTTACAATGTATTGCTTTTCTTCTATATACAAGCAAAAGTATTGGACCACAAGTTCTTGCAAGATTAATAAAGGCTCGTCCCAACAATATTGTAATTAACAGCTAACAAGATGGCAATATAATTAACACACAATATTCAATATATTTTTCGGTGAACAAAAGAACAAAAAAAGGAGAGAAGTTAATAGAATACAGTTCCAGGAAAGATTAAACAAAAAGGAATGAATGATGATGCTGTGGATGTAGGGTCCTGCCCCGAGCGGGTGTCATAATAGCGTATATAATCTCTAGTCGTTATCACATCGTTTAGTATCTTTAATGTATAGTTGAATATGATTAGTAATCGTGCTATTATCTTTATTTGTACAACTATCGTTTCCAAAAAAAAATACACGAACGCTAAGCGGGTGAAATGGACGGGTAGCATGAAAAAGACGAAGTCGTTCATTTACATTTAACGGACATTGCATGAAATAATGTTCAGCGTCCTCCTTTTCATGCCAACACTTCTCACAGATTGCGTTTTCTTTGATATTGTTTATAAACAAATCATATTTTAGGTTACTGCATTTGTCTCTTATCCGTGCATGAAATACAGACAATCTACGACATCCAGAAAAATAGAAAATACGTATATTGGGCGGATTAAAGTATTGATTTGTAATAAGAGCTTTAAAAGCAGACAGGGAGTCTGTATTTCGTATGTGTTCAGGTATTGTATTCCATAACGATATACACGAGGGAATGAACGAATTACTAAATAGCTGCGTTCTCGTATGAATAGATACGTAATCATTTGAATTTCTTAAGTTGTAAGGAGCAACTCTGCCAACTCTGTCAGGGAATAAATTGGCAAAATATACAGGAAAATAACCAGCTTTAACCTTCCAATCAATTATCATTTTTTGGTAAGTTCTTCTGTCTTCTAATGGTAACCACCCAATTTCGGTATATAATTACGAATAGACGTTGATCGTGTTTATCCAGTGACGATGCGAGCTGCTTCATGTTGACTTTTTTCGAAAGTGTCTTTTTCGTATTGGGTGCAGCCGACACAAATAAAAGAAGCATATTCAAGTATTGGTATCAAAAACGATAATATATTTGGTTTAAAGCTTTACGATTGATTAAAAACTTTATTTTCCGAATAATTCCTAATATTTTAGAGGCTGACATAGTAATATTGGTAATAAGTTCGTGCAAATTTACATTTATGACTAAGCGTTAAACCCAAGTGATTAGGGTGTTCAACAAAGTTAACTGGCATATTATTAAAAATCAACGAGGGCTGTTGTATTTTTTTTTTGAGCGAAAAAATAATAGCTTCAGTTTTAGTTGGATTAAAATCGACAAGCCACTGTTTAGACCAAGCAGATATAATATTAAGATCATTTAAGATTCCCTCAAGATCTGTAATATTAGACGAAGTACTTGCAAGAGATGAAGCATCTGCAATGACTGCATGGGTACCATCGGCGCATCATCATCATCAAAATCAAAATATTCATACATATCTGGATCAAACGTAGGATTGTCAAACTCAAATCCACCCTCAGCCATTGTTTATTTTATTTAATTTTAAAAAATATATTCAAAAAATAAAAATAATGTCAACTTACAGGAACAAACTCAACCCTTATAGAAAACTAAGAGAGTATTATGTTGTCAATGGCATCCGCACAAGTGTAGTAATAACTAATAATACGTCAAAAATAGACCAAAAACAGCAACTGCGTGTGGGATTTCCTAATCTAAGTACTAATGATGTGATAGTTCCACGTACTGCTCGTCTTGCCTTTGAAATAGAACTTAAAAGCAGCAAAGACCCCAACGCTACTATATACCAGAATCTGGGTAGAGCAATTGTGAAGCAAACGACAATAAAAAATAAGTGGCAATGACGTCATGACAATACACGACAGTGATATATATCATTGTTATGTAGATTTATAAAAAAGCCCTACCGAACGAGTAAACATGGCTTACCAAGATATTGGTAAAGCAAGCATGCTTAAAACATAGAGTTGGTGCAGATGATGCTTCCTCGGACGCTGAGGATGAAGCTGTAGCAGTAGCTTATGGAAATAAATTTTGTATTCCACTGGACTTTGAAATATTAGAAAGTCATATGCCATTTTATCAAGCGGGGTTTGGTGATAGGTTAGAATATGAAATAACGTTTAACGATTATAACAAAGTTATCAAAAGCAGTGATGCTGATGCATCTTATGTAATACAAAATATCTGCTTGGAATTTGATAAGGTTAGTGATGCTGAATTAGCCAGACAAATAAGACAGCAAACCAATGGTTAGATAGTATTTATGTATGACCGTGTGTTGCGATATAAAAAATCATAAAGAATAAATCTGATACCCTTTGGGATATCAACATTAATGTACCAACACGGAGCATGAAAGGTATTCTAATGCTGTTTGAAGACCCAAACAGAACAGACACGGAATCTTATTACAACCCAAAGATTGAACATGTTCAAATGACAATAGAAGGCGTACCAAATCAGTGGTATAGTCAGGGCATGAGGGCATATCAACATTGGGATGAAATCAACAAATATTTTGCCTTAACATCAAAAAGAAACAAAGAGACAGACATAGTGGCGAAGGACTTATACTTTACCAATGTTTCTCTTGAGAGCTATCTGACAAAATCATATGCTTTGTGGCTTGTCCTTAGAAAATGCGATGACAGTTTATTACACGGCAGTGGAAGAACAATAAAAAACGGCAGTGACGGCATAAGGATACTAATAAATAAAAAAGCAGAAGCAGATCAACCTTTAAATATTTATATATATATAATACAAGATGCGAAAATCAATTTCGAAGGTGGAAGATTTAAAGAAGTACAACACTAAATATCCTAAATATCCACACAGTGCCATTATCTGTGGTCAGACAGGCTGTAATAAAACAGAGTTTGTTCTTGACATACTTGAACAAAAGTATGCTGGAGGTTTTGAAAATATAATTATATTGTGTCCAACTATAAAGTGGAACGAGGCTTATAAAAATAGACCCTGGATAGGAGATGTAAGACATTCGAGAGATAAAAAAATAACAATTGTCAATCACGTGAGCAACGGTAAAGAAATGCTACAAGAACTGTTGCGTTTATTTTTCAAACAATATGCTGGCAAACCCACACTATACATCAGTGATGATTGCTCCGCCACAAAAGAATTAACAAAGAAAAAGGATATGTTGTCAGAGTTGGCATTCTCTGGTCGTCACGCCAAACAATCAGTGTGGGTCATTTCACAGGGATATAATTCTGTATTGAAAGATTTGAGGGAGCAAGCAAAATGGTTGTGTATGTTTTATATCAAAGACAGAGATAGTTATGAAAATTATTTAAGAGAGAATGATGTTATTCCGACTGCAAGTGGATTTGTGGCGTATAAATTGATTTCATAAAAACATTAAGAAACTATAATTACTTTGGAATGACAAAGTCATATGCATGATACTTATTTTTTTTTGTTGTTCATACATGGTTTCAATCCAAGTGGTCGAATATAATATGGTGGTTAAGCATTTGTCTTCTCTATTTTATCTTTGAGATGACCAGGCGCCCATACTTCACCGTTGTCTAATAATGTCAATACCATGGATGGACCATACTGAGTATCCATTATTTTTGTATCTGTAATAATGTATATTTTATTCTTCTCCAGGTCTGTCAATTTCTTGGTGCTATATTGATTTTGCTCTTCGAGCAGTTCATCAAATCGTGCAGTTGTGATTTCCATTTGTTTTCTTTATATTTATATAAATTTTAATCTTTAGTAGAAAAAAATGGAAAAGATTTATTACAGCCCAAAAGGATTTTACTCAGCAGTTAAAAAATTGGCAAAAGAGGCTTGTGTCAGTGAGAAACAGGCATTAGAATTTTTAGAAAAACAAGCTGTGTGGCAGATTTATTTACCCGCACCAAAGAAAATAGTTAGACCCAGGTTTGATGTTTCTACTAAGAATGGAGTCATCAAGCTGATTTGTTATTTTACCGCATGACACTTTGGGGTTTGGCCGTGGACGCAAGACATATAAATATGCTTTGACTGTTGTTGACATTGCGAGTAGATACAAAGAAGCAGAGCCACTGACTTCCAAGGATAGTAAAGACGTTGCCAAAGCATTTGAGAAAATATACAGTCGGCATCTGAAATATCCAAATTTATAACAAGCTGTCAGTGTCTGTGTATAATAAAGTACAGTCATCTCCGTACCTTTTCTTTAGGGTATAATAGTACCAATCATACATCAAGTGCTTTGATAAATCTAATACTGACATCCCAACATAGATTGGTTTGTTTAATGTTAATTTTGTTTTGTTTACATGTATTGCTGACAATTCATCTGAGAACTTTATACGTCTGTTAAAGTTGGGTTTGGCTATTATTCTTCTTATTTTTTCATTTTCGGAGCCGTCAGTTCTGACTAGTTTTATATCAGTCCGCTTGCGTAGATTTTCCATTGTCTTGCCAAACACAGAGTTGTTCATTTGTTTGTAAAAATCTTTTTCAAAGGGTGATTTAGCTTGTTTTCTAAAATCTGGGTTTTAAACGAATATATGGTTCCATCCATGGTTTTTCATTGAATTCTAATACTCTGTGTATTTTTGTTAGTTTCATACCCAAAAATAAATACAGTTGCAGGTTTTTGTGATGTATCACATATTTTTCTTTGTCCATAAGATTGGGAACTAGTTGTTCTACATTTATCATGCTATTTTTTTCCAACAGATCTGTCTGGTATTCAGACAACCATTACTTTTCACTGCTAATCTTTCCGGTGCAAGTGGATAGTCATTGTGAGCTTTATGGAGTTCTTTAGGAAATTCCAAAATGATATATAGGGTCCTATAGAAACCACAGCGTCCGAACGCAATAGCATCGTAGGTCGCACTGTACCGCAAACAAGGACTAGAAACTACAATGAAAGAGACAAAAAACAACAGAAAGGGTGGTGAATACAGGGTTACCGACTTCGAACGGTCCAAATCAACTTCAAGTATTTGTCCTTTGCCAGGTTTTGGTTTAGAAAATGCCCCACTCTTATTTCTAGCCTTCCAAACAAAGCCAGAATATGGAAGTGGCTGACTCATTGCCCATCCATAAAGGTTATTTTCATCAAAATCCATTAAGAAGTTGTTTTCCTCGTTAGGGTTATAATCAGCTACATGTGGATTGTTTGCTTTGGCATATCGTTTTGATACCATACTAATTCCACCACTCATACCTTTTTCTATGAATAGGTGCATGTCAATGTCTGTAAAAAGTTCTAGTTTTATCCCTGTATGTTTAAGTAAAGCATCCCAAGATAAGCCAGGTGCTGTATAGTAATGTAAAGGGTCAAGTTTGTATGCATCATATACTCAGCAAATATAAAAAGTATCCACTTTGTTTTCCTGCAAAATCTGAGACTGTAAGAAAGAACTAACAACTGCAGCATAATTTTCTTTCAATAACATCTTTATTTGATGTTGTCACACAATTTCATCGAAATATGCCGAATAATAAAAAAATAAATCGCAATTTAAAAACATAGGTGTGAAAACGAAATTAACAAAATTTAACAAATGTAAAGGTTAACAACAATATCATAGATTTAGAAAATTCATTCAAATACAAAGAAAATATTCACAAACTCGCTAATATTGCATGTGCTAATAGCTCATGTGTCCACTTTACACCGAATTGTAAAGTGGAAACACGACATGTTAGCGAGATTTTTAATATTTTCTGAATATTTCAGTGAACTTTCTAAATCTATTATATCGTCCTTAACCTTCACATTTGTTAAGTTTTGTTAATTTCGTTTTCACACCTATGTTCTTAAACTGTGATTCATTTTTTTATTATTCGGTATATTAAGATGAAATTTTGTGTGAACATCACATAAAGATGTTATTAAAAGAAAATCATGCTACAATTGTAAGTTGTTTATTACAGTCTCAGATTTTGCAGAAAAAGAAAGTGGATACTTTTTATTTTTTCTCAGTATACATGTTTTTCTAAAAGCTTGAAATACATCTGCTAGCAGGGTTACATCAGTTTTTAGATAGAGATCATGATAGTCTCCAAGAGTTTTACAGTTAAACTCTTCCCATATTTTTTCAGCATGTTTGTAATCTTTGAGACTTATACTTTCATCTGTGAGACTACTGTAAAACTTGTCTATAGGTGGCAATTGGTTTCCTTAAATCTTTCCACACTGTCCATATATTCATACTGGTAAACACCTTTCCGCAGAAGTAAATTTGTTTGTTCTCCAAACTGATTTTTGGTAATTTTGAAATCAGATTTGTCTGTTGCCTTAACCAATTTTTTCAAAGGCAAATTCATAAACTGAAAGCTTTCCAAAAATCAAAGTTGTCCTATGCTAAATGATATATATTTTTCTGCGTTGTTTGGAATGCATGTAATTTTACCTGAAATGTTATGTATTTTTTGCATAATAAGATGACTATCATATCCCTTGAGGTTATGAAATACAACAGGAATTATTGTTTTATCTGGTTTTATTTTCAGTTTTAGGTTGCAGTTTTTATGTGCTGCACCTCTGTATTCTCCTGTAAAATGACAGTGGTCTCTTACTTTACAGTTTTTACCTTTCCATATTTTATTCTCGCATATCCAACAATGTGTTGCATTTTCATAATCTTTCTCATTTTGTTGTGTCATGATTAATGTTTTTGGGTGAGCAAAAGTGTTGTTGATGTTGCTTTTATCACATTCTAAGTGATTTAAAAACATTTCAACAACATCTTCACCTCTGTAAATAACAGTTTCTTCAGCTTTGCCATCATATCTAACAACTTGGTACCCAAATCCACAAGCTTCGTGTATATTTTGAATTTCGGATTTCTTTCCAAATTTGATTGAATGCGGTTTGATTATACTCTCAAAATCAGCATATATTGCATAGGCACAGGCATCTGATTTTGATGATTTTTAAATTTTATGTGATTTTTACCTTCTTGCGGCATTTCTATTCTGCAAGAATTTATGTTGATACCATAACAGTCTTCTTTGTGTTTGGTGAGTAGATCTTCTCTTGAAAAACCGTAGAGACACCGGTCACAGAAATAAGTTTGACCTTTATGTTTGTTTTGGTCATAGAGTAACCTGTTTAGATTTTTAATCCAGCAGTAGTGATATTTTGTTGTTAATATCTTTGGTTCATCAGGATAATCATCAGGATTGTAGTTGTCATCTATAATTCCTTCTTCATTCTCTGAATCATCTTCTTCAACCTCAATGTCTTCAGATATTAAGAGCAGATTAGTTCGCTCGATATCTTTTGGTTGTTCTGATATGTAATATGGGAAAATGGTTATCTTTTTATTTTTTCCTGTTATGATATATCCATAAACGCTGATAGCAAGGTTGTTTTGTTTCTCTACTTTGGGAATTTGAGAAATTGGAGTGGGAAAGTCATACCATCCATATTCAACTTACCCATGTATTTCTTATAACTAGATATCGTTTTGGATTATTTTTATTAGGCCACAAAGCAGACACCAATGCCACTACCAAGCACTTATTATCTTTATTCTTAACATTGATTATAGCCTGTTTGGGCAGAGGAATATATGAAGAACCTTTTAATGGTTCATACTTTGCGATATTCAAGTAAAACTTAACACAGTGATCAATCTCCAATCCTGATGCTGTGTTTGTAAATCTTTCAAGGCTCGTTTGAATATAAGCAGATGATTCATTGTAAAATTCCTTTATATTCTCAGAGTTTAAGATTGCATTTTTTTCGCTGTGTAATACTGCTGCTGTGTACTTTTTGGTGGCGCCATCATCTTTGAATAGATTTACAGTGAGAGCTAATTGAAACTTTAATCCATTCGTCTCTGTCAGCTCTTTGATGATTTGATTTATGATAATGGATTTCTTATCACGGAATAGTATTTGAGGATCTTTGTATTCCTTAACAGATATGTCGTATGCTTTGAAATAACCACATATTGGAGTGTCAACCAGTTTTAATTATAGATGATCTTTGGGAACTTGTTTTTGAATATTAGATTTTCTAACTTTAAGAACTTGTTTCAGTTCATTTATAAAAAAATATTTGTAAATCAGCATATTTCTGCTTTTCTCGTTTACGTTGTTTTTTGTTACGTCGTCTCTTGCGTAAATTTTCTAATGTTTGAGAATTAACCTCTTTTGGAGTTTCCTTTGGAACTTCTTTTGGAGTTTCTTTTAAAGGCTCTTTAAGAGCATCTAGCGCCTTTCTAAGCTGATCATCATTAATTATTCCATCCCGGTGTAATTGTAAAATATATTTCACGTCTTCAGTACTCATGTTTGTTATATATTAAAAAATATTTTTTCTTAATATAAAAAAATATTTATTATAACAAAGAAGAGAAAATGGTAAACAAAAAAAAAATAGAAAGCACTAAAAGCATTTGTCAATTTCTCAAAGCTGGATGTCACGAGCCATGTTAAAACAAAACAACAAAAGATTCAAACTATTGCAGTTTACATAAATATAGATTAAAGCAAAGTAAAGTTTTACCGTGTCTAAGATGTGGAAAAGGTCAGTATGCAAAATATCAAATATATGTTGGTTGTGGAGCTCATATAGTTAGATTAAAACATAGATACTGGGAAGTTGTAAAGCCATATAGAAATTTGATGCGGAAGAATCATATTTTGTTAATTTCGTGTTTATTCGTTGATTTGGGTGTAAATTTAACAACAAATCAACTTTTATTAAAAAATCTCAGAATATAACTCTGGTTCAGTTTATTTCAGCACTTTGTGGTAGGAGTTTTTTATATATATGTAAATTGGGTGTTTACGGCTGTAAAACTGAGGGCACCGAAGTTTTACAGCCGTAACCCCAATTCACATATATATTGTCAAGAAGGATTTTTGTTTGTCTCGGTGACGGGGGCTTCGACGGAGCGGGGGCGGCAGCGGCGACGGTGTCAACATGTTTCGTTAAAAGTTGTTCGCATTCTTACATGACTTATTCAAATTCTTTCAAATGTTGCATATGTCTTCAATAACTTCAAGACAGCTCGTGCATACACATGTTCCATAACTCTGTATTGCATTTTAGCAAAGGTATGGTCCTTATTTCGACTTTGAAATTATTTACGATAACGTTTTTTTTCCGCATTGTAATATCTTGTAACATTGCATATTGAAATTCATTAAACTATTACATATGTCTACAGCATGATCGGTCACTCACACACACAAGTTCCACACCTCTGTGTTCCTTAACTCTGTATTGCATTTTAACAAAATAACGGACAATTTCCAACATAAAAATTCAATTACGTTCATGTTTTTACATTCTAATATTTTCAACATTGCTGAAACAAATTTATTCAAAAGGTCGCACATGGATGATAGTGACCATCCTGCTGGTGGAAACTATTGACGCCTTAGGTCTTGGATTATGTCTAAATCTTAGTCGGAATCGAAATAACGACGACGGCGATGCCAACGCATGTTTGAATTCTACAACATCATCGCCAGAAATCCAATCGCCTCTTCATGTATCGCCGTCGACGTCGAAGGAAGGCCATAAATTACAGGTTCGCCGCCGTTGCCGCCGACGCGTAGTAATGCTCCAGGATTGGAACGTACGCGTATTAATTTGACGACTGCTGTGTTCATATTAATTTAAATGATAAATAGGCTCAATGTACGAGGAAGCATTAAAAATGTTTGTTATATATTAAAAAATATTTTTTCTTAATATAAAAAAATATTTATTATAACAAAGAAGAGAAAATGGTAAACAAAAAAAAAATAGAAAGCACTAAAAGCATTTGTCAATTTCTCAAAGCTGGATGTCACGAGCCATGTTAAAACAAAACAACAAAAGATTCAAACTATTGCAGTTTACATAAATATAGATTAAAGCAAAGTAAAGTTTTACCGTGTCTAAGATGTGGAAAAGGTAAGTATGCAAAATATCAAATATATGTTGGTTGTGGAGCTCATATAGTTAGATTAAAGCATAGATACTGGGAAGTTGTAAAGCCATATAGAAATTTGATGCGGAAGAATCAAACTATATGATTTTCTTTTAGAAAATCATATTTTGTTAATTTCGTGTTTATTCGTTGATTTGGGTGTAAATTTAACAACAAATCAACTTTTATTAAAAAATCTCAGAATATAACTCTGGTTCAGTTTATTTCAGCACTTTGTGGTAGGAGTTTTTTATATATATGTAAATTGGGTGTTTACGGCTGTAAAACTGAGGGCACCGAAGTTTTACAGCCGTAACCCCAATTCACATATATATTGTCAAGAAGGATTTTTGTTTGTCTCGGTGACGGGGGCTTCGACGGAGCGGGGGCGGCAGCGGCGACGGTGTCAACATGTTTCGTTAAAAGTTGTTCGCATTCTTACATGACTTATTCAAATTCTTTCAAATGTTGCATATGTCTTCAATAACATCAAGACAGCTCGTGCATACACATGTTCCATAGCAAAGGTATGGTCCTTATTTCGACTTTGAAATTATTTACGATAACGTTTTTTTTTCCGCATTGTAATATCTTGTAACATTGCATATTGAAATTCATTAAACTATTACATATGTCTACAGCATGATCGGTCACTCACACACACAAGTTCCACACCTCTGTGTTCCTTAACTCTGTATTGCATTTTAACAAAATAACGGACAATTTCCAACATAAAAATTCAATTACGTTCATGTTTTTACATTCTAATATTTTCAACATTGCTGAAACAAATTTATTCATCCTTTGCATATGCCATCAGTATCACAAATACTACTCACCCACACAGGTTCCTTAACTCTGTACTGCATACTAACATAATTATGTCTCTCATAGGCGAGACGCTTATTGTAATTCAGATGGATTGATAATTTACTCCTACAATGAGATTGTACAAACATAAAATCAATGCTTTTTCACCAAGGAAGTGTTTAACATTAATTTTACATCGTAAATTATTGGTATACGCTACAAGCTTCGATAATCTCCGTAGCCGAGCACCAGCTATTTCCGATAGTTTACGTTATAACTACTACCGACGAACTGATGCTTTGCATCAACATTTTCTTGTTTTCATTTGTTTGACGACACATTACAGTTGAACCGAACGTTGGTTCATTAAATCCAAATTCTTTATTTCAATCAGGCTACATACAAATATAGCAACAAGAGGTATAAACATATATTACAATGATTTAGTTTTATAGCAGTATATCCGTTTCGGTAGTCTATATAGAGAAAATAGGAAGAAAATATACGAGCTAGGAAGGAGTTGAGGAATTGTCTAGAGGACAGCAAAACGTGTTTGATATTAAGTTTCATTTATACGTTCATTTAACATCAGTTAGCGGCCTCGGTAGCTCAGGAGATAAGTCAGCTACGGACCCTATTCCCAGCGTCGTGTCGATCCCTGGTGGAGGCATGTCTGGTGGGAAACTTCATCCATCATCTCATCTCCCTCTGAGGCTACTGCCCAAATATAATCTAGTATGATGTGTTAACGGGAAGTAAAAACACATTTAATTTCATTTTACAGTTACTATTACATAATCAAAATCAATCAGAATAATTCAAGAAATGGTTTAAACTTGCATTCAAGCGCTATTAAAACACGACCCTGCTATCTTTATACATGTGCTTTATGCACTATATAGACGGTTAAGTTGATCCACGTAACACACAAATCGGGTTCCTATTGCGCCATTTTAGGTGATTATTAATTTGATTTGTTTAACCAATACAGAACATCAAAAGGTCGCACATGGATGATAGTGACCATCCTGCTGGTGGAAACTATTGACGCCTTAGGTCTTGGATTATGTCTAAATCTTAGTCGGAATCGAAATAACGACGACGGCGATGCCAACGCATGTTTGAATTCTACAACATCATCGCCAGAAATCCAATCGCCTCTTCATGTATCGCCGTCGACGTCGAAGGAAGGCCATTACAGGTTCGCCGCCGTTGCCGCCGACGCGTAGTAATGCTCCAGGATTGGAACGTACGTGTATTAATTTGACGACTGCTGTGTTCATATTAATTTAAATGATAAATAGGCTCAATGTACGAGGAAGCATTAAAAAGTAACCGGAACGTCGTATTAATTTGATTACTACTGAGGTTCCAGGCAGTTTATTAGTTAACGAACATTATACCATGTACAATATGGATACCGTTCCATCAAAAACGTGCCAAGAAATATTAGCTATTATGATAACCCAACATTTCTTGCACATAACACATAGTTAAAACTCATTATCATTTTAAATGCCAATATTTTATTCATGACACAAGCTATCCGTACTTCAATCTATTTATTGTAATGTATTACATTTCAATTGCTATCATTGAATTACAAGTAAACCTCCTAAATGCAAGAACACTCGGTAAAGATAAGATAAGCCTATGTTTATGCATATTGGATAATATTGAAACAAATGCGTTACACTGAACACAATTTTTATTACCCACTTTTGTATTTTAAATAAAAAAAATATTTCAAATTTGTTTTAGAATAGTTGTGTGATAAGTATTTTGTTTTCAATATTTAATTGTACTTGTATATAAGATGGCTGTACCAGCATTGTTTTCCCCCTAGCGAAGCCTCAGAACGCAAGCATTCAAAATGTGCTAACCACGGCTCTTGACTCAAGAACACCATCGTTTACAAAAATTAGCAAAAACGATGATATGTTTGTTGTTAAAAGCCTTTAACACATTTTAAATTGCTTAAGTAAACCACTGCTCAGGAAAACAACGCCAGTTTAATACTAAAGAGTATGATAATGGACCTTTGGAAACGGCCGAACACGACACATACAAAATAGTGCAGTCTGGGTTTGATTGAGACTGTTCATGAACGGTAGTGAAATATGCTAGCTACCGCTCACGCCCTCTAGCCCCGGGTTGAGCAGAACTCAATATTCATAAAATCAATAGTACATAATTGTCTACTCACCAATCCGGTTTAACAATTCAATAAAAATAATATTTTAATTCAGTCTCCTTTTATAAACAACTAATTACTACATTTTAAAATCATCAAGTGAAGTCAGACGGAACCGGACAGTAGTCTTCATCTTTGCTATACATATTATATTTTATCATGGAATATTTTTTGTTTCTATCTTATATTTTAGTTCAAGTCTCTCTTCCCTGTTTATATTCAGCTTTTGTTGATAATAATCCAATTCAGACAGCAATCATTTTCGTTTATTGACTTGGCGTTTTTTGGTGTCCATAAAATCAACACGAACTACCACATATTCTACTGGGACTTCCTTACATTCCATTTCTATTTTTATCTTTTAAATGTCCAAGTTGTTTGCAAATCTTTTCTAAACTTTCTTGTTCCATAATATATAATAATAGTAATTCGTAAAAAACGTCAATCTTTTGATTGTTTAAATATTTTATTTTGTATGTTATAGGATTTGTATATTGAATTTCATAAATAACAAATATTTCTTCCGTACAATTTGGTGTATACCCTTTCTCAAATGTTCTTTTATATTTACTGATTCTAACCTTGTCTCCTTTCTTAAACTTAGGATAAGATATCATATGCATACAGTATGAATATAACTTTTAGTATGGTATAATTTAACATAGTGTATGATAATAATAAAACGCAAATGGTAATTATAGTTCTCGTTTAAAAGTTACATTTCCGGCGGCATAGTATATAAGGCGATCGGTATATAGTATAATTGGTCGTGTGTCTGTAAGTTCCCATTTAGTCTGGTAAACACGAAAGCTATTTATTCGATTTGCTGTTAGTCTGCAATTATGGCGCTTAGTAAATGGTGTCTGTGCAATTCCGTTACTGGCAAAAAAACTGTTTTCAAAGATGTGCCAGTAAGATGACTTGCCAAACTTCAAGTGTATCTCTGCGTTTCGTTTCGGTAGATATATGCCGAAATGGAGTTCTGGTGAGGTTTGTGGAGTAAGCCAGGCCCACTGAACAGGTAAATGATTGCGAGATGAGCAGAAACGCAGATTGCCTAATTGAAACCAGGCTAATCATATTAACGGATGTGCGCAGCAGCGTAAAAAGAATTTCTGCAGCCGTTAATGTAAAAGGCATGATCATGACACGTGGCTTTTGCAAAAATATATGGATTAAAATCTTATTTGTATCGAATTGATGAACCAGATTGATGAGTAGTATATAAAGTGGCGGTATCTGCGTCGTTTTCCCGAGCAGGAGTTTACTCAAGCAATTTGAAATATTAAAGGCTTTTAACAAAAAGCATATCATCGTTTTTGTTACTTTTTGTAAACGATGGTATGCTTGAGTTCAGAGCCATGGTTGGCACATTTTAAATGCTTGGGTTCTGAGGCCCTGCGAGGGGAAATTCTGGTACCGCCACTTTATATACTGCTAATTGATATATTGTTTGAAAGTTATCCTCACTTAATTTATGAAAACATCAAATGAGCTGATAAAACACATAACATGAATCGAAGTCCACTTAAAAATATACACGTCTTTAACTTGGCAGGAAATAATATAAAAAAACAAAAGTTTGACCTGCTTATTGCAGATGTTCCGTCTAGAATCCAATAAAACATGGATAATTCTAAATTACCTCCCTTTTAATTGAATATAGCTTGAAATTAAAGTCACTGTCATTCCGCATTAATATGAAATATTTCGAAACATTATTTTGCAAAAGCATTTTTAGTATGTGGTAATACTACTGTAGTAAAACGTGATGTCAAAATAATGTTTGTTGGCACATTTTAGAAAAAGGAACATCGAAAGCTGCACTAATTCAAAGTACTTAAAAAATCCTATGTACCCAGTTGTTCAAGTGTAACAATTTATATCTTCAAGAAAACACGTCGACTGGACGCTTTAAAATATGTTCATGAAATTAGACGCTTTAAACGAGTTATTGCAGTTCACCCGTATCTCTTATCAAGAGTGAAATGAAATGCGAATATTAGTGACATATTCTTAGTTGTGTACTTTGGAATATTGACTAGTATATATGATGATTAAATGGGCGAAGAATGCGAAGCGGTATACTTGAGACAGATAAAATACAAATACAAATCCCATCAACAAGAACTTGATGTTTTCGAACTATACTCACCTTAAGTCGCGGGACACAACAAAGTGTAACTTTTTTCTTTTTTTTCTATTTATTTATTATTATTATTTTTAGTAGTAATAGTAGTAGTAGTAGTAGTAGTAGTAGTAGTAGTAGTAGTAGTAGTGGTAGTAGTAGTGGTGGCAGTAGTAGTAGTAGTAGTAGTAGTGGTGGTGGTAGTAGTAGTAGTAGTAGTAGTGGTGGTGGTGGTGGTGGTGGTGGTGGTGGTAGTGGTGTTGGTAGTATTTACATATTAGTGACTGTTGATAATATTGCTCCAATGATATATTTAAACCTTTGTTAGAATAAGAAGAAAAGTGAACTCCAATATTGTATTTAATTAAATTCAAACGTGTTTAAAGTCAAACTGATACTGAATTAATAAATCGAAACGCATATTTTCATCCTTGACACAACTTCAAGATTGCCGTGTATCCCTTTAATATCTAGATGGCACCTATATATTCACTATAAAATGAAGGTGTTGTTTCTGTTATTTCCATTCAAAAGTATTCCTTTTCAAATGATCTTTACCAAATTTTGCCTCCGCCCACTGGGGCCACTTTGGGAGTAATTGGGTCAAATACCTGAAAATACATATCTTGTCCAAATGTGAATGGATTGATTCTAATTGTGTTTGGTCATTTAGGGACTCGAGACACAAAATATACAAAATGAGTTTTGTCCTCCTGCATATAGGGGCACCTCTACAGAGGTACAATTTGGGGAGCGTGCAGTAATTTACTATTATAGAGTTTCGGCCTTATGACGCTTACTCCTTCTATACCCTTTGAGATCTCATGTGTGGTGTATTTCTTAGTTAGGATATGTAAATGCGCAATAAGGTCTTGGATTTTGGCTCTGCCCACTGGGGCCCCTTGGGAGTGTAATCGGGTCGAAATTCACAAAAAATAATCATCTTGTCCAGATGTGAATGGTTACGATTCTAGTTCGGTATGGTCATTTAGGGACTCGAGGCACAGCATATATAAAACTGTTTTTGACTTCCAGCACTAAGGGACCCCTCTACAGGGTACCGTTTGAGATTTTAAGTTCATGTTTGGTGTATTGCTTAGTTAAGGATTTGTAGATGCGCAATAAGATATCTTGTCCAAAGGTGAATGTACTAGATTCTAATGTGGTAATCAAGGCACAACATCTATAAATTGGGGTTTGTCTTGCTATATAAGTTCATGTGTGGTGTATTTCTTAGTTAAGGATGTGCAGATGCACAATACGTTTTCGTTTTTGGCTCTATCTTAGTGGGTAATCAGGTAAACAAAAATTCTTACCTTGTCCAAATGTGAATGTATTTAATTCTAATTTATTATGGTCATTTAGGGATTCGAGGCATAACATATATTATAAAACGGGACTGATATTCCCAAAATCATTACATTTTATTGAGAACGAAAAATAGATATTTGACCCAATTTACCCCTCTCTCTCCCCAAACCACCCCCCCCCCCCCCACATTGACCCACCAACCCCACCCACCATCACCCCAACGCCGCACAGACCCAATCCCCTCACCTCGGCAAACCTCTAAGGTGGTAACACTGAAATTGTTTGATATGCTTTGTAATTTCAGAGGAGTATACTTGTATATTTGCCAACTTTAAAAAAGAACAAATAAAAAATGACACTGCAATTGAATTTTGTTTATATTGGACCTTATGACGCCCCTAACAACCTGCAACCCCAACCCCTACCCAAACACACACACACACATTCACCTACATAAGAAAAATATTGTATTATACACTGTAATCCTTCCATCAAAATGTTCGTTTGAGACATAAATAAAAACATAATTGACCTGTTACCCACCCCCACACCTCCCCCCACACCCTCCCCTCACCCCACCACCCACCCTCTCAAACTCCAGGGAAGACGTCCGAGTTTTAAATAATAAATCATTTGACATGCTGTGTATCTCTTTCATAGACGGCTTTTATACCAATTAATTTGCAGAAGTATGGGGAAATGACACAGTCATTATTATTTTATTTGATGACCCTTCCCAGATTCCACGGATGACATAATGGTGCATATTTGTTACTGATGCATATTTATACAAAAAATACCTAATTATGCATAATCGATAATGATACATATCTATACATATCGTTCTAGTTTTGACTGCAAAAATATGAAAAAAAAACATCTTAATAATATCCTCAATCAAAACCCCAGTAAACCAACCTCGAAAACAAAATAGGAAGACATTTATTCTATAGAGGAAGACACTTGGAAAGAAATATAAATATAGCACCTTTCAAATGTACGAAAAACACAACATTGCATTGTTCCAAATACGGATTAACCACAGAACTGTCCCCACAAGAAGATTTTTGCATATGATTAAAGTTGTAGATAGTCCCACTTGTCAATACTGTCAATACTGCCACCATGAAGAAACATTAACCCATGTCCAGAAACGCAATCCCTTCTTAACAAACTTACAATTTGGTTGTCTTCAAAAAAACATTGATTTAACGCTTGTCGAGGAATCATTTATATTTGATATTGGCAATAAATTATCTTATGAAAAACTACTTATTATACTTGAAACTAAGTACTATATTTTTTCTGCCAAGCGTTTAGAAAGCGCATTAAGCATAGAAGCTCTCAAGAATAGAATTAAAAAATCAAAAACCGTTCTGGAATGCATTTTTGTAGGTAATAATAAAAACATATATTTGATAAACATTCGAAGGAATGTTCAAATGTTATGAAATAATGTCATAAAGAGATATCTGCCTAACATAAATTACAATTATCAAATAAGGCACCTGGAAAATTAATGCAAGTTATTTTAGACGAAATACTATACCTACATATGGAGATTGATGATGACCATGGCCATAGGTGGAGAGAATATAGATCTATATTAGCCTATCGAATATTGGCAGATATATGGCTTGGACCTCCTCCTTTACTCGCCCTACCACGTCCACCCCTCCCTCCCTCACCCAGCTAACACGTTTAAACCCATTGCTAGTTGTAATAAATAACATTTTTTATATTTTTTATATTCTCTCTATTACTATTTAAGAATGAGGCAGAGTCTTTTAAAAGAATAAAATAATAAAACAAGTAATTTTAACAATACTATAAATACATACAACTATTACTTTTAAATCGGCATGAAATATGTGTATTTTAAACACACTACACAGTGTTTTAAGTTTATATGCCATGATTGTAGCAATAAACGGTTCTATTCTATTCTATCGACGGTGTATGTTCGGTTGTGTACGGTGAACTAATTATGCGCATGGAACTCTGGGTAAGACTTTCAGTCAAGATGGCGGTAAATATAGATATTAAAATCGAACAGGAAAAACAGCATTCAATGAAGACAACCACAAACACGCACAGAAACAAAGAACAAATTTAAAGAAGAATAAAAGGCCAAAGAAGTTTCGATAATTCGGAAATGTGTGAATATATTCCTGATAAATTTAGATAATCTGTGATATTTCATCGTGACAGGTAAAAATGTTAATACTTATCGACTCAAAATTAATTCTTCTTTCAACCGGTGCATATATAATATGCAAACGATGCTGTTTAAAAGCGTGAAACCTTCACCAACAGATTCCGTTGGGAAAGTCCAGTCGTGAAATTTGCAAAAATCAATACACGTTGATGCTCACCAATACGAACAATTTGAAAAGAGCATTAAACGTGTATTTTAACACATTACATATGTCCGTACAAATGTCACCGCACCGGCTGTTTCCAAGATTCTAATAACATATATAAAATGCACATAACAAGGCTTTCTAAAAAATACTAAAGATACTTCATTACATTGTTTACAACTCATTAACCCAATGCGAAAATAATGCTGCAACACAAATAATAATAATAATAATAGTAATAATAATAATAACAATTATAATAATAATCATAATGATGATAATAAAAACATGATTATTGTTTGTTATCATCCACATCAATCGACAACCTATGAAATGAAAATAACATGTATAACTAAACACGGGTATGCTACTCCCAGTGTTCTCAACTCTGCTAGATAATAACAAATATGTGAATATAAATTAAACATCTTCAAAACAATGAGGAAACAAGCCAGATAGCAAGTACCAAACTGGAACTAATAATAACAATGAAAGAAACATACATATAACATATTCCCAATATCGTTAAATCAAGACTCTCTTAGTTGTTGCTGGATTTTGTTTGTTTTATTTTATAAATAAATATATTATTTATGTATATATTTCTTAAGGGGTGGGTGGGTGGGCTTGTATGGTATAAGAAAGATCAATCTCTGTAGAAGGCTAAGCTCGAATGGCAAACGCCCTGTGTAATTTTATATATAAATTACAAACACAACCCGTGTAAAAATTGCAGAAATAACATTTATATAACGAAACCCACAGGAATTTGCTTTACAACGCACAGGCAGTTGATCAATACATAATATTAGACATTTACAGGTGCTAGTATTTTAACTATGATTTCTAAAAAACATGGAATGTAATCCATTAGTATAAATCAATAAGTGATGAATAAATATAGTATAATATCTAAAACAAAAATAAAGATTTTTTTTTTAAAAAAAAAAGGTTCATAAGTTCGTTTACTAGTTATGGAAATTTCCCACTGTTACAATGTATCCTGCTTTTGAGATGAACCCCACATTGTAATCATATTTTCCTCCATCGAATGTAAGTTAGTCTTGCCTTATTTTGGTTATTTGCACACACTACTTATCGTCTTATCGACGACAGACACAAAGGAAAATGACATTGCCATGCATTCTCTTCACTCTACCGCCTATGTCCAATGTTCTTTGTGTATGACCATTGAACTACGCCAGACACATTTTAGTATATTTAATGGACACCTTGAGTCTGGACACAATCCGTCCCCGGGTCAACTGAACATCTCCAAAACAGGAGATTCAGTGTCCCTCGTCCACAAGTCACATAACTATTCAGAAACTATCAATCGACATACAAATGTCCGGGGTAACATCACTGGATTCAGTAGAAAGTATGCAGCATACCGGTAATGCCGTTGGTGCATTACACGTCACTGTAGGGTAAAGCTGGTAGGGGCCACTCTCCAGATGGCAAATGTGCCATCAGAAGTTATATTTTCGCCCAACGAACTGCATTCATCCCAGTCAAAGAACAATGCGAAAGACAAAACCATCATCAGTTGGTATCAATGACCACGAGTTTCCCTATGGGTACGAACTGTGCACTTCTTGTCGTATATTTCTTCATGCATTGTTATGAAAGAGATTTCATGTTAAATCTTTCATCCGATACTCGGGCAAATGTAATTGAAGCCGTTAATGACATCTCTTGATAACATTTTGAACATTGACAATCTATTATTTTCTACTTAGGTTAATAATATCTATTCTAAGGAACTTCAACTCAACTATGTTAATATTTCTGATACTTCGCTTCTTTTCTTGATTTACATCTCTCTATTGAACATGGCGAAATAATTAGCAAAATCTATGACAAGAGAGATGATTTTAATTTTGATATTGTTAATTAAGCTACGTTTTATGGGGTCTATGTCTCTCAACTTATTCGTTTCTCTAGAACTTGTAACCGTCTTGAGAACTTTAATACCGTTACCATAAACTTCGAAAAACTTTGCAAAATCGTATTTTCGTAACCCTGATCTACTTTTAAAATATGAAATTAATTTAAGAACTATTCTACGACAAGGACTATCACAACCTGACTTCTATGGTAAGGTGATTTAAAATTTCGTACGATACTTGGTCATAATCACGTTCATACAATCTTTATTAAACTTGTTAAAAAGTTTATCAAAATAGATTTTGCAACGTACTGCATCTTTAGTGGTTGATCCAATTTTGCACTATGCTTTCCTCTTTGATTGTGCGATGACCGGACATATTGTGGACCCTATGATGACGTCTACCTAAATCCTTATAGGACGGTAGCGTTTGATGTTTGTCTTTAATCTTGTCTTGTCGTACCCTTAACGGTTTGTTCTCTTGTTGCTCTTGCTTCTGTCAAGTGACAGAGTACTTACTTTGTGGCTTTCTAGGCTTTTGTTTTTAGAAAAAAACAGGGTATATTAAAATCGCCTCCGTTTGTCCGTCCGTCCGTCCGTCCGTCCGCCCGTTACCACATCTCCTACTAAATCGCTGAACGAAATTCAACCAATCTTATGGTATGATGACGGCGTGCAAGAGCAAAATTATTTTTTTGCTCGAGCCCAGGGGCCCCCATGTGGTTAAAAGGTCAAATACAGTAAAAATTCAACGCTGTCATTTTCCATATTTTTGCACATAACGTGGTATATGTACATCACGTGGTATATGTAATCGTCTATGAAAGATGAAGAACATATCAAACGATTTTATTATTTCGGAAACTCGGACGGAGGCCCAGGGTGGGTGGGGCGGGCAGGGGTGGGGAGTATTTGGGTCTTTTTGTTTTGTAATTATGTCTCAAATGAAACATTATGATGATGGCTCCACACCCAGGGTCCCTCAGCGCGGTCAAAAGGTCAAATACTAAAAATTCAATGACACTGCCATTTTTCTATATTCTTGCACATAACTTGGTGTATGTAAACGTACATGAAAGATAAACAACCTATCAAACGATTATATTATTTCGAACTCGGACGTCTGCCCGGAGACCCAGGCTGGGATATTGTGTATATGTGTGTGGGGGTGGGTGTTGAAGTATCTTTGTTTTGATAATTATGTTTCAAATGAAACATTATGATGACATCTGTTTCCTCCTACGTCATTCATCGGTTGACCCTGGAGGAAGGGGCATCAAATACACTAATAATTCAAATACGGTGTTATTGCTTCTTACCTTTACACATTAACTGGTATAATAGTCGTCTATGAAGGAGATACACAGAATGTCAAATGACTTATTATTTAAAACTCGGACGTCTTCCTACGGGTTGGGGTTGAAGGGGATGTGTGGTGGGTGGAGGGTTACAGGGTGTCATTTTGTTTTTAATTATATCTCTCATAAACATTTTGATGAAGGGATTACAGTGTATATATTGTAGGGCTGAGTGTGTGGGGGTGTTAGGGTGGTGGGTGGGTGAGAGTGATAAATTCTGTTATAACTTTAACAACACTTTAGTGTCGTATATAGTCAGTCGACACATTCAGTATTTGTAACAATACTAAGAACGTCTTAAACATTCTTTTCATAGTTCATCTGTGTATTCGCTTGTATTTTTAGATAATTGTATATATATTTAACATATTTTAAAAGTTACATTAAACTTATGTAAATGCATTCACCGTCATTGATTCTTTCCTGAGTTAGGAAACACTAGGGTCATCTTGCGACAGCCAACTGACCGTTCCAAGTCGGTAACTCTGTCTGCACCACCCTTTCTGTTGTTTTATGTCTCTTTCATTGTATTATTAAGTCCTTGTTTGCAGTACAGTGCGGACCTACGATGCCATTGCGTTTGGACGCTGTGGTTTCTATTGGACCCTATATCTCTTTTTTTTTACCCACGCCCCCCCCCCCCCCCCCCCCCACACACCCCAGAGGCCTTTTCTGCCACTGACCTTTCCAAGGCGGTAGCCCTATTGCCAACCCTTTTGTGTTTGTGACGTATTTCTTTGCCTTTTATTCATTTTTAAAGGTGTTCTTTGTTTCTCTGTGTGTTTGCGGTTGCCTGTCGTCATTGAATACTACTTTTCTTGTTCGACTTTTCTCTCTACATGGCCACATTTCTTACCCATTGTTTGGGCGCTTGTTTCAACCAAATGTTTTTCTGCAGTAACTTGAGCAATTTAAATAATACGTACATCAGTTATATACCATTAGAACTTGCATCGTTAGTGGTAAATAAAACTACTTTAACTTTGCAATTCGGCTGAGAAATAAATATTTTACAGCCAAAATGATGTTTTGATGAGGCTTTTCTCAATGAGGCTTTGTAAATTCTTTGTTGGTGGGACAGCAGAAAATCAAGAATTTTCAAATAACTTCAGTAAGCCTTCATATTTTGCTATACAACTTTCAGGGTGTCTTAATTTACTAATGTCCATCAATTTAAAACCATTTTTGGATAAAAAATCAAAAAAAAAAAAAATCTAATATTTCATGCAGCAGAATTTTGCATTGAAAATGACCCTTCAAAAACAGCTTTCGCACATGAAATTTTTATTTTTCAACCGATTTTGAAAAGTAAAGTATTTTTATTTACCACTAAAGATGTCTGTTTCACTGATATACAACTTTTTAGGCAGTAGATGAATTTTATCTGAAAAGTCCAAAAACCTTTGGCTGAAACAAGCGCCCCAAACAATAGCTTAATTATTGAAGAATATTATATCAGATAGTTATATGTATGTCAGTTCCTTGGTCAGAACAAATAAGTGAGCGGTATGTCCATAAAAATGACGTCGAACCCCTACCGGGCATATAACACGACGATTCATACATATTTTTAATTGTAGGCTCCTTGCGGGGAGTATTATGTTTCCATGGAAACATGAGCACATCCGCAAAAAGTGTGATTTTACTAAAATTTACAGATTTTCTAACCAAAATACGGAAAATAAGCAAACATAATTTATATTTTATCATAATTTTCTTTATTGCTGATCGTTGCCACGAAAACACATATTCATTGTTATTAGTTGCTATCCAGCTGGCTTGCGGAACGTCGGTGGTTCTACCCAGGTGCCCGCCCGTGCACGAAAATTGCCCGGAGGGGCACCTGGGGTCTTCCTCCACCAATGGAAGCTGGAAAGTCGCCATATGACCTTAGCTGTTGGTGCGACTATAAAATCCAATTCAGTTCATTTTGATTATAAAGTATATTTGAGCGGAGTTTAAGGTATTATATTAACAAATCGTCCTTTAAACATCAAAGGTGAAAAAATGTCGGCGTATTAATTATCTTGACGTCAAATGAAATAATTGAATAATTCGCTTAAATATTATGACGTCATTTACGTCATTGTCGGTGTATCAGAGTTTTCCGCATTGAAAGGCCACGGTTTACTTCGTTCTTGCTATTTGTTTCTAACTGTGTGTAGTCTCCATTGTTTTTTGTTGCTAATGCATAGTATTATATTATTAAAGAGGTTAAGCCTGGCTATAATTATATTTTAGACATTGTGCATTTTTTTACATAGAGAACTTGAGTGATATATTATAATATTGTAAAACGATCTATGGTTTTTAGAATATAATACGTTCAGTATTTTTTGTTTCCTTTCCAAAATATGAATATATGAAATGTCTCTTTAAGTAAACAAGTGTTCAAATTATGTAGTAACATACCCATTACATCATGAGGCTTGATATGAAATTAGCACTCTGTCGCATATTCTGCTTAAATAGATGGTGAGTATTCAGTAAGATTGTGTACGGTTGCATTCTATGAACAAAGTGTCTCAACTCAACGGACACTTACATGTTCTTTACCACATCTGAATCGCGACTTTGAACGACAGTCAAATGGACGATCCTCCAATCTCTAAAAAGGGAAGACTATATGGAAATAGCCTTGATTCATATGGTATTGTGTCTACAAAGGAAACGGCTAGCTTTGACATTAAAGCAAACAAAGGTCGAGAACCGCTATCCTCGATTTTGATGCCTATTGATGCTGCCTTGTTGGTTATAGATTATATCATGGCGGGGATTTCTTTATTTACACTGTCCTGTTTTAAAGGGATGACAGTAGGGTAAGTGTGAGGTTTGGTGTACCCTAAATACAAAATACAACAATAGCCTAGAAAGCCATAAAGAAAGTACTCAATGACTTGGCAGAAGCCAGAGCAACAAGAGAATAAACCATTGAGGGCACGTCAAGTTTAACATAAACCCAAAATAGAACAGCTGATAAACAAGAATAAAATCAGCATAAAACAGCTGGGATCAATATTAACGTAATCCCGGAATAGAACAGTTTGTATTCAAACTTAAGATTTTCGATTTAAACATATTTTATTACCATATAAGTATGCAAATGGGTCAGGCCGCAAGTTCTATCAATATTAGTTACTGCACTTCCCAAGCAAACGTAAGATAAGCCCTGGATAGCTAGTGTCAAGTTTAACGTATGCCCAGAATAGAACAGTTGGTACGCAATTTTAAGATAAGCCCAGAACAGCTGGGGCCAAGTGTAACATAAACCCAAGCCAAGTGTTTTGTAAACACAGAATAGAACAACATGTAGCCACATTGTCTTGTAGCCAAGCTTACTGTAAGCACATAATAGGACAACCTGTAGCCAAGCTTTCTGTAAACACATAATAAAACAACCTGCTGCCAAGTTTTCTGTAAACACAGAATACAGCAAACTGTAGCCAAGATTTCTGTAAGCTCAGAATAGAACAACTTGTAGCCAAGTTTCTTGTAAGCTCAGAATAGAACAATCTGCCAAGTTTTCTGTAAGCACAGAATAGACCAACTTGAGACCAAGTTTCTGTACGCACAGAATAGAACAACCTGTAACCAAGTTTACTGTAAGGTCATAATAGAACAACCTGTATCCAAGTGTTCTGTTAGTACAGATTGTTCTATTATGATATTTCAGTAAGCTTGGCTTGCAACTTTGCATCGGTGAGACTTGAACCCAAGTCCTCTAGTTACAAGTCTACCATGCTACAAGCTGGGACACGTATGATTCAAGTAGATGAGACTACTACTGGTTACCGACTTTTCCTGAAGGTTTGTGGAGAAATTGTCGCTAAAGACTGCCAATCTTACAGCAAATAATATGGGAAAAGAAATGTTGCCGTTTGTCACTCCATGTTTTAAATTTATTCAGAATTCATGAAGTACCTCGTTAATTCATTATCACTGCTCTCCAATATCCAATTCTTCTTTCTATCCCAAACATCTTTTAATGCTTTTTGTTAGTAAGTCCACGTCAAAAAATGTGAGGCAAGTTGTTTCCTTTGTCAATGTTAAATCAGGAAAGCAGCCATATTTTAAACACGTCTATCACCAGCAAGTCTTGTATGTTATCCTATATAGTTCATCTTCTTTCATGTACCTAACGTTAAGGAAACGTAGACTTATGCCATAAGCAGCATAAACGTTAATTATGATGTTGTTCTCTTACTCCCTTATTGTTAACATTGGTAAGCTTTAAAAATTTACATTATTAAACAAAAATCCTAATTTTGAAACGATGTGTATTTAAGCAATTTGTGATGCAAAGGGTTTATTCTATAAAAGTGCATTTTCGCACTCAAATTACCCGTTGAACTTGGGAGATGATTTCAATTTTAACATCGTTAACTATCCACACCTGGATGTAGATGTACCTCGTGCTACCTCATACGGGGTAGACTTCAATGATCGAAATCAAGTTATTACAAGTAAACTTCTGCAGCAGGATTTTCGTTAGCACAAACTACGTAAATCTTTCTCTAAATTCTACCGCCGCAAAGAGGGCCTGATGGAAAAGTACAACACCAACCTTAAAACACTTCTGCGACTAGGCATATCACAACCCTCATTTTATGGAGATGTGGTCTATAAACTTCGAAAGTTAAAGGGGTCTGACGGGTTTCCTGACCGCTTTACAAATTTAATCAGGAAGTTCGTTAGAAAAGGATATAACCCTTTGGTTTTACAGCGCACTGCATGTTTAGTGATTGACCCCTCTACAGTCAGTCATTACGATTCACTTTTCACTTGTGCAATGACTGGACTACCTCTTGGGACTCTATGATTGTACCTGAAACCCCAACTAAGGGAGGTGGGTGCATGAGCTTCCGTCCCTCTGGTTTTCCGGTCGTACCCTAGATTGGTTTTCTCTTTAGCTGCAACTACTATGGTTGTTCGGTACGATTCTGGGATACATACTGAGATGTTTATTATTTTGTATGTGTTTCTTTACTAAGTTTCTCTGGATGTGGACTTTATTGTTTGAGAATTCCTTGTGATGGGATGTAGTTTTGTTTACACTGTATTGTCTTTTTGGGCGCTGAAGACAGGATAATAGCGAGGATTGTGCGCATATAAAATCAATTCAAGCTAACCAGTAGTTGCCTACTGACCGTTCCAAGTCGGTAATACTGTCTTCATCACCCTTTCTGTTGTTTTTTGTCTTTTTTATTGTATTGTCAAGTCCTTGTTTGCAGTACAGTGCGGACCTACGATGCCATTACGTTTGGACGCTGTGGTTTCTATAGGACCCTATATCTCATTGTTGGTCCTTTTTATATGCCATACACACTCCCTTAAAGTTTAACAAATACCATTGTATATTCAAGCATATTTCTTTTAAATATAAACTATCTTAAATTATTATTTTTGAATATTTTGGGTAATTAATAAATACTTGTAATTTGACACCATCGTGTACGCCATCTTGGATCTCCGTATGTCCTTGACTTAAGTCAAATTTAAAATCATTTATTTAAACACAGACCTAATAACAAATAGATTGGACACTACGAAAAGTATCTAAATTTCATGTGGCACAGTGCGAAAATATCACAAATTATTTCCCAACTTTAAACACACATATTATGAAGAGTTTTATAGATACAAGTTACATTCATTCCAAATACCATCAGAAATTTAATTTTCTTTCCAATGATAGAATTTTTCTTTCTCTTACACTTAGAACAAAAAAGGAGTTTGACGGAAACTTTGACTATATCAAAACCTTGATTTTTAAGAGAAAAGCGAAAAATGATGAAATTTTTGACTTTAAACATCTTTTTATACAATTTCTTACTTTCAAAATAAACATAAATTATTATAATACCATTTTGATATTCACTATGAATCGTTTGAATGTATTCTCATCAAAATCAGTGAATAATTGAGAGAGGAGATAGAAGGAAAAGTTAAGGTGCCACGTGATATTTTTGTTACTTCATTGGTTAAGATAGGAAGTTTCCTAGCTGTTTATTAATATGTCTGTGATTTAAAGCACCCTTTCTTACAATTGTTTGGATGTGTTATACTAAAGATTCTTGTCCCAGCACTAACTTTTGTATAGTCAATTGGCATTCGTTGCACTAATCTGACCTTCTGACCTAGATTTTGACCCCTAAATTATAAAAGGTAAACATTTTTAAAATGTATTTTACCTCCTATGAAATAATCAGTTGTATTACCATTTACTGAGTTTTGAGGAAAAAGCAATCCCTACATTCATTGTTCAGTTTTATATCAGGTTTTCTAATTGCCAAATTAGTACTAACATTTCGGAATTGATGCCGGTAGTCCCAAAAGCTTCAGACCATGCCAAACATTTTGATATATGACAGTGCTTGTTATACCTCGGGTTCGGGTACCCCCTTGAAATATGCATCTTTTCAGCTTATATGTCAACAGAATAGCGACTCATTTTTTATTTTTTTGAAAATATTACATATACTTTAATACACCGACTCATTAGCCCTTTTTAGACAAATATCTTGTACCTTATAATCATATATCTGATACACGAGTATACTAAAATCCATTATCAATATTAAAATCCAATTATTTCTTTTTATAACTCAGTGCAAATAATGTCTGTCTGAATGAACTTTACCCTCAAATAAACAATTAACGAAGGTCAAACCACGTGCGTCCTTTTTTACATTACCAAAATCCGATAAACATATTTTATTTCAACATTTTTTAAAACAAATATATAGTGGTACAGTACATAGTTAATAGGGTTGGAACGAAAGAAAAATCGTATAGAGTTCCTCTGTGTTGATGGATACTGACGTTATTTTAAATAATGTAATCTGATTACTCGTTTCGATTTATATCTATCTATTGAAAATGGAAACATAATAATCTAAAACTATGACTGAGATATTTGATTTTAATTGTGACATTGTTAGGCATCCCTACTTAGATCTGGTTGTTCCACGAGAAACTTTGTAAGGGATATATGTTTCTCAACTAATTTGTTTTACTGGAGCTTGTAGTCGAGAACTTTATTATGCGTAACCTTTGTATAACTAAAATTCTACTCCATCGGGTTTGCGACAAGGACTATGATCACAACCTAACGTCTATAGTGAGTTGATAGACGAACTTCGTAAGATCCTTGGTCATGATCACTTTCATACACTCTTCATTAAACTTGTCAGAAGTTTTATCAGAAGAGGTTATGATCCAGTCATTTTACAATGCACTACATGTACAGTTTGCCACTATACTTATATCTTTGATTGAGTGACGAGTTGCTTTTGCTTCTGCAAAGTTACTGAGTGATTGTTTGGTGGCTTTTTTTATATTCATATATGCATGCTGTTCTTTGTGTTATACTTATATTGCCTATTAGTTCTGCCTGGCGAGGATTTCTTTATTCACACTGTCTCGTTTTTTGGGGGTTTATAGGATAAGAGTGAAGTTTCGTGTACCCTAGAATCTGGTTTAAATCCCCAGCGACTTTTTTGCCAATGACCGTTTCAAAATGGTTCCCTTAATCATGTTAATGTCACCCCTTTTAAGCCTGTGGTGTCGCATACTTCGCTTCTTGTTTTCCTTCTAACTTTTTGCTTTGATGCTTGGTTTTGTTGACTGTGCTCTGTGTATGCTACATTTCCTGTTGAATTGTTTACCGACTCCCATTGCCTTGAACTAGTGGCCATATCCAATAGCGTTTTCTTACACACATCTAAATAAGATTAAACAAAAATAAAGTCAGATATTTTCATTGTTAACCACAAAACAAGAATGTTAAGCCCCAGGCTTGAAACACATCCTTATAAATATACCCGATCTCGACAAATGCAGTCTACAGCTTAAAGCTTCATTGGGGGGATCACCGTCCAAGAAAGCTGATTACATGTGTAACCTGGCACACATCGATAACATTTCTTATTCTTTTCGTAGTAACCCTCCTTGCATCCAAACATACACCTGTCCGTGTAGCAGGCACCGCCGATGCATAAATTACAGTCATTCTGACAGCTGTCACCGTAATGACCTTCCGGACATTCCGTGCATAATGTCATATTCGCGCAAGCTGTGCATGTCGGCATGCACTTTCTACAGTTCCTATTCTTTTCGTAGTAACCCTTCTTGCATCCAAACATACACCTGTCTGTGTAGCAGGCACCGCCGATGCAGAAATTACAGTCATTTTGACAGCTGTCACCGTAATGACCTGCCGGACATTCCGTGCATAATGTCATATTCGCGCAAGCTGTGCATGTCGGCATGCACTTTCTACAACTGTTTGAGGATCCCCACTTGAAATATCCCTTTGCACAATTTTGACATGTTTTACCGGTGTAGCCTGGTGGACATTCCGTACATGAAGACATATTTGCACAAGCTGTACACGTCGGCAGGCACTGTACACAAGTGTTGTTCGAATCTAACTTGAAATATCCCTTTGCGCAATGTTCACAGGTAGCACCTGTATAACCTGGCGGGCATTCCGTGCATGAAGACATATCTGAGCAAGCTGCACACGTCGGCATGCAATTTCTACAACTATTCGAACGGTTCCACTTGAAATATCTCTTTGCGCATCCAGCAGTACAGAACCCGTCTTTAGCACAGGCACCGCCTTCGCATTCATTACAGGTAATACGACAGTTTTCACCGTAATAACCTGACACACATTCCGTGCAATGCATAGGATTGACACATGCTGTACACGTTGGCTCGCATTTAAAGCAGTAAACTTCATCGTCCTTAACACGAGTCCAATATCTGAAACGTGAGTATGTTTTTGCCCAAAATCCACGTGCACATACAATGCAATCCTTTTCATTGGTACAAAATAAGCAATTGGGTGAGCACCGGACGCACGTACCACTGTTGATGAAATACCCGGGTTTGCACAGCATGCATGTATTTTCCATACACAAGTCACATCGTGGGCCACATCCGAGCTCAGGCTTTACATCTGGCAAATAGATGAATACTATTATAGACAAATAGATAGACACTATTTTATTGTATTGACACCGTATCTTAACACAGATATATACAAGAGGTGTTCAACTTATAACGCAACACTTTCATTTTGTAACTGAATCAAATAGCTTGACATTCTCGACGAATATGTTCATTTTAATGTCAGGTATAATGATTCCTTCGATATAAAACATTATGATATATACTAGTACGTGCTTATTAATTTTGAAGCATCCGTATTTTTGAAAAACTGTAGAGAATGATGTTTTGAAGCAAAAATCTTCAATTATAAAAATAACTGCAATACAAATAAATGCTTGTGAAGTGTCGTTGAGGTTATACTATTCTAATATGTCCATATCCAAACGTAAAAACGTGGAATATGCATGTTTTGCTATTTGTCGGGTTTCGTGATTTCAGCGACAACTAACATGAAATTCGATTTTGATTAAATTTATGAAAACTTCTAGTTTGAAACATCCTCTGTAGGCATTGTTATCACTTCCTCCAATATAAAAAGTAAAAATAAGTATAAAAGTCGAACAAGAAATGCAGCTTTCACAGAACACAGTAAACCCCAAAACAAGCAAAAAACAAACAGTAATGGCAATACTAATAAAGAATACAGGCATATGACGTCACAAACACAAAAAGGGTTGACAATAGGGTTACCGGCTTGGAACGATCAGTGGCAAAATAGGCCGCTGGGGTGTTTAAACCAGGTTCTAGGGTGCACCAAACTTCACACTTACCCTACTGTCATACCAATAAAACGAGACATTGTAAATAAAGAAATCCCCGCCATGAACTATTCTCTAACCAACAAGGCAGCAATAGGTAATATAAGTAAAACACAAAGATACTCGTGTATAAATAAATACAAACAAAACAATAGCCTCAGAGCCACAAAGAATGTACTCAATAACTTGGAAGAAGTCAGAGCAACAAGAAAATAAACCATTGAGGGCGCGATAAGACAAGATTGCAGACAAACATCAAACGTCACCGTCCTTTTGGGATTTAGGTAGACGTCATCATAGGGTCCACAGCCTGTCCGGTCATCGCACAATTAAGAAGGAAAGCATAGTGGCGAACTGTAAATGGATCCACCACCAAACATGCAGTGCGTTGCAAAATGATAGGGTCATAACCTGTTTTGATAAACCTTTTAACAATAAATACTGAAAAGGTGATCCCTTGGAAGCAACAAACACAAGCAAAAGAGAACAGTAGCAGACTCGGTTTCATTGAGTCTGTTCATGAGAGGTAATTATTAGACGCAACACCTCTCACGCCTCCTAGAAGCGATATTATAAGTTAAACAAAGTTAGTATGAAAGTGATCATGACCAAGGATCTTACGAAGTTTGTAAATCTCATCACCATAGAAGTCAGGTTATGATAGTCCTTGTCACAAAAGAGTTCTTAAATTACTTTTATAATTGGTAAGAAGATCAGTGTTACGATAATAAAATGTTGCAAAAGTTTTACGAAGTTTATGGTAACGGTAGCCCTTATGGAGTAGTATTTTAGTTATATAAAGATTACGAATATTAAAGTCCTCAACTCCAGTACAAGCTCTTGGAAAAAGGAATAAGTTGAGACACACTGACCCAATAAGAAGTTGCTCGGGGAACATCCCCATCTAAATGGGGATAATTAACAATATCAAAATTAAAATCATCTCTTTTGTCATAGATTTTGCTAATTATTTCATAATTTTCAATAGAGAGATGTAAATTGAGAAAAGAAGCGTTAATATCAGAAATATTAGCGTTGTTAAGTTGAAGTTCTTTAGGATATATATTATTAGGCATAGCAGAAACGAAAGGGTTGTCAATGTTCAATATGTCATCCAGATACCGCGAGGTGTCATTAAAGGCTTCAATAACATCTGCCTTGGTATCTGGTGAAAGACTCAACATGAAATCTCTTTCATAGCAATATAAAAACAAATCTGCGACAAGGGGTGCACAGTTCGTACCCGTAGGGATACCAACAATTTATCTATAAACGGTAGTTCCATACCTGACGAAAATATTATCTAATAGAAAAATAAGTGATTAACAAACTTCATGGCAAGTCCACATATAGTAATTGTCCAAACTGCCGTTAGTAAAAACGCTTTAATATTGTTACAGGCCAAAAATGTAGTATTTTCACTAGCAAATGTTTTTTGAATGAGAGCAATAAGCTTGTCTTTGATAAGGTTGTGTGGTAAAGTTGCATATAGTTTATAAAAGTGATAAGGACTTATAGATGAAGCTTGACGTTTATTGCAACGTCGCCTGAATTTTTAATAGACCAAAATAAATTAATCCCAGAGTTTTTATAAGCTTTAGTACAATATGTGTAATGTGATCTTTAACGGCAGTAAGCCAAGATGTTAAAAGTTTGGAGATATTTATAGTGGCGCAAGAACTAGAACTGGAAATAAAACGGGCTTTATATGGTTATAGGAAAAGAAAGAAATAATATGTAACTTAAGATTTAGGGGCAAAACACACATTTCCAAATAATGATGAAAAGAAAAAATATATATTTTGACTAAAGATATCTTTATATGGTATGGGATAATGCAGTAACACTAACTATTCTTTTTTTCTTCTTCTTTTTTTTTGTCCAAAAAATGTGAATTAAATGCTTATTTTGATTATTTTATAAAATCGTCGGTACGACCAAACTATCCTATTATTTGTCAATTTCTTAATATTGCGATAACATTCGAACTTTTAATTCAACATTTACATGTTTGTCTTAAAATGAAACATGCGATCATATTTAAATTGCAAACACAGTTGCAAACAATTATGACATGCATTTCGTGGAATCATTTAGTTTAAGGTAAAACTCTACGGCTATAGATTTAAAATTGGAAATAAGTATGCACCTAATCCAAAATGTAATTTAAAGCGAACCGCGTGAAAATGGAGGTTTTTAAATGCATACGATCTAAATGACATTTTTACATTACTAAATCACGTATTTTTATGATAATCACTTCCGCTGAAAATAACATTTTAAACAAAAGTGTAAAGTTATAAGTTGAACACCTCTTGTATAACAATACGCTGAACACCTCTTGTATAACAATAAGCTGAATATCTTTGGTATAAAAAAATAAGCTGAACATATTTTGTATTACAATAAGCTGAACACCTCTTGTATAACAATAAGCTGTACACGTTTCGTGTAACAATAAACTGAACACCTCTTATATAACAATAAGCTGAACACCTCTTGTATAACAATAAGCTGAACACCTCGTGTATAACAATAAGCTGAACACCTCTTGTATAACAATACGCTGAACACCTCTTGTATAACAATAAGCTGAACACCTCTTGTATAACAATAAGCTGAACACCTCTTGTATAACAATAAGCTGAACACCTCTTTTATAACAATACGCTGAACACCTATTGTATAACAATAAGCTGAACACCTCTTGTATACCAATAAGTTGAATTCCTCTTGTATAACAATTACCTGAACACCTATTGTATAACAATAAGTTGAACACTTGCATAACAATAACAATATAAGTGTACACATGCTTCACTAGACAGAGATGTAACAGACAATCATTTATGAGTGATATAACTTGGGTCATTATAAGAATCGTTCATGGGTATCCGGTGAAGATAGGGAATTCCAACCCGAGGCTGTGCCGAGGTTCCGATTAAAACGCTTATACCGAGGGTTGGAATTGCCTATCTGAACCGAATACCCATGATAGATTCTTTTTCTTGCATCACAGAGAAATGCTGTGTGCTACTAACGTTTTTCATGTTTTCCTGCATACCGGATGTTAATGCGCGCGTGAATTTCATCTCGGATAATACGGATTTCCATGTCCGGTATGTAATGAAAATATATCCCAGTTATACAAGTAATACAGATTTAAAATTTAAGCATCCATAGTTTATCGAAACGTCCTATCCTTATGCATGCAAAGAAAGTTTTTTAAAAACTGCAATAAAATGGAAATAAGTTATCAAATAAAATGAAATTCAGAGGCAGAAAACAAGTATCAGTAAGCGCATGCAGTACAGTTGACTGCATGACTACTTATTTTAAAGGGACACACGGCAATATTTATTTTTTAAAACCTCACGGTGTCCCGCTAGTTTTTCTGTATAACTTGCATTTGTTCAATCATTAATATTAATTATTAGAATAGTGCAAAACAAATTGTTTTTGCATATTATTATTTTTTGATATTATTGCACCAATAATATATTAAAACTTATAGTATAATAAGACGAAATAGTGAATACTTAAAATTTCATTTATTTAAATGTGACCAGATTAAAAGTAAAAATAATACTGGATATATAAATGTAGACACCCATTTCAAACACTTCAAGATTGCCGTGTGTCCCTTTAAACATATTTCATTGCTTTTCTTCAATATACAAGCAAAAGGGTAGGGCCACAAGTTCTTCCAACATTAATAAAGGCTCGTCCCAACAATATTGTAATTAACAGTTAACAAGATGGCAATATAATTAACAAAAAATATACAAATAAATCTTTCGGTGAACAAAAGAAGGAAAAGGAGAGGAGTTAATAGAATAAAGTTAAGTTTTAGGAAAGATTAAACAAGAAGGAATGAATGACGATGTTGTGGCTGTAGGGTCCTGCCCCGAGCGGGTGTCATAATAGTGTATATAATCTATGGTCGTTATCAAATCGTTTAGTATCGATTAAATTAATGTATAGTTGAACATGATTAAAAATAGAGTTATTATCTTTAACTGTATAACTATATTTTCCAAATAAAAATACACGAACGCTAAGCGGGTGAAATGGACGGGTAGCATGAAAAAGACGAAGTCGTTCATTTAAATAAAACGGACATTGCATAAAATAATGTTCGGCGTCCTCCTTTTCAACACTTCTCACAGGTTGCGTTTTCTTTGATATTGTTTATAAACAAATCATATTTCAGGTTACTGCATTTGTTTCTTATCCGTGCATGAAATAAAGACAATCTACGACATCCAGAAAAATAGAAAATAGGCACTTTGGGCGGATTAAAGTATTGATTTGTAATAAGAGTCTGCATTTTGTATGTGTTCAGGTATTGTATTCCATAACGATATACACGAGGGAATGAACGAATTACTAAATAGCTGCGTTCTCGTTTGAATAGATACGTAATCATTTGAATGTCTTAAGTTGTAAGGAGCAACTCTGCCAACTATGTCAGGGAATAAATTTGCAAAATATTCAGGCAAACAACCAGCTTTAACCTTATAAGCAATTATCAACTTTTGGTATTTCTTCTGTCTTCTAATGGTAACCACCCAATTTCGGCATATAAATTACGAATAGACGTTGATCGTGTTAATCCAGTGACGATGCGAGCTGCTTCATGTTGATTTTTTTCTAAAGTGTCTTTTTTCGTATAGGGTGCAGCCGACACAAATAACAAAAGCATGTATTGGTCTCAAAAACGATAAATATATTTGGTTTAAATTTTTACGATTTATTAAAAACTTTATTTTTCGCATTATTACTAATATTTTAGAGGCTGTCGTAGTAATATTGGTAATATGTCCGTGCCATTTACCGTCATGAGAGTAAAAACAATAGCTTCAGTTTTAGATGGATTAAAATCGACAAGCCATTGTTTAGACCAAGCAGATATAATATTAAGATCGTGATTTAAGATTCCCTCAAGATCTGCAATATTAGACGAAGTACTTGCAAGAGATGTATCATCTGCAATGACTGCATGCCAAAGACAGACTGCATATGAAATTGAATTTTCTGACTTCATGTTTAATGGTTGACTCATTTACAGTGTTTCTAACTGATGTGTTTCTAACTCTAAAATATCATTGAAAATGGGAAAATAAGGAAATTTAACATTTTCAAAATTTGTTTTCATAAAATCAATCTTATTCAAAACAACGATTAAACTTCAATTAAATATATACATATATTTCAAAACATACACTAACAAATGTAATTCTAATTCGCCTTTTTACTTTGAAAAACAGAAAGCATGGACCTTATCATTCTCTCTTTTTGAAGAAAAATGCTTTAGGCTTAATTATAATTCAAGATAAAAATAAAATATGTTCTACTATTCAGCTTTTTTTTAAAACTTGTGTATGACACGATGCTATGTCATTTCTTTCGAAACAAATAAAAATTAATCTAGTTTACCAGGATTCTAATTAATTTTTATTTAAAAAGAAAATCGTTTAACACATTTTGGAGTTTTTCAGAACGATACTATACACAGTGTGTTTACATAAATTAAGCCCTGTATGTACTTTATATATATATATGTATTCCACAAAAACAAAATGATAAATTCTTCTCGGAGTTACCCACAACGCTATTTTCTTGATAAACGATGTGAAAAAAAATGGAAAAAAAGACTTTGCATTAAATTTGATATCTTACTGATTTCTATAGGAATATTTTTCTTATTTTTTAAATCCTACAATATATCTGCCAAAATATGAAACAATTCTGTTATCAGATAAAACCATGATTTAAAAATTAAATTCTTTAGCTTGAAAATGTCAAAACGTGACCAGCCAACATCCTTAAAGCCATAACGACTGCGGTCGATTATCCCAAAGGATCAGTATGTAATAACACCGGACCTGGGAATATATTTAACGCCATTAAAAATGCATGTTTGGTGTGCACGTGATTTTCGCATAATTCCGATTTTAATTCGTTCAATACATGAATTTGATCGGTCACCAGATTTATAGGGAACGTTGATAATTTCTAACATGTACATATCACTACAATCGATCTTGGAGACATTAAAATTAAAAATAAACACACAAAAAAACTAAAAAAAAATTAACTTTTAATGGCGTTAAGTATATTTATTCAAATCAAACTACGGACAGGTAGCAATAACTTTGATAATATATTTGACTTACCTTGGCAACTACATGTAGGAGCGCGCAAAATCACAAAAATAAGGAAACACGTAATCCTTGTTAATAAGTGCATGATAGTCTTTTCAGAGACTTTGAAGAATTGAAAACGAACTTTACAGGATTTTCACAATAGTCACTTTATATAGGTTTTCAGCGCCATAAATGTCGGTTATTATCGCATGCAGATCTTGACAAGTTAAGTGGTACATTAAGCGTTGGCGTTTTTTTTGGTTAAAATAATATATTTCCAAAGTGTATAAAACGTGAGATTTGAAGTCAGTTTGGGTGGAAAAATAGATAGTGTGTCACTTAGAAAACAATCATAACTGAAATACGCATATAAACACACTCCCGTATATTTAACTTATGTCAATCCGAAAGTGTCTTGATACTCTAACAGTTAAACAAGTATCGGCAAAATTTAAATAGTAAAATAAAAGTTATATAATAGTGAAATAGGCATAATTGTAAATAAAACAAGTTCACATTTTTTAAATCGTTTAAAAATAAATTAAAATAGTATAAAAATCGAACAGGAAATGCAGCTTTCACAGAACACAGTAAATCCCAAAACCACGCAAAAGGACAAACATGAATGGCAATGTTAACATAGAATATATGACGTCAAAACACAAAAAGTGTTGACAATAGGGCTACCGCCTTGCAACGGTCAGTAGCAAAAAAGGCCACTTGGGGTTTAAACCAGGTTTTAGGGTGCACCAAACCTCACATTTACCCTACTGTCATCCCAATAAAACAGGAAATTATAAGTAAAGAAATCCCCGCCATGAACAATTCTCTAACCAACAAGGCAGCATTAATAGGCAATATAAGTAAAGCACAAAGATGCTCGTGCATGTATAAAAAAAACAAAAAACAATAGCCTAGAAAGTCACAAAGAAGGTACTCATTGACTTGGAAGAATGCAGAGCAACAAGAGAATAAACCATTGAGGGCACGACAACATAAGATGAACATAAAACGTCAACGTCCTTTCGGGCTTTAGGTGGACGTCATCATAGGGATTAAAGTGGAAAGCATAGTGGCGAACTGTAAATGGTTCCACAACAAGCATGCAGTGCGTTGCAAAATGATAGGGTCATAACCTTTTTTGATAAACATTTTAACAACTTTAACGAGATAGTATGAAAGTGATCATGACCAAGGATCTGACGAAGTTTCTAAATCACATTACCATAGAAGTCAGGCTGTGATAGTCTTTGCCGCAAAAGATTCTTAAATTACTTTTATATTAGGAAAGAAGATCAGGGTTACAATAATACATTTTGCAAAGGTTTTACGAAGTTTATGGTAACGGTAGCCCTGATGGAGTAGCTTATTAGTTAAACAAAGAATACGAATATTTAAGTCCCCAACTCGAGTACATGCTCTAAAAAAACGAATAAGTTGAGACACATAGACCCCATAAGAAGTTGCTCGGGGAAAATCCCATCTAAAAAAAATAGGGTAATTAATAATATCAAAATTAAAACTCATCTCTTTTGTCATAGATTGTTCTAATTATTTCACCATTTTCAATAGAGGGATGTAAATCTAGAAAATAAGCGTTAATATTAGAAATATTAGCCATGTTAAGCTGAAGTTCTTTAGGATAAATATTATTAATCATAGTAGAAAAGAAAGGGTTGTCAACGTTCCATATGTCATCATCCAGATATCGAGAGGTCTCATTAAAAAGGCTTCAATAACATCTCCCTGGATATCTGGTGAAAGAGTCAACATGAAATGTCTTTCATAGTAATATAAAAACAAATCTTCGACAAGGGGTGCACAGTTTGTACCATAGGGATACCAAAAATTTGTCTATAAACGGTAGTTCCATACCTGACGAAAATATTATCTAATAGAAAAATAAGTGAACTTTATGGCAAATCCACATAGTGTAATTGTCCAAACTGCCGTTACTAAAAACCGTTTTATATTGTTAGAGGCCAAAAATGTAGTATTTTCCCTAGCAAACGTTTTTTGAATGAGAGCAATAAGCTTTTATTACATTTTTATCGGTGAAAGATTGGGATTTCTCAGTGAAAGAATATTCATAATCACTAAATATTATAACTAACTCCGACACAAAAATAAATAACTGTGACGCTGAGTTATGACGTCAATATAAAGTGGTGTTGACGTCGACGTCATCCCCCGATAACGTTCAATAAAACGAATAATTTCGGTTAAAAACATGCACAAACTGATTTAAAATGTAATAAACAGATTACTTAATTGCTGTGTTCGATTATAGGGAAATCCTTCATTCGATGGTAGGCGTGTTTTGTTTTTCACTCACTCGCATACGCTCATTCGTGAAAAGAACCACACGTCTACCATCTCGTGAAGGATTTGCCTATAATCGATCCCATCTCTGCTGTGTTCGACTATAGGGAAATCCTTCGTTCGATGGTAGGCGTGTTTTGTTTTTCACTCGCATACGCTCGTTCGTGAAAAGAACCACACGTCTACCATCTCGTGAAGGATTTCCCTATAATCGATCCCAGCAGTTAAGTAATCTCTATTATCTTTTTATGTCGTGGTAAAGTTGTATATAATGTAGAAAAATCATAAGTGCTTTTAAAAGAAGCTTGACGTTTATTGCAAATTTTATCAAGAACGTCGCCTGAACTTTTAATAGTCCAAAATAAATTAATCCCAGAGTTTTCATAAGCTTTAGCACAATATTGTTTAACGTTATCTTTAACGGCAGTAAGACAAGATGGTAAACGTTTAGAGATATGTGTAGTGGTGCAAGAACTTGAACTGGAAATAAAACGGGCTTTTATATGGTTGTTTGTGTAATTTGGGAATCTAGTACATCGTTTGAAGTCTGTTTTGCTTTTCGTCTATTCCAGCCTTGAAAATCTTGCACTGAGTGATATGCGTCGAAACAACATTATCGTCAGTAGATTGCACTGGAGTATACGAATTAGTACTCCTGCGTTCCTGAGATAAAACATTGACGTAATGGAAGCGTCAAACAATTATTATATTATTAGCTGCTTTATGAGCAAGAACTAAAAGCTGAATGAAATTCCTGGATTTCCGATTTTAAATTACGAAATGAAAACCTATGTATTGGGGTAAGTAGGGAGGGGTTGTCAAAATTCGTCTTTTGCCAAGTAGAAAGGGAATTAGTGTCAGCATGTTCTCTCCGACACCATTTAATACTAAAGTCCTCAATGGATTGGGCGATCTGACCACGACATGCATTCAAATCATCACAGAAGGCAATCTATACTTCGGACCTTTAGAAAACAAATGCCGAATACGTTTATCTGTAATATCAAAATACCAGTTATGACATGACCGGCCGATGCATAGCAAAATTTAGATGTTCTACACTCGCATTCCTTAGGAGTGTTATTTACTTTATCAAGGTCAGACACTATTTTGTTGTAGTTAAAAAGCATATTTCTACTTACAACAAATTATAGCATTTTCGGATTTTTTTAAATATTTAGGAATAGAATCAAAACACGATTATCTCGAAAATACTTGGTATATCAACAAAATCAATGCCCTTATTAAGATAAAGAATTTTTAGAAAATGTCTGACTGTATTTTAATATGGCATTTCCAATGCAAACTTCTGCTCCATTAGAAACCAATTTCAGGATTCCAATTCAAAAGGATTCTTATGCGTTGGTTAAATCTAAATTAAGAAACCGTAAAAGTTGTATCGGGGTTGGGGTGAGGGGAGGCTGGCGTGGAGGTGGGGAGCGGTAGTCGGAGTGGGGAATATATCTATCGGAACAGTTTCGTGTATGAAACACATAATATGTTTTTTCTGAACCCGTTTTCAAAACTAAGTTTTTATTTACTTTGAGAGTTCCAATTATATAAATGTATTTATTATCCGATTATAGAATATAATTTGTTTTATTATCCTCGTCAATAGGTCTAGGACGGGTCGAGGGCATCCCGCCGTAGACCTTACAATTTCATGATAGTTCATGCATTAAATATGATAAGACTCATGAGCATATGACATGTATGATAGATACTTTAACAAATACTCATAATAGATACAATGACGTGACAGTGTCTTAAAGTAATTCATGTAAATACATATAACAACACACAATAGCATGAAAAGCAATATACACTATTTAAATGTAATTTTCGTTCATACATTATGAGAATTCATGTTTTACGACTATGGTGCGCAGAACCTAACTTGAAAGAATGCATTTATTGTAATAATGAAATACTATTTGAACCTAAAAGAAACAGTATTAACAAAAACAGCAACAAAAAAAACACACAAAAAACAAACAATTAACACAAATTTCACACAGGAGGGTAATATACAAATGTAACTATTATCCAATAATATAAATATATCTATAATCCAATTATATAAATGTATCTATTATCCAAATTTATAAATGAGCCGCAACACACGAAAACGTCCCTTTGGACGTTCAGACGACAACGTCATAAAGTAACAGTTTATGACGTCGACCAGTAATCAATTACTTACTAATTAAATTCTCGTCACTTCCGTGTTTTATCTAATTATTATATCATAGGGAATGTGTTTTTTAATATAAATAGTTGATGCAATAGAAAATGGAAATTGTTTATGTGTTTTGTTGTTATTTAATCAACGACGTCGTCCAAGACGCTGACGTGAGTACAATCTTTAATTTTCAAATTGAGATAAAATCATTTCTAAGATATCAACATAAAATAAAGATTTTTAAAGAGAAAAGCACCGTGTTTCATAAAATCAAAACACATAAAATGTGGAAATTTGTCTGAAGGGTCATTTTCGCGTGCTTCGGCTCAAATGTATCTATTATCCAATTATATAAATGTATCTATTTATGTAAGCATTGTCAACATGGTTCATTTTTGAAAGCTGAGAACCCTTTGGCTGAAACATGCTCCTCAAACCATAAAACTGCCACATGAGTAACCGAATGGCAGATATTGCATTGCACCGAACAAATAATTTAATTAAGAATTGATTCCCGTTAAAAAAAATGTTAAGGCTAAGACAAGACAAGATTTAAGACAACGGTCAACGGTATCGTCCTATGAGGAGATAGGTAGACGTCATCATAGGGTCCGCAATCTGTCCAGTCATCGCACAATCAAAAACGAAAGCATAGTGGCGAACTGTAAATAAATCAACCACTAAACATTGCGTTGCAAAATGATAGGGTCATGACCTCTTTTGATAAACTTTCTAACACGTTTAATAAAGATTGAATGAAATGAAGGTGTTTATGGCCAAGGATCTCACGGATTTTGTAAATCACATTACCATAGAAGACGGGTTGTGATAGTCCTTGTCGCAAAATAGTTCTTAAATTACTTTTATATTTTAAAAGTAGATTTGGGTTACAATAGTAACATTTTGCAAAGGTTTTCCGAAGTTTATGGTACGGTAGCCCTGCAGGAGTAACTTTTTAGTTATACAAACATTACGAATATCAAAGTCCTGAACACGACTACAATCTTTAGAAAAGCGAATAAGTTGAGAAACACAGACCCCATAAGAAGTAGCTCGAGGAACATCCCCGTCTAAGTGATAAATAACAATGTCAAAATTAAAATCATTTCTTTTCTCATAGATTTTACTAATCAGTTCACCATTTTCAATAGAGAGATGTAAATCAAGAAAAGAAGCGACTGTATCAGAAATGTTATCTTTGTTGAGTTGAAGTTCATTAGGTTAGATTTTATTAACCATAGTAGAAAAGAAACATTGTCAGTTTTCAATATGTCATCCAAATACCGAGATTATATCTGCCTGAGTATCGGATGAAAGAATCGACATGGAATCTCTTTCGTAGCAATAGAAGAACAAATCTGCGACAAGAGTTGCATAGTTCGTACTCATAGGGATAACGATAATTCGTCTCAGCCCGTGAGTTCTATACCTGACGATAATATTATCTAATAGGAAAATGAGTGCTTCGAAACGCTTTAATGTTGTTATAGGCCAAACGAGTATTTTTTCTCTAACGAAAGTTGTTTGCATGAGAGCAATAAGGTTTCCTTGATGTGGCAAGGTTGTATATAATGTTGAGAAGTCATAAGTACTTATAGATGAAATTTCATGTTATCAAGAACGTCTCCTGATTTTTTAATGACCAAAATAAATTAATCCCAGAGTTGTCATAGCTTTAGCACATTATTGTTTAATGTGATATTTAACGGCAGTAAGAAAACAATTTAAAGTTTGGAGATGTTTGTAGTAGTGCAGATACTAGAATTCGAATAAAGCGGACTTTATACGAAATAAAGCGGACTTTAAAATACTGTTTATGTAATTTAGGAATCCAGTACATAGTTGGAAGTTTGTTTAACTTTGCATCTACCCCAGCCATAAAAATAGTGCTCCGAGTGATATGCGTGGAAACGATATTATCCTTCCGAAGATTGAACTGGAGTATATGAATTAGTGCTACTGAATTCAACAGCTGAAATATTGACGTAATGAAGGCGTCAAACAATAATTACATTATTAACACCTTATCAGCAGGAAATAAGACAAATTTATTATGAAATTCTTGAATTTCCGATTTTAAATAAATTACAAAATGTAAACCTTGGTCTCGGAGGTAAAGACTGGATTAGCATTATAAAAGTTAATCTAGAATTTTAAGAATTGACTTTTTCCAAGTAGAAATGGAGTTCGGGTCCGCATGTTCTCTACGCGACAATTTTATACTATAATTCCTCAATGGATTAAGCGATCTGAGCACAACATGCATTAAAATCAATAATTGAAGACAATATATACTTCGGACAAATGCTGAATAATTTTATCAACAATATCAAAATTACCAATGATGACAAGACCTGCCGGAGCATAGGAAATTGTTAATGTTTTAGCGTTTGTTTAGTGCTGTGTGGCGGCCGTAAAAAGTTGCGCCGACTACAAATCGATAGTGTTATTACTAACTGGTCCTTTGGGATCATCAAGCCAAATATGTGTGGCTTTAAAATAGAATATCACTTAAGCCGGTGCTAGTAGGCGTGAGAGGTGTTGCATTTTACGTTACGTCCCATAACCGACTCAATAAAACCGAGTCTGCTACTTTTATCTCTTGTTTGTGTTGGTGCTTCCAAGGCATCCACTTTATAGTATTAATTGACACTCACACTAGCGATTGATTAGTGCTGTGTGGCGGTCGCAAAAAAGTTGCCTCGACTACAAATCATTTGTGTTATTACTTACTGGTCCTTTGGGATCATCAATCCCAATCTGTGTGGCTTTAAAGTAGAATATCACTTAAGCCGGTTCTAGGAGACGTGAGAGGCGTTGCACATCACATTACCTCTCATAAACAGACTCAATAAAAACGAGACTGCTACTTTTATCTCTTGTTTGTGTTTGTTGCTTCCAAGGGATCCACTTTTCAGTATTTATTTACACTCACATTCGTTAGAAGTGTTATTTACAAACCAACAATTATTATTTTAGTATACACTCATTGTGCATTATAATAAACGTGTATGCAGTCATTTCATTAGAAAGTATATAATAACAATATTAATCTGAACTGGTAAGTGATAACTCCTTAATTTATCAAGTTCCCACATTTGCTGCTGCAGAAAGAATGTTATACCACATACTTATTATAATAGTGACGACTTTATAGATAAATGTTGAAGTCCTTAATGATGATATATTTTATGTATCAGATCACTTTCAACATATGTTCAAATCGAAGCAAATTCTAAAATCTAACCACAGATAATAATAGCTTGACATAAAGTAGAATTGAATTGAATTGAATGTTGTTTAACGGCTCATCAACACAGTATAGGTTTTTTAGAGCCGCCCCAGAGAGAGAGGAAGTACCGCCCGGTTTACGTCCCCATCCGACGGACGGGGCTAAGGGAAAGTGTCTTGCCCAAGAACACACCGACGGAACTCAGTGGCACCACGGAGGATTGAACCCCGGGGCCTCCGGTTACAAATCCGCCGCGCTACCGACTGCGCCACGCCAGCCCTCTACATAAAGTAGAAGATAGTCTAATAAAACACTATTAAGAAAAGTTATTATAATTTAATTCGTAAACTCAAACAATTATAAATAATTTATATTTGAGACTATTCAACGGACACAACCCCTGTATCTTACTATTTCAATATTAATAGTATGTCATATTGAATGACTGAAAACAAAATAAACAATACAATATTAGTGTGATTTGCATTTGCAGCAAGACATTTTAATCAACTTATATACATTAAAAATCAGTAGACCATGGACTCTGCTGGCGGTGGAAAAGAGAAGTTCCTGTAAACTGCTCTCCATTGAAGCAAATATCCATCGATGTTTCATATATTGGCACTAGTAATCATGAATCACGTCGTAGAAATGCGCTATTATAGTAGTCAGGAACACAGCATTTACAATAGATAAAGATGGTCCTTACACGCCTATATCTGAAACAGTCTGAAAAGATCTTCAGATTTCAGGTAAAAATATCAGTATGAATTACATATCAAATATATAAAAAAAAAAAATTATATAACATCCATATCAATCTTTTTGGTAGGGCGGGTGTAGCTCACTATTGTTCTTTTCCAATTCGGTGTTATTGTATAGCGATGTGTCTTGCTTGCAAACCAAACCTAGAAAGACTTATTAAATTCACCACTGCGTGGTCATTTACCGCCATATACATTTCAGCGAAATGCACGATTGAGCTAGGACAAGAAATGTAAAAGATATAGATCTATAAACACAGTTTACACGCAACACTCGAGATGGAGTGGGAATGGGATGCCGCGGTGATAACATTAGTGCTCTTATTCTCTTAAAAGTCTCTCTAAAATGACGCTTGAACAATTTGCAAAACTACTTATCTAAAATAAAATCAATATTGGGATTTATTGTAAATATTCATTGAATGAAGGCACACATTTAGGATATGAGATAGTATTATTCCAGTATTATAAATCTAAATGTTGATGTAAAATCCGAATATTAAAATCAATCTAAAACATATGTCACTTACTTAAATGACATCTAAAACGGTAATTAAAACGTCATATTTTGTTTTAAATCTTTGACATTTAAGTTTGTTGACATTTATAATGATGCAAAATGACGTAAACAAATATATACTTTTTAATGTAACACTTAAGGTATCTATCATGTGTCTGCCATAAAACACCATTCATTCATTATATCATGCGTAAGCAAATCGGTTTTGTAATATAACATTTAAGGTTTATTTCATAAGATCACTAACGTACATTTAAAGGGGATTTTTTCTTTCATTTTATTCATTTTCTTAATCATTGATTCATTTCATTTATTTTAAACATCTCCGTTTGAATAACAAATATAAAAGTAACTAAAGGTTTTTAGTAAATGCAGATGTCTCCCCCACTGGGGAAAAGGCCAAAAATCCGGGGAAAAAATCATTCACCTGGAACACAAAGATAAAAAGCTTGGCACAGATCATCCTTGGCAAATTTCATTGAAATCCGGCTAGGGGTTCGGAAGAACTAATCCGGACAAAGTTTGTGTATTGAAACATTTAAAGGGCCATACCTCTGCCAAAAATCATTCAACCAGAACACAGTTACGATATGCACAACTAGGCTTGGTACAGTTTCTTTGGAATCCGGCTAGTCTGGAAAAGGTTTATGTATTACAACCTTTAAAGGGCCATAACTCTGCAAAAACAAAACTGCATGCGCTATACGACTTGGTACTTATCATGATTGCTAAATGTCGTTGAAATCTGGACAGAAGTTCAGGAGAACTAGTCCTGACAAGGTTTGTGTATTAACACCTTTAAAATGCCATAACTCCACCAAAATCATTCAACCGGAACACGGGGACGACATGCACAAGAAGACGTGGTACTGATCATCATTGCCAACTACCGTTGAAATCTAGACAAGAGTTTAGGAGAATTAATCCTGACAAGGTTTGTGTATTAAAACATTTAAAGTGCCATGACTCCGCCAACAATATTCAACTGGAACACGGCGACGATATGCACACCTAGGCTTGGTACTGATCATCCCTGCAAAGTTTCGTTGTAATCCGGCATGGGGTTAAGGAGAACTAGTCCGGCAAATTATGTGTACTAAAACTTTTAAAGGGCCATAACTCCGCCAAATAGTATTCAACCGGAACACGGTGCAGTTTCCCTGAAATCCGGCCAGCCGTTAAGGAGAACTAGTTCGGACACAGTTTTTGTATTAAAACCTTTAATGGGCCATCACTCCGCCAAAAATCACTCATTACGGCCAAGACATGCACAACTAGGCTCGATACTCATCATCCCTGCAAAGTTTCGCTGAAATCCGGTCATGGGTTAAGGAGAACTAGTCCGGACAAGGTTTGTAAAATAAGACAATAGACAGACAAAAGACAGAAAGCACAAAAACAATATGTTTCGTGGTTTTTTGTGGTGGAGGCAGACCACCCACTTTTCCGGGGTAGAACCAGTACTGTACACCTCCCGTCATCCGTAAGAATCGACACTTCCTCACTTAAAAGTCAAGCTCCCAGTGGGATTCGAACCCGCAACGGTGAGAGTGAAAGCGAAGGACCCGGGCCCGGATTTAAAGTAGCTATCCCGCCAACAACAGCCAAGTCTTAAAACAAATGTACCTACTGACGACCAGGTACGTATATAACTGACGTATTTTGAGAATCCAAACTCTACTGACACAATATAAACAGATTTAACCAGATAGGGGAAATCCCAACACTGGAGCGTCGAATTAAGAGTTACTAACTCATTATTCATTTAACCATATTCAGTCTCTGGTATTGTAAAAACCCGTCAATAAACAGATACTTTTAACCGGCACATATACATATTGTATAACCAGAATACCAGGATAGAGTTTTGATAATTGGTTTTGTAGTGTCATTTTGCCGTTATTTGGCGGGTTAGCTTCTTTAAGTCTCACATGCGCCACTGAAGTTCGTCGTTGTGTTCATGACCAAAACACTTTCCCTTGGCCTCACCCGTCGGATTGGGAGGTAAATCGGGCAGTCTATCCCCAGAGCATGTCTCTCTCTCTCTCACTCTGGGGTGGCTCGACATAACCTATACAATGGGTTGGTGAGCTAACAAGATTCAATTCACTCAGCACTTAATATCCTCCCTCTATCACCTTTAAAGGGACTGGAGACGATCTGGAAGATAAATTGGAGGCAGTACAAGAAGAAGAAAAACCTCATAATGTGCTTCATTTTCATATTTATTATGAGATATTAAGTTCGGTTGAATTATTATTTATTAAAATTGCTGGACTGGAAACACGACGACTGGGTGTATTTTTGTTTTTGAATCAATACTATTAATTCATATGAGGTTTATATTGCTAACAGTTGTTCATATTATTAACTAAAATCGTAGTTAGATAACAAAAAAAGAATGTATGATAGCCTTTTAGGAAATCATTATACGAATTTATATTAATGATTCAGATTTATGCAGATTTATGCAGCAAAAACTAGCCGAGTCGTCGAGCTTTCCTGACAAACCTGTTTTATTAACAATAATTAAATCGATCCGTGTACGAGGAAACGGACATTGAATATGCTCTTATTAGGATTGTCTCCCATTACTCTCCCAGATCGCTTACAGTCCCTTTTAACAACCGCGAATAACTGCACATAGAGACATGCAGTACGGTTATTATCCACATTAATTAAATGCACGCATTTATCCTGTCATTGTAGGATGTAGTTGTTGTTTTTTAAACATTTAAATCGTAAATTATACAAAGAAGGGATATCTAACAACATGCCAGCTATTGTATTGTACTATACTAAAGGTGGAAAAACGCAACTCGGCAATGTCCGCTATATAATTTATATAATACACACTTAATTCCATGTATTATCCAGAGAAATCCTTAGATGTTTTGTAACCCCAAAAAAGAGTTGCAGCTAGTTAGAGAAAGCACAAAACTCGAATGCCTTTTAATCCAAGTACACTCGTTTACTCGAAATTCATAAATGTTGAAGTTCCATTTTGAAAATGTCAGCCATTTCCGTACTGTGTTTAACCCTTAACCCGCTAAGCACGACTATAATAGCCTTTGCGTCCATTGTAAACCCAGATCACAGATCAGCTGTCCGCTAAGCACGACTATAATGGCCTTTGCGTCCATTGTAAACCCAGATCACAGATCAGCTGTCCGCTAAGCACGACTATAATAGCCTTTGCGTCCATTGTAAACCCAGATCACAGATCAGCTGTCCGCTAAGCACGACTATAATAGCCTTTGCGTCCATTGTAAACCCAGATCACAGATCAGCTGTCCGCTAAGCACGACTATAATAGCCTTTGCGTCCATTGTAAACCCAGATCACAGATCAGCTGTCCGCTAAGCACGACTATAATAGCCTTTGCGTCCATTGTAAACCCGTATCACAGATTAGCTGTCCGCTAAGCACGACTATAATAGCCTTTGCGTCCATTGTAAACCCAGATCAGCTGTCCGGCTGCTGATCAGTGATTTTCCGCAAAACACCCCTTTGTCATATAAATGGCATGGTTTTAATCCAAAGAAAGAACAGCCCATTGTAATTCTTTGCGGGTTAGGAGTTACTGTAAAGAGATGTCAAAAGTGTACATCCTTTTGCTCACCTGCTTGGTCCAAACGCGTATATAATAATGAAGCTTTGAATGGATAAAATGTGGAATGTTATGTGTTGTGTAAGTACTTTTCTTCCGAAAAAAGGTCTAATCATGCACCATTCGATTAACATCAGCATATTATACATACGGAACCATACATACGATATATAGCGGACATTCTCTAGTTGCGTTTCTTTTCCCCCTTAGTATACTTAATGGCTGGTAATTAGTATAACTATATAAAACGTCGCTCATAAATCATTTGCAAATGAGACGCACAATATAAGTGGCCATACGGAAAAAAAATGTCGTTGTTGTTTGTCTGTGTTTAATGCAAAACAGTAAATCATATTCTTCACATAATTTGTAAACAAGTGGTTTTTTTAGTTGGTCTGTTTTTTTAATTAGATCTTGTTTAACGGCCGATCAACACATTGTATCGGTTATTACTGTCGAATAGATTCTTATGGTTCCGTAACGTACTCGGAGGATAGACTCCCATGCTAGTGTACGTGTCTTGCCTAAGGATAGAAGCAACCCATTGACACCATATAGGTTCCACTGGCAGCTCGACTTGCAAGTGAGGAAGTGTCACTTCTTACGGATGGCGGGAGGTGTATAGTATTGGTTTTACCCAGGAAAAGTGGGTGGTCTGCCTCCACCACATATATATATACAGGTTCGAACCCGTGATCCCCGTATCGTGCTAGCCACCAAAGTGAACAGACCCCTCTATGTTTGTAATATAATACGAGTATATTAATAAATGTTGTTTTACAAACATTTAACAGCTTCGGTCATAACAGGTTGGAATAAGGGAACAGTGATGAGAATATTTTTTTTTTAGTGGAATCCATCTTCTCGATCCCCATTTAATGCAAAACCATTGTATTTAAAGTCCATTTGAGGAGAGCGCTACCGTGGCCGAGATGGTAAAGACGCTGCGTTGAAATCTTCTCGCCTTTCACCGCTGAGATTTCGAAACCCACTAGGAGCTCGACTTGTAAATGAGAAAGTGTCGATTCTTACGGATATGCATACAGTATTGGTTCTACCCAGGAAAAATTGGGTGGTGTGCCTCTACCACAAAATAATCGACCATTATATATACCCTATACCTTCACGGATAACTTGGACTGGGGACCGCATATACAAAACATTCCAAGTAAGGCCACGAAGACCATTGGCTTCCTTCGTCGGAACTTAGCGCTAGCTGAGAAGGAGACCAAAGCCCTTACCTTCAAGATTCTTGTGCGGCCCCAGTTAGAGTATGCTTCCTCAATATGGAGCCCCTACCAGCAAACCAATATATACAAACTAGATATGGTCCAGCGCACTGCTGCCAGGTGGACATGTCGGCGAGAAACACAAGTCATGTCGGGGAGATGTTAGAGGACACAGAAAGGACAGAATCGAGAAGAGATCAAGCCAGCTTGTCCTTCTTTTTCAAAATGCAGAGCGATCTTGTTTCGATCGAAAAGGCAAAGTATCTGGGAGAAATCCAACGCCAAACTCGACAGACTAGAGATAAACATCCATTCCAATATAACTGTCCCTTTGCCTATACTGATGCATATAAATAGTCATTTTTCCCCAGGGTCATTCCACTGATGCCCTCCCCCTCTCTACAGCTATCAGCAGAACTGTAGAAGCGTTTAAGTCAAAACTTTAAGCATCATGTCAAAGGTATAACTGATACCTCTGACAAACATACTTGTAAATAGACGGTAGGAGGGCAAGTCAGTAAGACAAAATTACTATGACTTGTATCTGTTTTTATTCAGGTCTTAAATTGTATAAATTTACCTTGCCACCACCATACATGCTAGTATAATCAGTAATTGATTGAAGCAATACCAGAAGAAAGAAAAGAAAAGAAAGAAGCATGTGCTACAAATGACGTAAGACATTAATCAAACGAAGATCCCATGGTAGGAGCCAATAGTGACCATAGGGTCACCATTAGTACAATTCCAGTTCAGTTACTGAGTTATCTTGCAGAATGCGTAGTTCCATACGAGGTCATGGTGACCTTGACCTTCAAACCTAGTGACCACAAAAGCAACATGGTTCTCCTCCTCTGACCAAAGCTTCATGAGAATGTGTTATGCAGAATGCATATTGCTGCTTGAGGTCTTCTGATCCCAACATAAATATTGTTGCACATTTGCACCTATTAAAATTCATGAGGGTGGTTTCATAATTAATAAAGTACTAACGATCTTGTCCGTTTTGTCCTAATCCGTTATGTCCATGGTCCGGTTTGTCCATGTACCCTTTTGAAGTTACGCGCGGAACGCACAAACCTGACCTTTGATCGATTGGCCCTAAATACAACATTGTTCCATCTCTCACCAAGGCCAAGGTACCTATGCCATTTCATGAGTGTGGGTGTTATGGTTTCAGAATTATTGCGCCGAATAAATATTTCCATACACTGGATTCGAAACAAGTCTGAAATTCAATTTATCCGCCGATTAATTATTTACCCATGAATACTTGCGCATACAGGTAAGAGTTTTCGCAATGCGCCTTGCGCTAAGTTACGCACCGTCTTACGAATTGATCAAATGTAGGAAAACATAATATACATATCGTTGTTAATATATATGTTTTGAGAAAACTGCATATGTTCGATGGATCATTTAAAGATGATATGAGAGTTAATTCTTTGTTCTTTAAAGCGATTTTGTTTAGCTTTAATAGAAATAAACTTAATTATTAATAACAAAATATCCTTTCGTTTGATCATAGACCTACATACATTTATATATTTATATCCATGTTGCCCTCTATCATTGTGATAAGATTTATTATAGTCCCATTAATAGTTTTGAAGGTGTGAACCCACTAATTGCATTTAACGCTCTGAGGTGTAGTCTCCAATATAACAATCCCGGTATCTGTACCCTTGACCTATTTAGTAAACAAGCACAACTGTTCTTACATGTCTTATGACTCCACCTTTCGGGTTATTTTTCAAGCAGAAAGGTATGTTTCTACATGCAAATTACACTGCTGTGTTATCCATACTTGATTAAAGTTGCAGCAAATCATTAAAATAGGGGATGCAAATTAAATATAGGCTCCTGTTAATATGTATCATTTTAACATGGGTGTCAATGAGGAAAGCAAATGGTGGTCTCATACCTTCAAAGCTATGCTCTAGATGAATTTAGGGTTTTTTGGTAATGGCGCCCTAAACTTCCTCTCATTGCCCTATATCAGCGTGTTAAGTTTTGTTCAAGAAAACATTAATAGGTAAGTGGCATAGAAACTAGGGGTACCAACGCAGTTTTCCCCTCGCGACGGGAAAACAAGCAGTTATCAAATTGTCTCCAGCGTCCTTAACCCAAGATACAAACGCCAAATGACGATGACATACTTGCTACCAGATGCTCCTGCAACTATATAAACTGCTTGATTTCCCCGATCGGGGAAAACTATCCTGATACCCCCAGTTTCTATACTACTCGCCAATCCGGTTTATCAATTCAACAAAAATATTGTTTTGTCTATGCTATGTCCGGAACCGGACAGTAGTCTTCATCATCTCTGTACATGTCATATTCTAGTGTGTTAAAATACCCGTTTAATGCTCTTTTGAATTTTTTCGTATTGGCGAGCATCATAACTGTATATGCAGTTACATAGAACGTCAGAATAATAAAAAAAAAACTGCATAGGAGCCAATTTATTAGGCTAGTCATATTCTATCAAGGCATATTTTATTTTTCTACATTTTGCTATCTTGTATTTTAGTTCAAGAAGCTCTTCCCTATTTATATTCAGCTTTTGTTGATAATAATCCAATCCAGCCAACAATCTTTTTTCGCTTATTGACTTGGCTCTTTTTGGTGTCCATAAAATCATCACGAACTACCTCATATTCTACTTGGCCCTGCTTGCCTTTCATTATTTTTTTTCTATATGTATCTTTTAAATGGAACCCAACTCTTAAAATCATTATCATAGTCCTTCCACTTAACCAAAGCTGGTTTCGTTTTATAATCACTTACGAAAAACTTAAGAATTTCTTACGTGCGTTTCTCGAAAGTCATCGTAAGTATTTTCGTACGTCTACGGAAAAAAAGTTCGTAGGTTGATACGGCCAGAGAACCAGACTGACACTCTTCAAAAGAAGCTGCATTTTATAAACATCCGCAATATTTATAACCAGGAATTGTAAACCCCTTTTTAGAGGGTCCCAAAGGGGTTTTGCGTGAAAACGTGATCGGGGTGTTTTTAAAAACGTGACACGTGAAACAAACAATATTTTTGCGTGATTGCGTGAAAATTATATCAGCGTGATCCGTGATTTTGGTCTTGGTAAAACGTGATCGCGTGATATGGTGACGTGAAACGTGAATATTTAGTCCTTTTCAGTCCTTTTAGTGTCCCTCCTCCTCCCAGGTATGTGAAATGTTCTCTTTTTGTCATAACTTTTATACCACATGAGATGCCAGGAATATGGGACACAAGGGACCATGGACAAAAGGGACCAGACACTTGGGACCACATTTTTGGGACAAAAGGGACCACATTATGGGACCATAGTTTTATTTTTGTATTGTGATACAATCATTTAATTAAGAAGCTGGATTATAAATGCAATCAGTTATCTATCTTCATGAAATGGCTATTTAAACAATTTATATGATAACTCACAAATGACATATGTATACTACTAGTAAAACAAATAAATAATTGTTGTTTTTGCATACCTTTATATAAAAAATCCTGGATTTAAATATCCTTATCCTTAAAAGATCCATATTATGGGAACAATAGACTCCATCATGTTTAAATAGTATAAGATCTAATATTATGAACAGTTAATTTTAATTAATTAAACTTAAATTCTGGAAAAAGAATAAACATTTTAACCTATAACTTTATTGAATAATTGGCCATCAAATGATATTCTTGAGTTTAAGTTATCCTTTAAATAATCAAATTATGATATTTACCATTGCAATACACAACTATTATCAATGTAAATCTACATTTTTAACTAATTTTTGAATGGTCCCTTTTGTCCCAAAATGTGGTCCCAAGTGTCTGGTCCCTTTTGTCCATGGTCCCTTGTGTCCCACTGTTGTCCCACTGTTGTCAATTTGAAAGCCTCAGAATACATCCGACGGCTCAAGTTTGTGTGTGATTGTGTGTGGTTTTGTTGTTTTTTTGTTGTTGTTGCAACCCACACATTGTACTAGAGAAGCTCGAACCTATAGCGCTTCACGTCTGCTCATCCACATTTAACGTGACATGTGAAAGTTCTGCTATTTTCACGTGAAGACGTGATCCTTGTTTTTATTTTACGTGATCACGTGAACACAACCCCCCTTTGGGACCCCCTTTTTAGGTAATAAATGGAGTAAAGCTTTCTGGATATCAATGTTCCCGCCTTGAGTACTTTTAACAAATTGTGTTTTAGCAATACCACAAGATGCAAACGTTGCTTTTAGCATTCTTCTGCCATTTTATGCTAACATATACTGAGGATTAACATTTTCAGTAATCATCTTTTCTTTAACACATATATAAGAATATGTAGATAAAATATGATCGTATTGTGTTTTCATTTTCCTTAGGTTTAAAAGGTTTTAATATTTTATAAAGAATATCGTACACACTGTTTCCTTCTTGTAACTTTTTAATTAAGAAATAGAACATCGTTTACTGTGAATTATCGTTTAATATATCACGATTTGGAGTTCAATTGTAAACAATAATTTCACTCGCCCTTGAACGACAAACCGTGATATATTGTAGATAATTCACCGTAAACGATGTTCTATTTCTATTCTAATATCCCTAAAATGTGAAAATAACGCACACATCTGAAATCTTTCGCATTGCTTTGCTTGCTCTCCTAACGTTGCATACGTTACAATGCGCAATGCCTATTCTCCTAACGTTGCAAAAATTACAGTGATTATCGTTCAATATAACGAGATATTTTAAACTAGGCTATATAGTGCGGGTGTATTAGAATTAAGAACAAGCAAAAATACCCACATAGGACACTTGTTTTATCTTGATATTGAAAAGTGTTGTATTTTATGTTGGATATGTACGTTAAAACTTCTTTTGGTGGACTTGAGCCAAACGGATCCAAGTAATAAGTATCGTAGTGACAAGTCCAGTGTGTACCAGGTCCGGTAAAATCATGATTAATAATGCCGCAATCTTCTTTATTTTGTTGTATCGGTAATTAGTTCTTGCTGAACACTCCCCTGAAGTTTTGTATATCTAACTGCTTAACCCATTTCATTATGTCTAAGTCAGAGATAGGCTTCTTTTTTTTTTTTTTTACAATTAAATGGGATACTTCTATATGGTCTAATTTGCGAGTCTACTTGCAAACTATTTTCGCGGTGAACTCTTAATCCTTTTCCATTGCTGCCTACTTGCAAACCTTTCCCATCCAGCCACTAATAAGAGAACCAATTAAAGGAATTCCTAATGATGCAAGTAGTCCATGAAATCCCCTGTGTTGTTGTTGTTCCTTTGTTAGTTTAATAGGACAACATCCTTTAGACTTTCTTATGTTTTCTTTGCGATGGTTTTAATGTATTTGATTCAAGAAGTTCGTGTTTTTTACCACTGGGTATTGTTACCATTCCATTTCCAAATAGTTTACCAATTCCGGTACTTGCCAAACCGCTAAGTGCTCCTGTTGCTGGTGGTGCTAATACCTTTAGAGCAAATCTAGCAACTGTTGATAATATTGTTTTAGTCAACAAGCCAGCTAATGCTCCCAAAGAGCTTCCATTTTGAGACAGGGACCTCGTTTGTGATTTTGATATATTTATGTCTAAACCATATCTGTTGTTTACAACTTTAATAATATTCTTAATCTGAGTAGCTATCAGCAGCAAAGGAAAATCCCCCGTTATTTTTTAACCCGAGTGTTAATTCAGTTTGTTTTCATATGCTTTCACTAAACTTATTTTTTGCACTACTGTTAAATGTACTGAATAAGCTGTGTAATTCATGTATATTATAAAAGAGTATGAGAGTGGACCTTTGGAAATGGCCGAACACGATAAATACGAAATATTGCAGTCTAGGTTTGAGACTGTTCAAGAACGGTAGTGATATATGCTTGCTACCGTTCACGCCCCCTAGCCCCGGGTTGAACAGAACTCAATATTCATAAAATCAATAGTACAAAATGTGACCATTCCGAAGATGGGATGCATATGGCGGTATACATGCTCCTTTTAATATCATAATTCATGTTCAGCGGCGTATGGTCCCATTATATAACAGTAAGTTAGATTGAACTATAACTAATTCATTTCCAATAGTATGAACATATTCTTCATAGAGAACCGGAGCATAATTTTTTTAAGGAGCTGCAGAAGATATATTTAATTTATATTTCAAATTTAGCTGTTTAAAAGAATGCTGATTTCATCACTTTTATATCTTAAACTGACATCAAACAAGAGGTCAATGACCTTGAAGCTCTACTGATAGGTTTTTGATAGCTAGACCAGCATTCCTGTGAAGTTTCATGAAAATCCGTCAAGTAGTTTCAGAGAAGTCGCTACAAGTTTTCATTATATAACTCTATGTAAACAAAGATGGCTGCTGGCGGCCATGTTTAACATCAAATCAAAATAATGTTTGACAAGGATCAACATCATGTCGTACTGATCATTTTAGAAAAAGTCCCATATCAATATCACGTATAGTTTTCAAGAAGTAGTCGCTACAAACTTGTATTTTGAAAATCTATTTTTAGTCATGGTGGCCATCTTGAATTTTCGGCTGACCTGAAATTTTGCTAGGATCAATAAGACATCAGGGGCAACATTCCTGTGAAGTTTCATGAAAATCCGTCAAGTAGTTTCAGAGATTAATCACTCTCGATGGCTTCCTGGGTAGAACCAGTACTAAGCAATGTGGATTAATTATCTTGCTCAAGGATAAATAACGTGGTGCGACGGAGGATCGAACCCACGACCTCTCGATCAGGAGTTCGGCGCTCTACCACTGGATTTGCCATTACATAGCTTAAACCATCAGAATTAAATATCAGTTATGGTATCCACAAAACTAATTTATCAATAATTACTCGACCATAACCACTACTTGATTTGAAAATTAACACATTATCATCTATTAGTTGTAAACTAATTTGAATTTGACTAGGATGGCTAAACCGTCAAAAAATGAATATTTAATGAAAGCTACACACAAATGTTCTCCGACCCAATATTGACAAGGAGTCTGATCACGTCAGGCATTTTCTAAAAATACTATATCTTAAAGGTATTGATTTCATTGACATGGCTAGTATTTGTAGAGATAATCATATAGTTGATTATATACCTAAATATTTCAAAAATGCCGAAAGTCCTGTAATTTGTTATAAGTATAAAAACAAGAGGTCAATGACCTTGAAGCTCTACTGATTGATTTTGATTTCAGGAAGTAGTCGCTACAGACTTGTTTTTTGAAAATCTATTTTTAACCGTGGCGGCCATCTTGAATTTCCGGCCGACCTGAAATTTTGCTAGGATCAATTAGATCAAGAGCAACATTCCTGTGAAGTTTCATGAAAATCCGTCAAGTAGTTTCAGAGGAGTAGTCGCTACAAGTTTTCATTATATAACTCTTTGTAAACAAAGATGGCCACTGGCAGCCATGTTTAACGTCAAATCAAAACGATTTTCGACAAGGACCAACATCATGTCATACTGATCATTTTAGAAAAAGTCCCATATCAATATCTGTTATAGTTTTGAAGAAGTAGTCGCTACAAACTTATTTATTTTAAATCTAACGGACGGACGGACAGACGGACGGACGGACAGACGCCGCACCACGGCATAAGCTCTGCTGATCTCTGATCAGTAGAGCTAAAAACTATTAGAAATATTATTTTCAACTACAACAAAATAGTTTCTGACCTTGATATAGAAAATAACAGTCCTAAGGAATGTGAATGTAACACATCAAAAGTTTGCTATGCTCCAGCAGGTCATGTCATCATTGGTAATTTTGATATTGTGTATAAACGTCTTCGGCATCTGTTTTCGAAAGGTCCTAAGTATAGATTACCTTCAACTATCGATTTTAATGCCTGTCGTACTCAGATCGCCCAGTCCATTGAGGATTTTAGTATAAAATGGTGTCGTAGAGAACATGCGGACCCAAACCCTCTTTCTACTTGGAAAAAGTCAATTTTTAAAATTACAGATACACGTATTAACTTTTACAATGCTAACCCCTCTTTACTTCCTTCGAGACCTAGGTTTTACTTGACCTTGGAGCTACGGACGTTTTGCGCGTGAAAATCCTTCCATAAATGTCAGTTATTGACCGGACAAGAAATGTGTGACGGACGGAAGGACGGTGCGACTAATATATGCCCACCCTTCGGGGGCACTTCGGGGGCATAAAATCACATACCAACTGTTCAAAAAATATTTGAATTAAGTCTTCATATGACAATTGGGGTTGTATTGCCTTTACTATTTACCACAATACATATATGTCCAATATGTCAAAAGGTAACACAATGTTTACTAAATGCGTGCGCTGAAAACATATACAGGTAATTACAAGTACTCGTGTTGTTTCAATCCAAAATGTAGTGGTTACCCTAGCAATCGTCAAAAACGCGAAAGTATTTCTTAAAATAAACTGACCTTCCCGTTCGCATCTGAAATGTTCAATCTGACTTCGCCCGCACTTGTACAACACATCTGACATTTCAGTTCGATATTATTTTTTTTACCCCGTCGACTTTAAAATGCTATAACTCGGAAAGTTTTCATTATTTCAATGAGTTGCTTTGTACAGTTATACAGAAAGGATTGACGATCTTGACAAGCGTTTTAAATTGAATTACAATTGCGAATATCAGTTCGTTATTTGTTTATTCTGAAAATTTACTCGTTTTTTTTTTACATTTTTGGATATTTATACGGTGTGCTATATGCACTGACGTCGTTTTACTACCGGATTTTTAAAGTGAAAGCCTCCTCTGTCATTCCTTTTCAAATCTTCTTAATCATTTTCCAAACATTTTAGCTAAATATGCAACAGAAAGCAAAAATACTAACCCCACCATTCACTTCCAACAATTTTGCCAACCTGACCTCTGCAACCATCCGACTTCCCTGCAGCCGGTTGATCAGTGTGATTAAGCTCATAACTGGCCTTAACTTGAAAAGTATTTGACCTATGTTCATGAAACTTCACACACATATTCATCTTACCCGAAGGAATGTCGTTTCATATGTCCAATAACTCTGATTTCCATTTAGGCAGAGTTATGTCCCTTTTCATAAAACTGACCTGCAACCTAACCTGGCTCATAACTTGACAAAATATTGACCTAAGGTCGTACAACTTTATACAGTGCTTCTTTATCAATTATTCAATGTCGTTAACATGTCCAACAACTCTTACTTTCATTCTGGCAGAGTTATGCCACTTTTCATAAAACTTTGACCTGCAACCTAACCTGGCTCATAACTTGGCAAAATACTGACCTAAGGTCGTAAAACTTTATACAGTGCTTCTTTATCAATTATTCAATGTCGTTAACATGTCCAACAACTCTTACTTTCATTCTGGAGAGTTATGCCACTTTTCATAAAACTCTTAACCTGCAACCTAACCTTTCATTTCGGCAGTTATGCCCCTTTTCATATAACTTTTTATCTGCAACCTAACCTAGCTCACAACTTGGCAAAACATTGACCTGTGGTCAATGCCTCTTTTCATAAACTTTAACACTTCAAAAACTAGAGCTATCCAGCTGGCTTGCGGAACGTCGGTGGTTCTACCCAGGTGCCCGCCCGTGCACGAAAATTGTCCGGAGGGGCACCTGGGGTCTTCCTCCACCAATGGAAGTTGGAAAGTCGCCATATGACCTTAGCTGTTGGTGCGACTATAAAATCCAATTCAATCAAAAACTAGAAATGTGTCCATAGGACAAGGATGCCCCCGGTATAAGTTACTAGAACTATGAATTCGCCAAAAAAATGATAAGGTACAAGTGGGAGAAGCAGTGGTGAATATATAAAATAATAGATATACAATGTAATTATATGTGTTCAAAGTCAGTATAGGCAACAATACATTTGTGTATGAAAAGTATTGACATATATAAAATAACTCACTGTCCCATCATATTTTAGAGCACTGTCACTGGCATATCACATTAGATATATAAGACAACTCACTGCCCCATCACATTTCAGAGCACTGTCACTGGCATATCACATCAGATATATAAAATAACCTACTGTCCCATCAATATTCAAAGAACTATTGCGGCACATATCTTAAATAACATGAATAAGAGCACTCACTGTCACATTACATCACATTTCAGAGAACTGTGACGGCACATAACATATATAAGAGCACTGTCACTGGGACATTAATCACAGTTCAAAGAACTGTCACTTTGTATTTTGTCCTGTTGAAGAAAAGAAGAGACATAGGTGTTGCTTTTTGGGTGTTGACGAAGGCGTCAACATTCAACATTCAAGTTTTGTGTTTAGGTCACTTTCTCAGCAGGTGTATGCATTTTCAAAATTTGGTTTTAGTTGTATCTTGAGTAGTACATCACAATGCATTTGGGTGTGTGACCTTCACCTTCCAAGTAAAGGGCAATTAACTTTTTATAAGTTTTGCATTTGTCACTCGTTATTGATGTATAATGACTCAAAGCACTGTAGGCGAGACGGTTTTAATACATGGATTTCTTGTTTTTATATTAGAATGTACAAACATGGACCCTTTCAAAAGTTATTGAGTGGAAACCAATTTGTTGCAGAAAATTAAGTCGAAAAGGGGCCAAAACTCCTGCATAAAATGGCCAACGTTGACAGAAATCGAACTTGACCTGTATTTTATGATTACAAAGTGACACACCAAATATGAATTCAAAACATGGACCCTTTAAAAAGTTATTGAGCGAAAACCAATTTGTTGGACAGACGGACGGACAGACAGGGCTAACACTTAATGCCCCTTTCGGCATTCTCGAATGCCGGGGGGCATAAAAATCATGAAGGATTGCACCCTCTGTCTTCAAACACAAGTTCCGTGGATCACCCTTCTAGTTTTTATAACACGACATTTACTGAAAAACTAAGCTTTTTATATTTTTATATTTAAATACTATAACTGATTACTTGCTGGAAAGTATCAAGAGTTTTTACATATGGAGTAGAAACAAACAACAAACTCAGTATTAGCATAATTTTCATATATTTATTTGTTTTTAGTATAAAAGTAAAAAAAATAATCAAATTAAAAAGGGAACATCAGGCTTTCTGTCGGGGTCCGGGGGTTCGATTTCAAACCGACAGAATGATATTTTCTATTTTAAAGAGCCTAACCATAATAATTTATTAGTGAATGACCCCTTAGTTACAAGAAAATACATTTTGCACAGTAATATGTGTTATCCTAGATTATGCAACTTGCAACAGGCGGATTTGTAACCGAAGGCCCCGGCTTCAATCCTCCGTGGTGCCATTGAGTTTCGTTGGTGTGTTTTTGGGCAAGACACTTTCCCTTAGCCTCGTCCGCCGGATGGGGACGTAAACAGGGCGGTCCCGTGTATCGGTCTATCTTCCGGACACATTAAAGAACCACAGGAATCTATTTGATAAGAATAGGACACGGTTCCGGATTCCTATGTATCCATCACCTCTCTCTGGGGCGGCTCTAAATAACCTATACTGTGTTGATGAGCCGTTAAACAACATTCATACAACTTGCAACAATCCATTCAAAATCTATGGTGCAATAATAAACTACAACTATCACTGAAGGTGATGAATACCCCCGCTTAAATTTTAAGTCAAAGAAAGGCTATAATTCTGTCATAAATTAGGCAATCAACAATGGGTGATGTAGAGGGACATAATGTTATCAGTTGTTACGTGTACATGAAGTTTGGGAACAATCCATTCAAAACTGTTAAGAGAAATGGTATTAATAAGAATGTGTTAAGTGATGCGACGTGATGTGACGCGATGGGATGCGACAAAAATGTGTTACTCAATGGGACGTTACGGACAACGTGATTCCAATATAGCCCCTACTTCACTTTGTGAAAGCGGGGCAATAACAATGAAGTCCTAACACAATACTGATGCGGCATCGTGAATTGGAATAGAAAAAGCCTGGTGTAAACCCGTTAAAATGTTTTATTAATAAAAAAAAGAGAAAATAGACATTTAAATATTTAACAAAATATAGTCATAATAAAGTACCAAATAACCAACATAAAGAAAGTTTAATTTAAACTGAAAAGCAACAGTATCTTATTTACACGTATCTTATAACAGTGAATAAAATCAGTACTTGCCTTAATGTCTGCAAATAGGCAAAAGATATACTATTGGTATAATGACACAAAAAAATGAAAGAAAAAGTTCATCATACAAAGCATCATATAAACATGACAGTCTTATTAACATGACATAAACAACACCAGAATAAAACCCTGAATGGCACAGACAAAATATGGCACAGAGATGTATCTTCATAAAACTTCATCCCATATAAATACAGAAAATAATTGCCATAGACGAGTAGTAACAAGGACGGACGGAAACAAAAAACAAGAGGGCCATGATGGCCCTATATCGCTCACCTGAGTAAATCTGAACCAATACTAGAGGGCCAAGATGGCCCTAAAGTGATCACCTGAGTACTGGAACATTATCGAACTTCTTCGAAATCTTATGGTCATATACAATCTGTGCAAGTTTGGTTAAGATTGTTCAAGAAATGTGGGCTCTGTTGTGTATAACATCATTAATATAGACGGTTTAAGACCCTGACAAAGTTTCGTAAAGATCAAATACAAAATGAAGGTGCTAGAGAGTAACACCTTGGGCAGAGCCAAATGTGACCCCAGGGCTACATGTAATATATGAGAGTTGTGTGCTTTGTGGTTTTAGAGAAGATTTTTTAAGTTTTTCCCTATACAAGTCTATGTAAAACGTGACCCCTGGGGCGGGGCCAAATGTGAACCCAGGGTCACCATTTGAACAAACTTGGTAAAGGACCATAAGAGTATAGTAAATGCAAAATATTAAACCTCTGGCTCTTGTAGTTCCAGAGAAGTAGACTTTAATGTAAAACTGTGACCCACAGAGTGAGGTCAAATTTTACCCCAGGGTCACCATTTGAACAAACTTGGTAAAGGACCATAAGCTTATAGTAAATGCAAAATATCAAACCTCTGGTTCTTGTAGTTTCCGAGAAGTTTTTAAAAAAAAAATCCTATATAAGTCTATGTAAAACTGTGACCCCCGGGGCAGGGACAAATTTGACCCCAGGGTCACCATTTGAACAAACTAAGTAGAGGACCATAAGCTGATGCTACATGTAATACATGAGAGCTCCGTGCCATGTGGTTCCAGAGAAGAAGATTTTTTTCAGTTTTTCCCTATACAAGCCTATGTAACACTGTGGCCCCTGGGGCAGGGCCAAGTTTGACCCCTGGGTCACCATTTGAACAAACTTGGTAGAGGACCATAAGCCTATAGCAAATGCAAAATATTAAACCTCTGGCTCTTGCAGTTTCAGAGAAGATTTTTTAAGTTTTTCCCTATACATGTCTATGTAAAACATGTGACCCTTGGGGCGTGGCCAAATGTGACCCCAGGGTCACCATTTGAACAAAATTGGTAAAGGACCATAAGCTTATAGTAAATGCAAAATATCAAACCTCTGGCTCTTGTAGTTTCCGAGAAGAAGATTTTCCCCCCCCCCCCCCCCCCATATAATTCTATGTAAAACTGTGACCCCCGGGGTGGGGACAAATTTGACCCCAGGGTCACCATTTGAACAAACTTAGTAAAGGACCATAAGCTGATGCTACATGTAATACATGAGACCTCTGTGCCTTGTGGTTTTAGAGAAGAAGATTTTTTAAAGTTTTTTCCTATGTGTCTATATGAAAAACAGGCAAAATCTCAATATACAAACTTTGGACCCCCGGGGCATGGCCATTTTTGACCCCAGGGACTTCATTTGAACAAACTTGATAGTCTAGGCGTTGGTGATCATTTTAAAAGAAAAACTGTTGAAATCTGTCCAGCGGTTCTTGAGATGAAGATGTTTTAAGGTTTCGACCATATATGGTAATGCAGCCATCTTGGATGTCGCGCTGACCTAATTTTAACAAATCTAAAAAGCATTCATCTAAGGATCATCCACATGCAATTTGGTCAAAATTGGCCATGCGGTTTCTGAGGAGAAGTCGTTTGAAGCAAAAGTTAACGACGACGACGGACGACGGACGAAGAGTGATCCCAATAGCTCACCTTTGAGCCTTCGGCTCAGGTGAGCTAACAAATAATAAAATAAGCCTTTTAAATAAAAGATCATCCCTTCTTTTTAGAGATTTTAAACTTCAGCATCTATTTCACCAATACAGATGAATTACACAAAATAACATCCTGAAGACGACATACTGTTCAAATGGACCATTTGGTAGTTTCAAATATCCTGAAGGTCAAGGTCATGGAAACATAGGTACTTTTGAATAGCTAATAATCATATGTAACAAATTTTCAAATATTAAATCAATCCATTGGACAGTATTCAAGTTATGATGTGTAGGAGAGTCAGACTTTCTCAAACAAAAGTTGATGCTGCCCGCCTGCCACTCGACGCTCGTTAATCTAATAACGAACTCGAGGTCTGAAGTGGCAGTGAGTGAGTGAATATGCCGCAAGTCTGACCATTAGTTATTTTCCTATAACTACCAAAAATCCAATTAAACCATTATTATGTCTGTTTTTAATTAGTTGCAACTTGTAGTTCTACATATTCAGTCCACAGAATCACGGAACTGGCCGAGTACGTACGATTTGAAAAGGCTGATCTGTATGCGCAAGTCAATTTCTGTGACCCCTAAACAGACTTGGAAGCCTCTCGTGGTGCTGATTTGGTTTCCGGAAATCAATGAGGCAGTTAAAGGGGTTGATGCACCATTTTCAAACAATGCTTATTGTAAAGGGCTCTGAAAAACTTGGAATAAGCTGAAAGAATTATCAAAATGCCATGAAAGATAAAGGAAATATGACCTATTGAAATTTGCAAAGAAACATAAATGGAGGCAGCCATATTTGAACGATGACGTCATCGCGCCTTTCTGCCATATATGGCATATTGGCAAAATGTCGGTTAAAGCAAAGAAACTCATTGCAAATGAAAAATAAGCATACCATTTATTCATTTTGCATCTGTATATTTATTTTTAATCAATTTGCAGTGATTTTTTTTGCTATAAAATATAGTTTATCAATATGCCATGAATGGTAAAGAGGCGTGATGACGTCATCGTTCAAATATGGCCGCCTCCATTTATGTTCTTTGCAAATTTTCAATAGGTCATATCTCTTTTATTTGTCATGGCATTTTGATAATTCTTTCAGCTTTTTTCAAGTTTTTCAGAGCCCTTTAAAATAAACATTGTTTGAAAATGGTGCATCAACCCCTTTAAGATTGAGGTCGAAGGTCAACAATGTACACCAAAATATGCATAGACGTACAGATGGACAAGGGAAACACTAGGTATATACCACCTCAATTATTGTGCAAAAGCACTGTTTCCATCTTAGTAAAGACTGGTCTTATTGTTGGCGACTGAGGCACATCCCCCGACATTGTTATGCTCTTCATGAGGCTGGAAGCGGAAACATTGCCTGGTTCTGGTGAGGATGTCAAGTGGGACATGGTCTTGTTGAGTCTGTTTGATGGATCCATCATGGCTCTCACGCGACGTATAAGTATGCTCACAAAATCCTCATCTCTTCTCATCTACAAGAGGCAAAACCAGAACTATATAATTGAACATTGATATTATTCCCTTTACAAGCTTCAGAAAATGTATTCATTATGAAGATGAAAATTGCCAAAATGGTAATATTTTAATCGAACTTGACCAGTAAGAAAATATTACAATTTATCCAACGAAAAATTGTTTTAATTATTATCATTAGCCTCGCTTTCCTTGAACAACTATGTAAACATCAATGAAAGCATATACTTTTAAGAATCTATTTCCGCATCTGGAAATGGGTACTGTATAAAACTTACTTCAAACCCCTTTGACCTTATCAACATAACCATCCACTTGAGCATCTGAAAGACTTCATACAGGACCGGTACAAAACTTACCTCAAACCCTTGTGACACTATCAGCATAAAACATACCTCAAACCCCTGTGACGCTATAAGCATAACCTACCTCAAAACCCTGTGACCATATCAGCATAAAACATACCTCAACACCCTGTGACCCTATCAGCATAAAACATACCTCAAACCCCTGTGACCCTATCAGCATAAAACACATCAAACCCCTGTGACCCTATAAGCATAACCTACCTCAAACCCCTGTGACCCTATCAGAATAAAACATACCTCAAACCCCTGTGACCCTATCAACTTAAAACATACCTCAAACGCCTGTGACCCTATCAGCATAAAACATACCTCAAACCCATGTGACCCAATCAGCTTAAAACATACCTCAAACCCCTGAGAACCATATCAGCATAAAACATAAATCAAACCCCTGTGACTATTTTTCAGCATTTAAATTTACCCCAAACCCCTGAGACCATATCAACATAAAACATACCTCAAACCCCTGTGACCCTATCAACATAAAACATAGCTCAAACCCCTGTGACCCTATCAGCATAAAAACCTACCTCAAACCCCTATGACCCTATCAGCATAAAACATACCTCAAACCCCTATGACCCTATCAGCATAAAACATACCTCAAACCCCTGTGACCCTATCAACCCTATCAACAAAAACACTCGGGCATCTGGAAGACTTCATACAGGATCAGTATAAAAATTTACCTCAAACCCTTTTGACCCTATAAAGCATAAAAACATACCTCAAACCCCTGTGACCCTATCAACATAACCATCCACTTGGGCATTTTGGAACACTTCATACATGATCGGTATAAAATCTTACCTCAAATCACTGTGACCCAATCAGCATAAACCTTATCTCAAACTCATGTGACCCTATCAACATAAAATTTACCTCAAACCCCTGGGACCCTATCAACATAAAACCTTATCTCAAACCCCTGTGACCCTATCATAAAATTTACCTCAAACCCCTGGGACCCCTATCAACATAAAACATACCTCAAACCCTGTGACCCTATCAACATAAAACTTATCTCAAACCCCTGTGACCCTATCATAAAATTTACCTCAAACCTCTGGGACCCTATAAAACATAAAACTTACCCCAAACCCCTGTGACCCTATCATAAAATTTACCTCAAACCCCTGGGACCCTATCAACATAAAACTTACCTCAAACCCCTGTGACCCTATCAACACAACCATCCATTCTGGCATCTGAAAGACTTCATACAGGATCAGTATAAAACTTACCTCAAACCCCTGTGACCCTATCAGCATAAAACATACCTCAAACCCCTGTGACCCTATCATAAAATTTACCCCAAACCCCTGAGACCCTATCAACATAAAACATACCTCAAACCCCTGTGACCCTATCATAAAATTTACCCCAAACACCTGAGACCCTGTCAACATAAAACTTACCTCAAACCCCTGTGACCCTATCAACATAACCATCCATTCTGGCATCTGGAAGACTTCATACAGGATCGGTAGCATATGCTTCCTGTGCTCACAGTAGAAAACCTGAAACACGGACGTATCAAATAGAAAATATTTTACTCGTTCAAAATAAGTTTCTTTAATTGGAGTTGCTTCTCCCCAACAGATAATATAACAGATAATATTGTATCACATAATGTGCTCTGTGGGAGTGTAAAGCCACATAAATACCATAATCGTGTAATAAATGTGCAAATGAAAGCTGAATAACTGCTCGGTTCTTTTCCGTTTAGGTCAGTGAGCAATTGGAATTTACTGTCAAATTTCGAAACTTCTTTTGGCATTGTCTGATTTTAAAACACCAATATGGATATATTTAATTAAAATCATGGTCTAATATTTTCATTTTTTCATATAGAGATTGAGGATAAAGTCTGAGTAAACCCCTTTATTTTTACCTAATGAATATCTGAACCTACCGGAAGTTGACTGGATGTGTCATAAATAGGCAGCTACACTGATAAATATACATTGTGGCATTTTTGGAACTATGTGGTAAATAAAATGTTACATTCTTGCCTATTTAATAACAAATTTATTAAATAAACCCGTTCGATAGAATTACTTTAATGCAAAGCTCTGCCAATACAATTTTATTCAAATTATTTAATAAATTCAAACTCACGTAAATTATTTAATAAATTCAAACTCATGTAAATTATTTAATAAATTCAAACTCACGTTAATTATTTAATAAATTCAAACTCACGTAAATTATTTAATAAATTCAAACTCATGTAAATTATTTAATAAATTCAAACTCACGTTAATTATTTAATAAATTCAAACTCACGTAAATTATTTAATAAATTCAAACTCATGTAAATTATTTAATAAATTCAAACTCACGTTAATTATTTAATAAATTCAGGCTCACGTAACATCCTCTATATAATCTTTTGAAAGAAAATTTACTTAAAATCTTAATTCTTCTGTGCCTGTTTAGATACTGAAGCTCACATAGGCTAATTGTGTACATTGTAAGCCTTGTTAATTTCATTACAAGATTCTCTTGGCTTAGACATGTATACAGTCAAACCTGCTCAACAGAACACCTCTATTAAGTGACCACCTCCATTAACCCTTAACCCGCTACATATACTACTCAAAATTTGCCAAGGATCACTTTTATTCTTCCATATAATTTTATTAGAAATTAATTCACATGACGATATTAATTTTATTGATACTTCAACAATTCAACAATTTGAATCAAGTCATGAGATCACGTGACCATACACTGCGCTAAATAATTTCATGTAAAATAGAAATAATGCTATTTATTTTAGACAGCAAAAAAAGTGATCCTTAGCAAATTTTGAGTAGTATATATATAATGGACTGTTCTTTCTTTGAATTAAGACCATTCCATTTATGTGACAAAGGGGTGCTTTGGAGAAAATGACTGATCAGCAGAGTTACTTGCAGGCTGATCTGGGTTTACAACGGAAGCAAAGGCTATTACAGTCGTGCTTAGTGGGGAAGGGTTAAAGGACACCATTTCAGTTCCCAATTGTGTTGTTTCAAAATAATCCTCACCATATAGAGACTACCTGTGTTAAGAGACCATTTATTGTTGTGGCCCCTTAATACAGGTTTGACTTAAGATGATTTCCTTGAATATATTTTTTTAAATGTAAATAACAACAGTATAAATAAAGATATTCTATTATTAAGATAATGAGATATTAATTGAGCTATATTGTGTATATATTGTTTATGTAAGTATGTAACCTACCTGTTGTTGGCACGTGCGTGACCTTGAGAACTCCTCGGACAGCACGAGCAGCACAACACTTGCATCATCTGCCTTCTCCTGAAACTGCTGTATGCATCTCAGATCCTGGTTGCCATAGTTACAGCTTATAACTGTAGAATAGCTCGCACCTAAAATAATAATACAAATGTTTATGGTATTCTGTCTGCAGAATGGCCTAAATTAATTTATGGAAAATAATTTCTACAGCAAACTTAACTTGAATGCATAGATAAAATATTTGTCTTACATAAGTTGCCACCCCATAAGCTCTGCTTGCTTCTGGCTTTAGCAGAGTTAAAAAAAGAGGACCATAAAATATTCTTCAAATACTTCTTGAAAATACTTCACTCATCCATCTTGACCAAAAATGTTTTTTTATAATGATAAGTTGATTGTTTTTTTATCGCTTCATACTGTACATTTATTTACTCTATTGGGGCTTCATTTTGAAACATATGCGCATATATATCTCTGTTCTTTACAGTTAAAAAGCATGCAATTACTGTTATGTAGGGCATTTTCCGCAAAGGGACAGCTATTACATTACTTCAAGTTCAATGCATTCAATACCAATAATTGTAATGTATACCTGGGCTAATCTCGTAGGTAGTTAAAGCTACACAGACAGTACATATTCTATAATGTAAAGCATGCCAGTGCTAGATAAGAGTCTGCACTCAATTGACTTAAGTCAAATTTCAGCAAGTTGAATATTCACTTACTCAAACTATGTTTATGATCCCTAACATACATTTTGACTGCATTTAACACCAGTTTATTCAAATTTCAATTGAACTGCCAAAGGCATTTCGATCAAATGCAAGCCGTGAATGTTAAGCCAACAAAAGGTAATAATTGCTGAAATGATTTGAACATGTGACAATTATAAAGCATTGCTTGTGAATTGTTTGTCAAATCTATTATCTAAAAATGAGCAAGGTAAACTTACCAATGTAACAAGAAGGTTGTGTTTTCTATATTAAAAGCAAGTTTGTCTTAACTTAGAATAGAATAATTCTAAAAGATAAGAGATGATTAAAAATCAAACGTAATTTTTTAGGCACATTTTAGGCTTCAGTCTTAGAAAACAAAGAATGGCGAGGCCCTGCTGAACCTAATAAACTTGATAGTAAAAAGCACTGACAGAATATTCTACTTATCATGTAGATTATCCACATTTTCTGTATGAATTACTATTATTATCTGTTTCGCAGAATGTTACGCTTATCGAGGATGCTGCCATGTTGTTGTTTTATGATGTCAGATAACGTTACGTACATGACGTCAGATAATATTACGTACAATAACGCCAAGGGATTCTGCACTGATTTGCTTTATTGGTCAGTGCCTAATAAAGCAAAAATTATTAGGTCAGAAAAGTGCATATCTGCATGATAAATACACATATACACATTGTGTTGCTATGAGCATTTAATAATGAATGAATTCATTGTTTATGTCTGAACAAAGGTTTACTTTAAAGTGTACATTTATTTTTCTCTATAGGGGCCTCAACTTGAAACACATATGCCTTTGTTCTTATCATTTAAAAGGCATGCAATGATTGTAGATTGTTCCCGATAAATTTAACTACTGGTAAACGCAAAAGTTATCTGCCCTTTGCTTGGAGGGTGAAGGTCACATCCTGATTTCCTATGTCATGTTGTGATGTACCACCCAAAATACAACTATAAGCAAAGTTTGAAAGGTTTAGTGCATACAAGTCTTGAGAAAGTAACCTAAACGCGAAACTTTAATGTCGACACCACCGTCACCGGAAAAGCAACACCAATGTTTCTTTTCTTTGAAAAACCCCAACATAAAAAATGAAAACCAGACTAGCAACAATATAGCTTTATATGGTAAACACTATTTGCTTTAATTAAAAAAACTTGTTTTATATGGATTATATATTGTTTTTATGTGGACTGTGTAGCTTTAAGTCATGTCACATGAACGATGATTCATACAGAGTGACATCATAACTGCTGGGATTTTTATTGGAAACTCCAAGGAAAACCCAGTGAAACTTATTACTTAAAAGACCGAACATCGATCAAACTTAACTCTGCTGTGTGTGTGTATTATCAGTGAGTGTGTGTATTATCAGTGAGTGGCAATACAGTGTTAGCTAAAAATAGATTGGGACAGATAAAAGGGTGAACAGATTTTACTAGCGTGAGCCACTGCATACTTACAAGCCATATGATACTGGAAACTTGTGTTACTACTACAGCATTTAATTTTTATATTAAAACATGATTGTGCACTTTAAACATATTAAAGTGAGGAAGAAGTGCTATGAACTCTAGGCAGAATCGTTCAAGAACACTTTTCCAAATTCTGGATGGATTGGGATATAATTATGATCTTGTTAAATTCAGACAAAAGTTTTACAGACAAATTTCTAACCAAACACCATTTTTTATCACTGGGAGCAAAGGAGAAGGATACACAAACTTATTTGATCGACAGAGCGATGAAGACTGTGTCCATGTTATTGCAGATGTTATTTGCAAAGAGAAAGAGGAAGTTTTAGCTGGAATAGTAGATCAGAATGACATCGTGTTTGACATTAAGACAGAGGGTCTTCCCGCTGGTTATGCTCACCTGGAACTGGACATAAACCATAATCATCCAGACGACTTGCCAGAAACAACAGCAAAATGCCTGGTCAAGCATGACACAACCCAACCAGTACAACACTTATTGTCAAGTAAAAATTTCATTTCTGGGGTTAAAAGCTCTCTAGAGAGGAAAAGAAATTTTCCAGTAAAAGGAACATTTTGTATTTCCGGTCCCTCTGTTAACAAAACACAAACTTTGGATGGAGGGATTTATCAACTTCCATTATCTGTGGACTATGTCTGTGCAATTCGGTGCTTCTGTCCTAAAATTCTCCAATCATGGATTGACCGCCCAAGAAAATATGAATGGCCATCAGAAGAAACAATCAACGAGATTTTGCAGCTTGATGCACATGCCGTCGCCGTGGGACACAAAAACAGTGCAACAGTTGACACGGAATGGAGAATATGCTTCACAAAAGCAGAAAACAGGCTAGTGGAATCCTTCAATGACACACAAAGAAAACTGTATGCTCTTCTACGAACTGTCGCAAAGGAATTCTTAAAACCGCTATGCAAGGATTTAACCTCATATGTGATGAAAAATATTGTATTCTGGATGGCTGAGGATCAACCGGAAGAAATGTTCAGAGAAGATTTGCTGCTAGATAGGTACATTGATGCTTTACAGCTTTTGAAAAAGTTTTTGGTGAAACAGTTCTTACCAAATTTCATGATTTGCACTCGCAACATGATAGTTTCAAAATTGGATAGTGAAAGTCGAAAGAACATAATAGAAAAATTAACTACACTAATACAAGAAGAATGGGTATCTATTCTGAAAATCAAAACAATCCAAGATGAGATGGAGGCTATCATTCAGGCTCCAGAAAAGTTTATTAAAAGACGCATGGCAGAACACTTGTATGAAATGCAGTTAATGCAAAGTATATTAGTTATGACTGCAAATGAAGAGATTGCTGATGCCTTCAAAATGTCAGGCGTTATTGAAAATGGTTCTATCGAGTGTGTCTTTCCAGTTTTGTTAAAAAATATTAATTTTGAAAAAGAGTTGTTCAGCTTATGCGAACTTCTGAAACAGATAAACCCTGGTGAACCAGGGAAAATGTCTGTTTTTTTTAATTTCAACGAAATGTGCAATGCTTTTCTTCCATCTGTATGTATGCTTTATGCACAACGCCTTTTTGTAGTAAGGCGTTGTGCATAAAGCATACATACAGATAGCAGAAAAGCATTGCACATTTCGTTGAGTGCATGTCACAGTTTCCTGCAACTCTCAGAATCAGTCCCAGACCATCAGACCCCTATTCCTATATGCATACATATATATATATATATATATATATATATATAAATACACAGAGTTGTGCAACCAGGATCAGACCTGTCTTCAGATTTCATTAACCAAATATAATACAAATGGGATAGGCACCACCAAATATAATACCAATAGGAAAGGCACCACCAAATATAAAACCAATGGAATAGGCACCACCAAATATAAAACCAATGGGACAGGCACCACCAAATACGACATCAATGTGATAGGCACCACCAAATATAATATTAATGAGATAGACACCACCAAATATAACACCAATGGGATCGGCACCACTAAATATAGTACCAATGGGATAGGCACCAACAAATGTAATATCAATTGGATAGGCACCACCAAACATAATATCACCAAATATAATATTAATGAGATAGGCCCTTCAAATATAATACTAATGGGATATGCACCATCAAATATAATACCAATGGGATAGGCACCACCAAATATAATACCAATACGATAAGCACCACCAATTATAATATTAATGGGATAGGCACCACACAACATAATATCAATAGGACAGGTACTACCAAGTATAATCTCAATGGGATAGGCACCATCAAATATAATACTAATGGGATAGGCACCACAAAATATAATCCCCTTTGGGATAGGCACCAAAATAATATTAATGGAATAGGGCACCACCAAATATAGGGAAAAAAACAATCTCAATGGGATAGGCACCACCAATTTCAATCTTAATGAGATGGACACCACCAAATATAATCTCAATGGGATAGGCACTACCAAATATAGAAATGATTGCTGTGTGCTGTGTATGGCTTTTATAAAGAATTTGAGTGTAGGCCATATATTATTCACAAACTTGCCATCACTAAAACCGATCATAAACCTGTCAGAGGCACAAATCATGACCCCATTTTTTGCAAAAAGTTGCATAAACATATTCAAAAGTTTTATATAAAAAAAATTGTCCTATCGGCCAGTGTGTATCAGCCAAATAACAGCATGTATTATGTGCTCAATAAAAAAAGAAGATATTTCAATGACTATATACATAAATTCAATTCAAACATTCAGAAAAAAAATAACAAAACCAAAACATAATATACATGATATAACTCACAATAATACACGGACATAATACAATAATACTGTATATATAAAATAATAACATCTTAAAGACACCTTAAAATGTCCTTTAAATACACAACTAGGCTGGTCACCTTCCATCAGTAATTGGTTTTTCTCTATTTTATTCTGACATTTTACAGGTTCTACCTTATACTCTAGTGATTGAAGACTAAAAGACTGGTATCCAGTACGAAGTTGACTGGTTCCCAAAACCACAGGGTTACTATACAGCACACATATAGTGTAAAAACATGTTATATTCTCCAACAAAGCACTGCTTATCAATAAGCTGCGTGATCAGTCATTACTTGATTATGGCTGCGTGATCAGCTATTACTTGATTATGGCTGTGTGATCAGCCATTACTTGATTATGGCTGTAACAGTTCACCTGTCAGCCGTAAGTTTGTTACCAATTTTACGAATTGAAATTGTTGTTGATTTTGTATTAAAAGGATGAATTGTAAACAACAAACTTAGTATTTCAATAAAGTATTGATATGACTGATGTGTTTCTTGTTGTCTAGAGTGTATTCTTGCGAAAAACTATTCGTCCCTCGGATGGGAAAATAAACCAGTCCTGTGTATAATTAGAGTCTATCTTGACTGCACTTCAAAAACCATAGAAATCTATTCGTTAGTAAGAGTAGGGCAGGTTCCCGGATTTCTATGTATCCTTCCCCTCTCTCTAGAACTGCTCTAAGTAACGTATAATTGTACTGATGAGCCATTAAACACTCAATTTCAATTGATGAATAGAACATCAGCGTGTACATGTTGTACAGAACATTACTGTGATCATTGTGTATAGAACATCAAAACATGTATAGAACATCAATGTGGTCCAGTGTATATAACATCAATGTGGTCCAGTGTATATAACATCAACGAGTTCATGTTGTACAGAAAATTACTGTGGTCATTGTGTACAGAACATCAAAATGTCCACGGTGTATAGAACATCAATGTGGTCCAGTGTATATAACATCAACAAGTTCATGTTGTACAGAACATTGCATGTTCCATGTTGAATAGAGCATCAATGTGTAACATGTTGTACTAAACATCAAAGTGTTCTATGTTGTATAGAACATTGCATGTTCCATGTTGTCTAGAACATCAAAGTGATCATGACGTATAAAACACCAATGTGTTTATTCCATGTTCCATGGTATATAGAACATATATGAGTCCATGGTGTATAGAACATCAATGAGGTGCATGGTGTATAGAACACCAATATGCCCATGGTGTATAAAACACCAATGTGTCCATGATGTATAGAACAACAATATGTGCATGGTGTATAGAACATCAATGCGTGAATGGTGTAGAACATCAATGAGGTGCATGGTGTATAGAACAGCAATGTGTGCATGGTGTATATAACATCAATGTGTCCATGGTGTATATAACATCAATGTGTCCATGTTGTATATAACATCAATGTGTCCATGGTGTATATAACATCAATGTGTCCATGTTGTATATAACATCAATATGTCCATTTTGTATATAACATCAATGTTCCATGGTGTATATAGAACATATATGAGTCCATGGTGCATAAAACATCAATGAGGTGCATGGTGTATAGAACATCAATGTGCCCATGGTGTATAAAACACCAATGTGTCCATGACGTATAGAACAACAATATGTGCCTGGTGTATAGAACATCAATGTGTGAATGGCATATGAACATCAATGAGGTGCATCATCAGGTGTACAGAACATCAATGAGGTGCATGGTGTATAGAACAGCAATGTGTGCATGGTGTAAATAACATCAATGTGTCCATGTTGTATATAACATCAATGTGTCCATGGTGTATATAACATCAATGTGTGCATGGTGTATATAACATCAATGTGTCCATGTTGTATATAACATCAATGAGTTTACAGGAGCGCCTTGTGTGTCTTTTTTTATGTATAAAGTATACTTGTGTGACTTTTTTTTCTTGTGTGACTGACACACAAGCAAGTATGTCTCTATGCGCAGGAAATAGTCTATTTCTTCATTTAAAGCAATAAAAAATTGCAGTCACACAAGGGGAGGGAAGCTTGTGTGACTAAAATGTGTCCAAATGGTAAAAACGACACACAAAATGTCAAAAAAAGTCACATAAAGTACGAACGTACACACAAACAAGAGGTCAATGACCTTGAAGCTCTACTGATTGATTTTGATTTCAGGAAGTAGTCGCTACAAACTAGTTTCGTGAAAATTTATTTTTAGCGGTGGCGGCCATCTTGAATTTCCGGCCGACCTGAAATTTTGCTAGGATCAATTAAACATCAAGAGCAACATTCCTGTGATGTTTCATGAAAATCCGTCAGGTATTTTCAGAGGAATAGTCGCTACAAGTTTTCATTATATAACTCTATGTAAACAAAGATGGCCGCTGACAGCCATATTTAACATCGAAACAAAACGATTTTTGACAAGGACCAACATCATGTCATGCTGATCATTTTTGAAAAAGTCCCATATCAATATCACTTATAGTTTTCAAGAAGTAGTCGCTACAAACTTGTATTTTGAAAATCTATTTTTAGCCATGGCGGCCATCTTGAATTTCCGGCCGACCTGAAATTTTGCTAGGATCAATTAAACATCAAGAGAAACATTCCTGTGAAGTTTCATGAAAATCTGTCAAGTAGTTTCAGAGTAGTCGCTACAAGTTTTCATTATATAACTCTATGTAAACAAAGATGGCCACTGGCAGCCATGTTTAACGTCGAATCAAAATAATGTTCGACTCGGATAACCATCATGTCATGCTGATCATTTTAGAAAAAGTCCCATATCAATATCACTTTTAGTTTTCAAGATGTAGTCGCTACAAACTTATTTTTTAAAACTATTTTTAGCCGTGGCGGCCATCTTGAATTTCCGGCCGACCTGAAACTTTGCTAGGATCAATAAGACATCAAGAGCAACATTCCTGTAAAGTTTCATGAAAATCCGCCAAGTAGTTTCAGAGGAGTAGTCGCTACAAGTTTTCATTACATAACTCTATGTAAACAAAGATGGCTGGGCAGCCATGTTTAACGTCGAATCAAAACGATTTTCGACAAGGACCAACATCATGTCATGCTGATCATTTTAGAAAAAGTCCCATATCAATATCACTTACAGTTTTCAAGAAGTAGTCGCTACAAACTTGTTTTTTAAAAACCTATTTTTAGATTTGGTGGCCATCTTGTATTTCACATTAACATGACTTTTTGCTAGGATCAACTAGACTTCATGGGCAACATTTCTGTAAAGTTTCATGAAAATCCATTCAGTAGTTTCAGAGGAGTAGTCGCTACAAAAAAAAGTTTACGGACAGACAGACGGACGGACGGACGGACGGACGACGGACGACGCACCAAGGCATAAGCTCTGCTGATCTCTGATCAGTCGAGCTAAAAACAGACACACAAGTTTTAGTCACACAAACCCTGATTTTGTGTATGTCCGTGTGCATGGTGTATATAACATCAATGTGTCCATGGTGTATATAACATCAATGTGTCCATGGTGTATATAACATCAATGTGTCCATGTTGTATATAACATCAATGTGTCCATGGTGTATATAACATCAATGTGTCCACGGTGTATGGAACAACAATGTGTCCACGGTGTATATAACATCAATGTGTCCACGGTGTATATAACATCAATGTGTTCATGGTGTATATAACATCAATGTGTCTATGATGTATATAACATCAATGTGTCCATGACAGGGCTTCTAAAATTGCCGGTTTATCAGTTCCCAGACCGAAATCTGTTTCTCCAGACCGTTTTTCTTTTCAAAATCTCTGTTTAAATCGGTCCAGATATTTTATCTATCAGTCGTTAAAAAATCTACAATTGCCCTTTACCCTTAAACTATGCCTTGCGGCAATATTCTTTGATCCATAACACGATTGTTTGCCACTCGCTGTGCGAAAGTAGGTCAATTTGGACTAAACCATTACCGATAGTAGGGAGTTTTCCGGAAGAGTCTATAGCTAGGTAGCATGAGAAAGTATATTACGCGTTCTATCGGTTCACTAAAGCGAGTGTTACCATCTGTAATTTCTTTGATACACCGTTAGTCGTAAGCCTGTTTGCTTGTGTCGGTTTGTTTTTTTAAGTGGCCAAAAATACCGAGCGGTGTTACTTGTTTGTTTGATTTTTTTTTACAATAACTTTAAGTATAATATTAATGACATTAATTAAGGAAAGTGATCAAACAAAATGTTAGAACAAATGAACTCGACTGCCTCTAAACTACATTGGTTACCACGGTGATTCTTCAGGCGACTTCCGGTTTATTAGACACTTCCGGTTCAATTCCTCAAATGATCAACAATTTTAATATTGAGTGAAAATTATTCATTCAGTAAAGCGAAGACATGATGTCAGTCATTAAAATGTACAAATTGTGATAAAATAGGTTATAAATAATACAAATATAATACAAACATAAATTTTAAATAGTTCTCTATATAAATGACTAAACGGAAAAAATGCATGGTGCAGCTGACATGGTGGGTGGGGTACGGCGATTTTCAAAATAAGTGCGATTCTTACGGCAGTAAAAAACCTGGACCGATTTGCATTTTAAAATTTTAGAAGCCCTGGTCCATGATGTATATAACATCAATGTGTTCATGGTGTATATAACATCAACGTGTCTATGATGTATATAACAGCAATGTGCCCATGGTGTATATAACATCAATGTGTCCATGGTGTATAGAACACCAATGTGTCCGAGGTGTATAGAATATCAATGAGGTGCATGGTGTATAGAACAGCAACGTGTCCCTGGCTTATAGAACATCAATGTGAGCATGGTGTATAGAACATCAATGGTATAGAACATCAATGTGTGTTTGGTGTGTTCATGGTGTATAAAACACCAATGTGTCCATGGTGTATAGAACACACACATTGGTGTATAGAACATCAGTTGTGTGCATGGTGTCTAGAACATCAATGTGTACATAGCAGGGCTTCTAAAATTTTAAAATGCAAATCGGTCCAGGTTTTTCACTGCCGTAAGAATCGCACTTATTTTGAAAAAATCACTAAAATCGCCGTACCCCACCCACCATGTATTTTTTCTGTTTAGTCATTGATATAGAGAACTATTTAAAATGTATGTTTGTATTATATTTGTATTATTTATAACTTACTTTATCACAATTTGTACATTTTAATGACTGGCATCATGTCTTCGCTTTACTGAATGAATAATTTTCACTCAATATTAAAATTGTTGATCATTTGAGGAATTGAACCGGAAGTGTTTAATAAACCGGGTAGGTCTAAAACACGGACTAACACTCGCTGACCAGCGGATTATGTACGATTTTACATAAATTTGAGTAATATCGTTTTTCATCAATTAGCTTAATTAATACCAAATGTTACGACTAACGCAAACAATTTCAAAACTTAAAAAAAAAACGGTGTCAGGTTTGATCACTTTCCTTAATGTCATTAATATTATACTTAAAGTTATTGTAAACAAAAAATCAAACAAACAATTAACACATCTCGGTATATTTTTTTTTTACCGACACAACCAAACAGGCTAACTAACACCTTACGACTAACGGTATATCAAAGAAATTACAGACGGTAACACTCGCTTCAGTGAACTGACGGAACGCGTGATATACTTTCACTGATCACACATCAAAGGCATGCAGTTTAGGCTATAGACTCTTCCGGAAAACTCCCTACTATCGGTAATGGTTTAGTCCAAATTGACCAAATTGACCTACTTTTGCACAGCGAGTGACAATCGTGTTATGGATCAAAGAATATTGCCGCAAGGCATATTTTAGGATATCAGAAGGAGTGTGAAGGCCAATTGTAGATTTTTTAACGACCGATAGATAAAATATCTGGGACCGATTTAAACAGAGATTTTGAAAAAGAAAAACGGTCCGGAGAAACAGATTTCGGTCTGGGAACCGATAAACCGCCGATTTTAGAAGCCCTGGTACATGGTGTATAGAACATCAATGTGTCCAGGGTGTATAGAACATCAATGTCTCCATGGTATATAGAACATTAATGTGTTCATGGTGTATAGAACATCAATGTGTTCCATACTGTATAGACATAAATGTGATAAAGTTGTATAGAACATCTATGGTTCATGTAGTACAGACGTCAATGCTTAAACTTGAACGCTGATGCATTTATTAATAGCTGTACCGTAAAAATAAGATCAGTGATCAGTGAATGCTGAAACCTTTATCTTGAAGCAGACGAAATCCTAACTTACATAACCTGGCTAACGCACACTGGGATTTAACGTTTTTATTGTTTTTAAACAGAACGATTTATTGTGATTGCTGATCTAGAAATGTCTGTCATTGCGCAAAATCTCATTACACATGATATTTAAACTAAGTTGGAGATTTTTTCAGTTGAGAGATATGTATCTTTCCTAACATACATCGACATGCAAGTACTTTCAACTGTCATATGTTGTAAAACAAGAGATGTTTGTAAAACATATATGCCCCACTTCAACGACCACGACACAAACATTCCTGTCAAGTTTCGAGTTTATAGTGCCAGCTGTTCTTGAGTTAACGCAAAGACAAGCAATATTTAGTGATTTCTTACGAGTTATGTTACCATGGCAACAACATTAAGCGAATCTACCCAAAAGGGGGGTGCAAAACAAAACCATGACACAAACATTCGTGCCAAGTTTCGAGTTTGTAGTTCCAGCTGTTCTTGAGTTATCGTAAAGACAAGCAATTGTTAGTGATTTTTTACAAGTCTTGTTACCATGGCAATCACATGTCTTATTCGAATCTACCGAAAAGGGGACGTGCACAATTACACCATGACACAAACATTCCTGCCAAGTTTCGAGTTAGCAGTGCCAGCTTTTCTTGAAAGTTTGATGAAGAAAAGTTTGACCTTGACCTTTATATTTTAGTATGGTCATTTCGATGTTGTCAAGACGAGTATATATTGAAATTTTGATGAAGAAACATCACCGAATGAGAAAGTTATAGTCAACGTTAAGTTTTTGTGAAGAAAAAAATGAGTATATAACCCATATAAAGACCTTCAGTGTGACCTTGACCTTTATATTTTAGTATGGTCATGTCGATGTTGTCATGATGAGTATATATTGAAATTTTGATGAAGAAATATCAAGAAATCAGAACATTATAGTCAACGTTAAGTTTTTGTGAAGGAAAAAATGAGAATTTAACCCATATAATGACCTTCATTGTGACCTTGACCTTTATATTTTATTATTGTCATGAAAGTTTGATGAAGAAACATGAATAAATGATAAAGTTATTGCGGTTACCCGAAAGTATTTGAGTTATGGGTAACCGGGTATACATTTTATAACTGTACCAGCCCTAGTGGGGACGAGGATTAAGGTGGGCAGTATGCACGATAACTATGGCGTTAAGATTAAACACAAGAAATCCGCAGATTCACTAAATAAAGATAAATGATGCCTAAATGGAAGTTTGTAAACATTTTAATAAACATTTTAATAACTACAATGGAGTTTACAGTTTGCTGAGATGACATTTAAGTGCATTTGTTTAAAAACAAAATCACCCGAGTACTGGCACATTATCGAACTTCTTCGAAATCTTATGGTCATATACAATCTGTGCAAGTTTGGTTAAGATTGTTCAAGAAATGTGGACTCTGTTGTGTATAACAACACTGATATAAAGACACGGACAAAGTTTGGTAAAGATCAAAATTACAAAATGAAGGTGCTAGAGCCAAATGTGACTCCAGGGCTACATGTAATATATGAGAGCTGTGTGCTTTGTGGTTTCAGAGAAGAAGATTTTTTAAGTTTTTCTCTATACAAGTCTATGTAAAATGTGACCTCTGGGGCGGGGCCAAATGTGACCCAGGGTCACCATTTGAACAATTTTGGTAAAGGACCATAAGAGTATAGTAAATGCAAAATATTAAACCTCTCGCTCTTTTAGTTCATCAATGTTCAAGAGAAGAAGTTAATGTTTTTCCTATATAAGTCTATGTAAAACTGTGACCCACGGGGTGGGGTCAAATTTTACCCTAGGGTCACCATTTGAACAAACTTGGTAGAGGACCATAATCTTATAGTAAATGCAAAATATTAAACCTCTGGCTCTTGCAGTTTCAAAGAAGATTGTTTTTTTCCTATATATATGTCTATGTAAAACTGTGACCCCCTTGGTAAAGGACCATAAGCTTATAGTAAATGCAAAATATCAAACCTCTGGCTCTTGTAGTTTCCGAGAAGAAGATTTTTAAAAAAACAAACCTATATAAGTATGTAAAACTGTGACCCCCGGGGTGGGGACAAATTTGACCTGAGGGTCACCATTTCAGCAAATTTAGTAGAGGACCATAAGCTGATGCTACAAGTAATAGATGAGACCTCTGTGCCTTGTGGTTTCAAAGAAGAAGATTTTTAAAGTTTTTTCCTATATGTCTAAATGAAAACATGCAAAATCTCAATATACAAACTTTGGACCCCCGGGGCACGGCCATTTTTGATCCCGGGGACTTCATTTGAACAAAATTGATAGTCTAGTCATTGGCGATCATGTTAAAAGAAAAACTGTTGAAATCTGTCCAGTGGTTCTTGAGAAGAAGATTTTTTAAGGTTTCAACCATATATGGTAATAGCGGACATCTTGGATGTCGGGCTGACCTAATGTTAACAAAAACCTAAAAAGCATTCATCTAAGGATCATCCACGTGAAGTTTGGTCAAAATTGGCCAAGCAGTTTCTGAGGAGAAGTCGTTTGAAGAAAAGTTAACGACGACGACGGACGGACGACTGACGAAGAGAGATAAAAATCAAAAAAAATAAATCATCAGCTCCAAAAAGTAGGTCAAGGTCATAGATGAAATCCATGGTCCAAAAAGATGCACTACCCAAGACACAACTATGTCAAAGTAAAATGTTTTTGTCTTCTAAAGATTAAGCTATAAACTAGGTTTAAAACATCTAATGCATAATTATAGTTCATGAGAAAGTGATGTAAATGTAACAATTAAAGTTATCTGCCCTTTGCTTGGATGGTGAAGGTCACATCCACATTTGCTTTTTGACACATTGTGATGTATTACCCAAGAGACAACTATAAGCGAAGGTCTAATGCATAAGGTTTGTGAGAAAGTGACCTAAACGCAAATGTTGAAGGTAAAAATTATTAAGTTATCTGCCCCTTGCTTGGAGAGTCAAGGTCACATCCACATTTGCTTTGTCACGTTGCAATGTACTACTCAAGATACAACTATAAGCAAAGTTTGAAAGATCTTAGTGCATACAGTTTGCGAAAAAGTGACCTAAACGCAAAAGTTGAAGGTAAAAATTATAAGGTTATCTGCCCTTTGTTTGGAGGGTCAAGGTCACATCCAAATTTGCTTTGTCACGTTGCGATGTACCACCAAAAATACAACTATAAACAAAGTTTGAAAGGTGTAGTGCATACAGTTTGCGAGAAATTGACCTAACTGCAAATGTTGAAGGTAAAAATTATTAAGTTATCTGCCCTTTGGTTGAACAGTCAAGTTCACATCCACATCTGCTTTGTCACGTTGCAATGTACCACTCAAGATACAACTATAAGCAAAGTTTGAAAGGTCTAGTGCATACAGTTTGTGAAAAAGTTACCTTAACGCAAAAGTTGAACGTAAAAACTATGAAGTTATCTGCCCTTTGCTTGGAGGGTCAAGGTGCTTTGTCACGTTGCGATGTACAGACTTAGTTTGGCAAAGGTCAGATGAAGTTACTAGAGATCTAACAAGCGAAATATATCAGTTTTCTTAAAATTCAAATGCCATAACTCTGCTTTCTAAGTAAATCTCGCTGGTTTTAAAATTATAAAAGCTTTCATTAATATCAACAAGTTGACCAAGTTTGGTAAGATCAGACGAAAAATGAAGGTGCTAGAGGGCTAATCAAGCAATTTATAGCATTTTTAAATAATCAAGGGCCATAACTCTGTTGTTTCTTGTCTGATATGTCAAGTTTTCGAACTTCTGAGATTTTAATGATATTAACATCCTTCCAAATATTGGTCAAGATCGGATAATAAAGTTGCTGCCTTCTGCCAGTAGAGCTTAAAACTATAGGCGCGTTCTAAGTTATACTTCAGTTCGAGTTAAACCGAATTTACCCTACAAAATAGAGTTTGATCTGACCTTCCTGACTATGAGTCAGTCCATCTATATGATCCAGGTGATCGCTGTCCAACTCTGTGGTACACCAGACCTCAAAGCCTTCCTTCTCAAGAATCTCACTCAGTTCTAGTCCCTGCAAACAAACAAAAGCATGATTAGTCAAAATTAACGTGATTCAAGCGGCATTTGTAGCAGTGAAGACAAAGCAAAGGAACAACAAAAGTATTATGATAAATGAACTGTTTTCTGTACAATCTTTTAGAACTCTATCTTGATGAGAAAATGTCAAATTGTCTTGAGCTAGTGTTTCAACCCTAGCAGATGGGCCAGGGTGGCCCACTGAGGCCAGGGTGGCCCAGTGGAAAGCACTATAGTCTCAGTTTCCAGAGACCATGGGTTCAAGCTTCTTTGGCCTCGTCCGTCTGATGGAGTAGTAAACCGTCTGGTCCTGTGTGTCAGCATTTATAAGGCGAGCATGTTAAAGAACCATAGAAATCTATTCTGTAGTAAGGGTTGGGCCCGGTCCAGGTCCATATGTTTCCTTCACCTCTCTCACGAGCGGCTTGAAATAAGGTATTGTATTTAGCCCAAAAAAAACACTGTGTTTCCGGTGACTCCATTTTTAAGGGGCTGACCCTAAATCTTTTTATGAAAACAAAAATTTAAAAAAAATTAAAACAATGATTTATCACAAAATATCGAGGTAAACTGACATCACAGGAAAACTTTCAGTTGTATCATCAACTTGTATGTCATTTAAGAGATAAATACATGTAGAATCTCACAATATCTTGCTCATAAAACAACAACAAAAAAGCAAAAAACAAGAGGCCCAAGAGGGCCTGTGGACGCTCTACTGGCTAACATGGCTCTTATAACATCAATGAAGCAAGAGACTGCCATTTACGTTGTTTTTTTTAAAGTTTTGGGCAAAATACAGCTTATCAACTAAATCAAGGGCCATAACTAAAGAATCTGGTAAAGTTTGGTAAAGATCAGATGAAAAATGAAGGCCCTACCGTATTAACGAGGTAAAATATAGCATTTTTTACTAAATCAAGAGCCACAACTCCTCTGTTACTGGTCCAACATAGAGCTAAAAAAAAAAAGAAAAAAAAAAAAAAATAAAAATAAAAAAAAAAGAAAAAAAAAAATTAAAACAATAAAAAAAAAAAAAAAAAAATATATCAAATAAAAAATAAAATTTAAAACACAAATTTAAAAAAAAAAAAATTACAATATAAAAAAAAAGTCATAAAATCTGGTAAAGTTTGGCAAAGATCAGATGCAAAATGAAGGCCCTATCGTAAGACGAGGCAAATTACAGCATTTTTAACAAAATCAAAGGCCATAACTCCGATGTTACTGGTCCGATCTGTCTGGTTTTCGGACTTTTATTAACATTAACAATCTGATCAAGTTTGGTAAAGATCGGATAAAAAATAAAGTCTTAACGAGGCAAAATATAGCATTTTGAACTAAATCAAGGGTCATAACTCCGCTGTTACTGGTCCGATATGAATGGTTTTCGAACTTGTGCGAGCTTATATTGATATTAACAATCTGATAAAGTTTGGTAAAGATCGGATGAAAAATGAAGCCCCTATCGTCTTAACGAGGCAATATATAGCATTTTTAACTAAACAAGGGCCATAACTCCGGTGTTACTGATCCAATTTGGCTGGTTTTCGAACTTGTCCAAGCTTTCATTGATATTAACAATCTGTGCAATTTTGGTAAAGATCAAATAATAAATGAAGGTGCTAGAGTGTTCATAAGACTTAATATGGCATTTTTCAGCAAAACAAGGACCATAACTCCGTTGCAATTATTTAGATCCTGCGGGTTGTCGAACTTGTTCGAGCTTTCATTGATATAAAGACACTGGCAAACTTAAGTAAAGATCCGATTAATATTGAAGGCCCTAGGGTGTTCACAAGGCAGAAAATAGCATTTTTCAGAAAAAACAAGGGCCATAACTCCGGTGTTACTGATCCGAGTTAGCTGTTTTTCAAACTTGTTCAAGCTTTCATTGATATTAACAATCTGTGCAAGTTTGGTAAAGATCAAATAATAAATGAAGGTACTAGAGTGTTCACAAGGCAGAAAATGGCATTTTTCAGAAAAAACAAGGGCCATAACTCTGGTGTTACTGACCCAATTCAGCTGATTTTCGAACTTTTCTAAGCTATAATTGGTATTAACAATCTGTGCATGTTTGGTAACGATCAAATAATAAATGAAGGTGCTAGAGCGTTCACAAGGCAGAAAATAGCAATTTTCAGAAAAAACAAGGGCCATAACCTTGGTGTTACTGATCGGATTTGGCTGGTTTTCGAATTTGTCCGAGCTTTCATTGATATTAACAATCTGTGCAAGTTTGGTAAAGATCAAATAATAAATGAAGGTGCTAGAGTGTTCACAAGGCTTAATATGGCTTTTTTCAGCAAAACAAGGGCCAACTAAGGTGAAATTATTCCGATCTGGCTGGTTTTCGAACTTGTCCATGCTTTCATTGATATTAACAACCTGTTAAAGTTAGGTAAAGATCGGATGAAAAATGAAGGCCCTAGAGTGTTCACAAGACAAATGTTAACGACTTGGCCAGTAGAGCTAAAAAAGAATGCCTACCGACCTACCCTATTTTTTTAGAGCATGCAATAGGAAACACACCTATTTATTTGTTTGGCCTTACGAGCCGTTAAACAACAATTCACTCAAACCATAGCAGTTTGCAAGTCACAAACAGACGTCTGTAACCTGCAGACATAAATTGCTAAATAGTGGAAAGTTTGTATAAATCCTGAATTAATATTCAAGAAAGGTATCTTACATAATGGCGTTCCCGCGGATGTAGACATACAACAACCAGTGGTTTGCCTTCCCGGTCTGCTGTAATGGCCATGGAGTTGTCTCCGGTCACACACGCACAACTCTTCACGATGGTCGCCTAAAATAGATACATATTGTGACTGTCAGATGAAGACACACAAAAATAAGTATTATTTCTGTCAGAGATCAACATTTATTGACATCAAGTTACATTTCTATAGTGACACAGGCACAGTTCTTTTACAATTGCTGACTGACCGATTGGACGACTCGTCATGTCTCATATGAGATGAAAAACTAGTGAATCTAATAATAACATGAGATGCACAAGTAGTGACTTAGCCCTCAGTTGAAATCATCAACACAAGTAAAACTGAAATCTCAATGCTTGTAGATATATATTTATTAAGTTGTAAAAGTTATATTACTCTTTTGTGAAGAGACGGCATGGATGAAAGGCTCAGTCCCCGGAGTCTGTCCGCTATTTTCGTGGCCACTTTCTGAATATCTGAAGCACTCCATTGCTCGTGAGTTGGAACGTCCATTTCCTTCTTTTTCAATCTTTCTGAAAAATGATAACTGATGAACATGTGAACATTTCATTATGTTTCTACATGTACCAAGTTTCATCAAACTATTTCAATTACTGAATTTGAAAAAATGTGATATTAATTCTTCAGTGAACGAATAATATTTCTTTTTATATACTGGCCTGTAATCTGAAAAAGGACAGGCCCTGAAATATGCCTACTTACCATAGGCTAAGCATAACAGGACTGTAATTGAAACAAATGTCTTATTATTACAACAAGCGTGTTTTCGTACTGTGACGAAAGGATTAGTCTATGTGAGATGTTAACAGAATTGATTTGCAGTTAATGTTGTCGAACCTCTCTCAAATCTGACAAGTCCGGATGGACGGACGTTCAGGGGTTACAGTATATGCCCGCTATACTTGCATGACAGGGTATAAAGACATGATACCTTGCAATTCATCAGGAGGCACCCAGGGTATGAACTGCGTCGTGGCAAACTGTATGGCGAGACATCTCGGCGGCCATTCTGGCAGGAAGTTGATTGGTAGAATATACTTGCCCAGAACATCGGCCAGCTTCACCTTCAATCAAGTTAATCGATTTCATTAATTTTGTTTCTTATCTGACTTGACATCTGGATGCAATCGACCAGCCAACCATATATTGTTGTTGTACTTTAACATCATAATTACAATGAGCCTTAGAATACATTTTAAATGCATAAATAAGTTTTTTAATTTGTGTGTGAACACTTTATAGTTTGTGATGGGAATCGGATTGGAAAATTACTATCGATAATCGGAAAACCGAAACTGATCGACCATCGATTTTACAATCGTTTTTTTCAATTCAAGAAAGAAGCAATATTATATATAAATTATACCGATAAAAATAAGTTTAGCAAGCAAATAACATATAAATCCCGTTGACCAGATTCTAGGATATGTGTAAAAGCAGTCATGGGCAATATAACTTACATAATTATCAGTTATATTAAGGGAACAAGTCTCAAAAGAAATATGCAAAAACAATAGCAACATGTGGTAATCTACATGTTTTACAGAAATTACAATTTCACTGTAAAGGGAGGTAATTTCACAAATGGTAAAATTTAGTTCCCTTATCTTTATAATGGCAAGGAAATTGTTGATTGTTTTAGCATTTTTTATAACTTGAGACCCATAACAGTTATTTTGTAATGTTTAATCTTGCTCTTCACCGTATTTGTATGTGTTTTTTTTAAATGTGAAATAGTATATGGGAGATAACTCTGATAAAAGTCAGTCAAAAAGAACATGAACCTTCATGCTGATGATTTAAAATACTTCACAATATAAAATAACACTACATTTATTATTAAGCTAGATGAGCATAAGGGCTTGCTAAACTTTATTTTTTCAGTACTGGTATATATTCAACAGTAACCTTTGCTTTTTTATGTACCCTTTGACTTTTAGTCATTCTCTCAGTCTGTAGAATGCTAGTCTCCTTAATACTATAGTAGACAGTCGAGTGTATATTTATATGTAACATAGGTACACGATGAGTGGAAATTGCATGGTAACCCTATAAAGTTATAGTACTGCTGTTACAAAACAAAATCACATTTGTAAAGCTCCACCCTAAATTCATTTGCACAACAACACATTCTTTATAAATTTACCTAAAAATCATGGGTCAATGTTATTATTAAAGAAATGTGAACAAATATGCCACCCAGATTTGAATTCGATCAGTCACACTTCAATATTACATAATTATCTATATGAAGCACATCTGTTTGCAGACCAGTTATCATAAACGTATGTGCTACAGTATTTATTTCTTAGATTCTTAAAAATTCATAACCCCCGTCCATCATTGTCTAAGCTCAGTTTGGCCACAAACATTTACCGTGTGTTCTATTGTATATTGGATTTGTTTGTATGAAAATGTGCTCTATCTACAGGTGTAAAATGCTGATGTTATTTTAATTGGTCAATACCTGTTTAATTGACAGGGTGGCTCTATGTTTGACAGGTAAGACTAGCTAATGTCAAGTTCTTGCAAGCTATATTAACTTGCATTAATTTACTCATAAGACGACAACCTTTCCCGTACCTCTCTATTTGTCCACTGAGTCTCTCCATATTTTGGCGTAACCAAGGGAATGAACACTTCACACTCACTGACTCCAAAGTTCAGCGAATCTTGCCAGTCAACCCCGGACTGGATCTCATGTACATCCTGGAACAAAATAATGGATATACCAGTCAACACCGGACTGGATCTCATGTACATCCTGGAACAAAATAATGGATATACCAGTCAACACCCGACTGGATATCATGTATCTCATGTACATCCTGGAACAAAATAATGGATGTACATGAGATCCAGTCCGGTGTTGACTGGTATATCCATTATTTTGTTCCAGGATGAACAAAATAATGGATATACCAGTCAACACCCGACTGTATATCATGTACATCCTGGAACAAAATAATGGATATACCAGTCAACACAAGACTGGATATCATGTACATCCTGGAACAAAATAATGGATATACCAGTCAACACCCAACTGGATATCATGTACATCCTGGAACAAAATAATGGATATACCAGTCAACACCCGACTGGATATCATGTGCATCCTGAAACAAAACAAGAGGTCAATGACCTTGAAGCTCTACTGATTGATTTTGATTTCAGGAAGTAGTCACTACAAACTTGTATTTTGAAAATCTATTTTTAGCCATGGTGGCCATCTTGAATTTCCGGCCGACCTTAAATTTTGCTAGGATCAATTAGACATCAAGAGCAACATTCGTGTGAAGTTTCATGAAAATCCGTCAAGTAGTTACAGAGGAGTAGTCGCTACAAGTTTTCATTATATAACTCTATGTAAACAAAGATGGCCACTGGCAGTCACGTGTAACGTCGAATCAAAATAATTTTCGACTCGGATAACCATTATGTCATGCTGATCATTTTAGAAAAAGTCCCATATCAATATCACTTATAGTTTTCAAGAAGTTAAGTCGCTACAAACTTAGTTTTTAAACAAGAGGCCCAAGAGGGCCTGTGGACGCTCTACTGGCTAACACGGCTCTTATAACATCAATGAAGTGAGTGACTGCCATTTACGCTTTTTTGAAAGTTTTGGGCAAAAGACAGCTTTTTAACTAAATCAAGGGCCATAACTAAAGAATCTGGTAAAGTTTGGTAAAGATCAGATGAAAAATGAAGGCCCTACCGTATTAATGAGGCAAAATATAGCATGTTTAACTAAATCAAGAGCCATAACTCCTCTGTTACTGGTCCGACTGGTGCAACATAGAGCTAAAAAAATAATAAAAAATAAAAAATAAAAAAAAATAAAAAAGAATTATTTTTTTTAAAAATTTAAGAAAAAAAAATTAAAAAAGACAAAAATTAAAAAAAAAAAAGAAAAAAAAAATTAAAAAAAAAAAAGAAAAAAGAAAAAAAAACATTTAAAAAAAAAATAAATAATAAGATAAAACAAGAGGCCCAAGAGGGCCTGTGGACGCTTTACTGGCTAAAACAGCTCTTATAGATTTAGATAGATATAGCTAGATATAGCTCTCTTCTCCTATAGATTTAACAAAGGAAAATACAATATAGCATTTTTCAACAAATCAAGGGCCATAACTCTGTTATTACTAACAAGATCTAGCTGGTTTTCAAACTGTCCAAGATTTCATTGATATACTGCGCTTTGCACAACTAGACATCATACGGAGACTTCCTGCCAAATTTCGTAGAAATCGAACAAGCCGTTTAAGAAGAGTAGCGCCGACAAGAATTTTAAAATAAAAATGTCAAAGGGCCATAACTCAGTCAAAAATCAGCGAACTGGAACAAAAGCGTGATATGCACAACTAGACATCTTACCGATGCTTCCTGCCAAGTTTCGTCGAAATTCAACAAGGCATTTAAGATGAGTAGCGCCGACAAGAAATAATAGAAAGTAAGTGTCAAGTAATTAAAAAGATAATGAAAAAAAAAATTAAAAAAAAATTAAAGAAAAATTCAAATCTATCAAAAAAAAAAAAATATTAAAAAAAAAAAAAATAGAAACAAATTTTTTTTTAAAAAATTAAAAAAAAAAAAATGAAATTGAAAAAAAAAAAAAAAAAAATCTGACAAAAACAATTTTTTTTTTTTTTTTTTTTTAAAAAACTGTTACCCCCGGGGCGCGTCCAAATTTGACACCAGGGTCACCATTTGAACAAACTTGGTAGAGGACCATAAGCTGATGCTACATGTAATACACGAGAGCTCTGTGCCATGTGGTTCCAGAGAAGAAGAATTTTTTCAGTTTTTCCCTATACAAGCCTAAGTAAAACTGTGATCCCCAGGGTCGGGCCAAATGTGACCAAACCCCCAGGGTGGGGCCAAATGTGACCAATGGGTCACCATTTGAACAAACTTGGTAGAAGACCATAAGGTTATAGCAAATGTAAAATATTAAACCTCTGGCTCTTGCAGTTTCAGAGAAGAAGATTTTTTCAGTTTTTCCCTATACATGTCTATGTAAAACATGTGACCCTTTGGCCGGGGCCAAATGTGACCCCAGGGTCACCATTTGAACAAACTTGGTAAAGGACCATAAGCTTATAGCAACAGCAAAATATTAAACCTCTGGCTCTTGCAGTTTCAGAGAAGAAGATTTTTTAAGTTTTTCCCTATACATGTCTATGTAAAACATGTGACCCTCGGGGCGGGGCCAAATGTGACCCGAGGGTCACCATTTGAACAAACTTGGTAAAGGACCATAAGCTTATAGTAAATGCAAAATATCAAACCTCTGGCTCTTGCAGTTTCAGAGAAGAAGATTTTTGAAGTTTTTCCCTATACATGTCTATGTAAAACATGTGACCCTTGGGGCGGGGCCAAATGTGTCCCCAGGGTCACCATTTGAACAAACTTAGTAGAGGACCATAAGCTGATGCTACATGTAATACATGAGAGCTCTGTGCCATGTGGTTCCTGCGAAGATTTTTTTTCTTCAGTTTTTCCCTATACAAGCCTATGTAAAACTGTGACCCCCGGGGTGGGGCCAAATGTGACCCCTGGGTCACCATTTGAACAAACTTGGTAGAGGACCACAAGCTTATAGCAAATGCAAAATATTAACCTCTGGCTCTTGCAGTTTCAGAGAAGAAGATTGTTTAAGTTTTTCCCTATACATGTCTATGTAAAACATGTGACCCTCGGGGCGGGGCCAAATGTGACCCGAGGGTCACCATTTGAACAAACTTGGTAAAAGACCATAAGCTTATAGTAAATGCAAAATATCAAACCTCTGGCTGTTGTAGTTTCCGAGAAGAAGATTTTTAAAAAAAAAAATCCTATATAAGTCTATGTAAAACTGTGACCCCTGCGGCGGGGACAAATTTGACCCCAGGGTCACCATTTGAACAAACTTAGTAGAGGACCATAAGCTGATGCTACATGTAATACATGAGAGCTCTGTGCCTTGTGGTTTTAGGGAAGAAGATTTTTTAAAGTTTTTTCCTATATGTCTATATGCAAAACATGCAAAACCTCAATATACAAAATTTGGACCCCCGGGGCACGGCCATTTTTGACCCCGGGGACTTTATTTGAATAAAATTGATAGTTTAGGCATTGGCGATCATTTTAAAAGAAAAACTGTTGAAATCTGTCCAGCGGTTCTGGAGAAGAAGATTTTTTAAGGTTTCGACCATATATGGTAATGGCAGCCATCTTGGATGTAGCGCAGACCTAATTTTAACAAATCTAAAAAGCATTCATCTAAGGATCATTCATGTGAAGTTTGGTCAAAATTAGCCTAGCGGTTTCTGAGGAGAAGTCGTTTGAAGAAAAGTTAATATACAAGCCTATGTAACACTGTGGCCCCTGGGGCAGGGCCAAGTTTGACTCCTGGGTCACCATTTGAACAAACTTGGTAGAGGACCATAAGCTTATAGCAAATGCAAAATATTAAACCTCTGGCTCTTGCAGTTTCAGAGAAGATTTTTTAAGTTTTTCCCTATACATGTCTATGTAAAACATGTGACCCTTGGGGCGTGGCCAAATGTGACCCCAGGGTCACCATTTGAACAAAATTGGTAAAGGACCATAAGCTTATAGTAAATGCAAAATATCAAACCTCTGGCTCTTGTAGTTTCCGAGAAGAAGATTTTTCCCCCCCCCCTATATAATTCTATGTAAAACTGTGACCCCCGGGGTGGGGACAAATTTGACCCCAGGGTCACCATTTGAACAAACTTAGTAAAGGACCATAAGCTGATGCTACATGTAATACATGAGACCTCTGTGCCTTGTGGTTTCAGAGAAGAAGATTTTTAAAAGTTTTTTCCTATGTGTCTATATGAAAAACAGGCAAAATCTCAATATACAAACTTTGGACCCCCGGGGCATGGCCATTTTTGACCCCAGGGACTTCATTTGAACAAACTTGATAGTCTAGGCGTTGGTGATCATTTTAAAAGAAAAACTGTTGAAATCTGTCCAGCGGTTCTGGAGAAGAAGATTTTTTAAGGTTTCGACCATATATGGTAATGGCAGCCATCTTGGATGTAGCGCAGACCTAATTTTAACAAATCTAAAAAGCATTCATCTAAGGATCATCCATGTGAAGTTTGGTCAAAATAAGCCTAGCGGTTTCTGAGGAGAAGTCGTTTGAAGAAAAGTTAACGGACGACGGACGACGGAAGACGGACAACACACCATCCCATAAGCTCTTCTGGCCCTTGGGCAGTAGAGCTAAAAACTATTTTTAGCTGTGATGGCCATCTTGAATTTCTGGCCGATCTGAAATTTTGCTAGGATCAATTAGACATTAAGAGCAACATTCCTGTAAAGTTTCATGAAAATCCGCCAAGTAGTTTCAGAGGAGTAGTCGCTACAAGTTTTTACTATATAACTCTATGTAAACAAAGATGGCCGCTGCAGCCATGTTTAACGTAGAATCAAAACTATTTTTGACAAGGACCAACATCATGTCATGCTGATCATTTTAGAAAAAGTCCCATATCAATATCACTTTTAGTTTTCAAGAAGTAGTCGCTACAAACTTATTTTTTAACAAGAGGTCAATGACCTTGAAGCTCTACTGATTGATTTTGATTTCAGGAAGTAGTCGCTACAGACTTGTTTTTTGAAAATCTATTTTTAACCGTTGCGGCCATCTTGAATTTCCGGCCGACCTGAAATTTTGCTAAGATCAATAAGACATTAAGAGCAACATTCCTGTGAAGTTTCATGAAAATCCGTCAGGTAGTTTCAAAGAAGTAGTCGCTACAAGTTTTCATTATATAACTCTATGTAAACAAAGCAGCCATGTTTAAGGTCAAATCAAAACGATTTTCGACAAGGACCAACATCATGTCATACTGATCATTTTAGAAAAAGTCCCATATCAATATCTCTTATTGTTTTGAAGAAGTAGTCGCTACAAACTTATTTATTTTAAATCTATTTTTAGCTGTGGCGGCCATCTTGAATTTTCGGCCGACCTGAAATTTTTCTAGGATCAACTAGACATCAAGAGCAACATTCCTGTGAAGTTTCATGAACATCTGTCAAGTAGTTTCAGAGGAGTAGTCGCTACAAGTTTTTACTATATAACTCTATGTAACCAAAGATGGCCACTGGCAGCCATGTTTAACGTCGAATCAAAATAATTTTCCACAAGGATCTACATCATGTCATGCTGATCATTTTATAAAAAGTCCCATATCAATATCACTTATAGTTTTCAAGAAGTAGTCGCTACAAACTTATTTTAAAAAATCTATTTTTAGCTGTGACGGCCATCTTGAATTTTCGGCCGACCTGAAATTTTTCTAGGATCAATCAGACATCAAGAGCAACATTCCTGTAAAGTTTCATGACAATCCGCCAAGTAGTTTCAGAGAAGTAGTCGCTACAAGTTTTTACTATATAACTCTATGTAAACAAAGATGGCCGCTGGCAGCCATGTTTAACGTTGAATCAAAACGATTTTTGACTAGGATCAACATCATGTAATGCTGATCATTTTAGAAAAAGTCCCATATCAATATCACTTATAGTTTTCAAGAAGAAGTCGCTACAAACTTGTATTTTAAAACTCTATTTTTAGCTTTGGCGGCCATCTTGGATTTCACATCAACATGAATTTTTGCTAGGATCAACTAGACTTTATGGGCAACATTTCTGTAAAGTTTCATGAATATCCATCCAGTAGTTTCAGCTGTGAAGTCGCTAAAAGTTTTTACTATATAACTCTATGTAAACAAAGATGGCCGCTGGCAGCCATGTTTAACGTTGAATCAAAACGATTTTTGACTACGATCAACATCATGTCATGCTGATCATTTTAGAAAAAGTCCCATATCAATATCACTTATAGTTTTCAAGAAGAAGTCGCTACAAACTTGTATTTTAAAACTCTATTTTTAGCTTTGGCGGCCATCTTGGATTTCACATCAACATGAATTTTTGCTAGGATCAACTAGACTTTATGGGCAACATTTCTGTAAAGTTTCATGAATATCCATCCAGTAGTTTCAGCTGTGAAGTCGCTACAAGTTTTTACTATATAACTCTATGTAAACAAAGATGGCCGCTGGCAGCCATGTTTAACGTTGAATCAAAACGATTTTTGACTAGGATCAACATCATGTCATGCTGATCATTTTAGAAAAAGTCCCATATCAATATCACTTATAGTTTTCAAGAAGAAGTCGCTACAAACTTGTATTTTAAAACTCTATTTTTAGCTTTGGCGGCCATCTTGGATTTCACATCAACATGAATTTTTGCTAGGATCAACTAGACTTTATGGGCAACATTTCTGTAAAGTTTCATGAATATCCATCCAGTAGTTTCAGCTGTGAAGTCGCTACAAATAAAAGTTTACGGACAGACAGACGGACAGACGGACAGACGGACGGACGGACGACGGACTCCGCACCACGGCATAAGCTCTGCTGATCTCTGATCAGTAGAGCTAAAAATCTGTTTTTAGCTGTGGCGGCCATCTTGAATTTCTGGCCGACCTGAAATTTTGCTAGGATCAATTAGACATTAAGAGCAACATTCCTGTAAAGTTTCATGAAAATCCGTCAAGTAGTTTCAAGAGGAGTAGTCGCTACAAGTTTTCATTATATAACTCTATGTAAACAAAGATGGTCGCTGGCAGCCATGTTCAACGTGGAATCAAAACGATTTTCGACAAAGGACCAACATCATGTCATGCTGATCATTTTAGAAAAAGTCCCATATCAATATCACTTATAGTTTTCAAGAAGTAGTCGCTACAATTTTGTTTTTTAAAAACCTATTTTTAGATTTAGCGGCCATTTTTGATTTCACATCGGGCGTCCGTGGCCGAGTGGTTAGAGTCTCTGACTTGCAATCACTTGCCCCTCACCGCTGTAGGTTCGATCCCTCAGGGGCCTAGGAATCTTTATGTGAGGAAGCTATCCAGCTGGCTTGCGGAACGTCGGTGGTTCTACCCAGGTGCCCGCCCGTGCACGAAAATTGGCCGGAGGGGCACCTGGGGTCTTCCTCCACCAGTGGAAGCTGGAAAGTCGCCATATGACCTTAGCTGTTGGTGCGACTATAAAATCCAATTCAATTCAATTGATTTCACATCAACATGAATTTTTGCTAGGATCAACTAGACTTCATGGGCAACATTTCTGTAAAGTTTCATGAAAATCCATTCAGTAGTTTCAGAGGAGTAGTCGCTACAAAAAAAAGTTTACGGACGGACAGACAGACGGACCAGTCAACACCAGATTGGATATCATGTACATCCTGAAACAAAATAATGGATATACCAGTCAACACCCGACTGGATATCATGTGCATCCTGAAACAAAATAATGGATATACCAGTCAACACCAGAATGGATATCATGTACATCCTGAAACAAATTAATGGATATACCAGTCAACACCAGACTGGATCTCATGTACATCTTGAAACAAAATAATGGATATACCAGTCAACACCAGATTTGATTTCATGTACATCCTGGAACAAAATAATGGACATACCAGTCAACACCAGATTGGATATCATGTACATCCTGAAACAAAATAATGGATATACCAGTCAACACCAGACTGGATATCATGTATCTCATGTACATCCTGGAACAAAATAATGGATATACCAGTCAACACCCGACTGGATATCATGTACATCCTGGAACAAAATAATGGATATACCAGTCAACACCAGACTGGATCTCATGTACATCCTGAAACAAAATAATGGATATACCAGTCAACACCAGACTGGATATCATGTACATCCAGTAACAAAATAATGGTTATACCAGTCAACACCAGATTTGATTTCATGTACATCCTGGAACAAAATAATGGATATACCAGTCAACACCAGACTGGATCTCATGTACATCCTGAAACAAAATAAAGGATATACCAGTCAACACCAGATTTGATTTCATGTACATCCTGGAACAAAATAATGGATATACCAGTCAACCCCGGACTGGATCTCATGTATCTCATGTACATCCTGGAACAAAATAATGGATATACCAGTCAACACCCGACTGGATATCATGTACATCCTGGAACAAAATAATGGATATACCAGTCAACACCAGACTGGATCTCATGTACATCTTGAAACAAAATAATGGATATACCAGTCAACACCAGACTGGATATCATGTACATCCAGTAACAAAATAATGGATATACCAGTCAACACCAGATTTGATTTCATGTACATCCTGGAACAAAATAATGGATATACCAGTCAACACCAGACTGGATCTCATGTGCATCCTGAAACAAAATAATGGATATACCAGTCAACACCAGATTTGATTTCATGTACATCCTGGAACAAAATAATGGATATACCAGTCAACCCCGGACTGGATCTCATGTATCTCATGTACATCCTGGAACAAAATAATGGATATACCAGTCAACACCCGACTGGATCTCATGTATCTCATGTACATCCTGGAACAAAATAATAGATATACCAGTCAACACCAGACTGGATCTCATGTACATCCTGAAACAAAATAATGGATATACCAGTCAACACCCGACTGGATATCATGTACATCCTGGAACAAAATAATGGATATACCAGTCAACACCAGATTTGATTTCATGTACATCCTGGAACAAAATAATGGATATACCAGTCAACACCAGACTGGATATCATGTACATCCTGAAACAAAATAATGGATATACCAGTCAACACCAGATTTGATTTCATGTACATCCTGGAACAAAATAATGGATATACCAGTCAACCCCGGACTGGATCTCATGTATCTCATGTACATCCTGGAACAAAATAATGGATATACCAGTCAACACCCGACTGGATATCATGTACATCCTGGAACAAAATAATGGATATACCAGTCAACACCAGACTGGATCTCATGTACATCCTGAAACAAAATAATGGATATACCAGTCAACACCAGATTTGATTTCATGTACTCCTGGAACAAAATAATGGATATACCAGTCAACACCCGACTGGATATCATGTACATCTTGGAACAAAATAATGGATATAACAGTCAACACCCGACTGGATATCATGTACATCCTGGAACAAAATAATGGATATACCAGTCAACACCCGACTGGATATCATGTACATCCTGGAACAAAATAATGGATATACCAGTCAACACCAGACTGGATATCATGTACATCCTGAAACAAAATAATGGATATACCAGTCAACCCCGGACTGGATCTCATGTACATCCTGGAACAAAATAATGGATATACCAATCAACACCAGACTGGATATCATGTACATCCTGGAACAAAATAATGGATATACCAGTCAACACCAGACTGGATCTCATGTACATCCTGGAACAAAATAATGGATATACCAGTCAACACCAGACTGGATATCATGTACATCCTGAAACAAAATAATGGATATACCAGTCAACACCAGACTGGATCTCATGTACATCCTGGAACAAAATAATGGATATACCAGTCAACACCAGACTGGATATCATGTACATCCTGGAACAAAATAATGGATATACCAGTCAACACGAGACTGGATCTCATGTACATCCTGAAACAAAATAATGGATATACCAGTCAACCCCGGACTGGATCTCATGTACATCCTGGAACAAAATAATGGATATACCAGTCAACACCCGACTGGATATCATGTACATCCTGGAACAAAATAATGGATATACCAGTCAACACCAGACTGGATATCATGTACATCCTGGAACAAGATAATGGATATACCAGTCAACACCAGACTGGATATCATGTACCTCCTGGAACAAAATAATGGATATACCAGTCAACACCAGACTGGATATCATGTACATCCTGAAACAAAATAATGGATATACCAGTTAACACCAGACTGGATATCATGTACATCCTGAAACAAAATAATGGATATACCAGTCAACACCAGACTGGATATCATGTACATCCAGTAACAAAATAATGGATATACCAGTCAACACCAGACTGGATCTCATGTACATCCTGGAACAAAATAATGGATATACCAGTCAACACCAGACTGGATCTCATGTACATCCTGGAACAAAATAATAGATATACCAGTCAACACCAGCCTGGATATCATGTACATCCTGTAACAAAATAATGGATATACCAGACAACACCCGATTGGATCTCATGTACAGCCTGGAACAAAATAATGGATATACCAGTCAACACCCGACTGGATATCATGTACATCCTGGAACAAAATAATGGATATACCAGTCAACACCCGACTGGATGTCATGTACATCCTGAAACAAAATAATGGATATACCAGTCAACCCCGGACTGGATCTCATGTACATCCTGAAACAAAATAATGGATATACCAGTCAACACCAGACTGGATCTCATGTACATCTTGAAAAAAAAAAATGGACATACCAGTCAACACCAGACTGGATATGGGGGCACTCCTCAGTTTCGCATGAATGTCCATGGTGTAAATCAGAAAGAAATCAACTAAGCATCTTTTAGGTCCATTGATGGTCTTTATAATAATTATGAAGCACATGTTTGATGTTTTTTTCAGTTTTGATTACTTTTAACTTTATTTTGGTGTATTGGAATATGCATTCTTTGGGTTTTTTGGAGGCTATAAATAGAAAAATGTGAACCAATCAAAAACTTCCTAAAAGTAGTTAAAATGGCTGATTTTCACTGACGAGGAGATCAGCGTGGAATAACTTTTTAAAATGCCGGACTAGGTATGTAAAATTTAGCATTTCCTGATATGCAAGAGCATTATGAGTGCAGACATGACCCTGATATGTGTAGGAAAATTTTTTATTTTTATTTATTGACATTTGAAATATTGCTAAAATTGCATTTTTAGCATGTTTTAAGGGGTGGGGTAATCTTAAAGAAATGGGACTAAAGTTGTACAGAAAATGCTTTTTGATACTTTTATTTGGTATGGAAACATGGGTAATTTTATTGTCTTCTAAGAAATGTATGACACAATGATGATGTGATTTATTTTTGCTCAAGGATTCAGGCTAAGAGCTTGTCAAGTGTTTGATGATTGAGAAATGTACATTAAACTGTGGAGTGCCCCCTTAAGGGTCAAACCTTTTTTTACTAAAACAGTCAAATGAAGGATTTTTTGTCTGTATTTCAACATATTTTCAAATTTTGTTACCATTCGGTTTGTTTGCGAAGAGAACTACTTCGGTTAGAATGTAATTTGTCGATAAGGCAAACCCGCATTGCTACGAAACCCAGATTATGAACACCTCGGTAAAATATCTATATTGTAATACTCCGCGATGCACCGTATCTTGAGATATCTCGATATATGTCTAATTTATCTTGAGATACTCCATGTTGAGATATCACATTTTATCTTGAGATATCTCAATTTATATTGAGATATTTGTATTGAGATATCTCAATTAATCTCAAGATATCTCAAGATATCTCAAGTTATCTTGAGATAACTGTCTTGAGATATCTTAAGTTGTTTTGAGATAATTATCTTGAGATATCTCAATGTGTCTTGAGTCATTGATATCACAAAATAAATAGAGATATATCTTACAATTTCTCAAGATGTATCGCAACTTATCGTGAGATATCTAACTTGCGATATCTCAAGATCCCATGTGTCTTGCGGTTGGTATATGCAATTTTAGTAGGATTTTCTAAGTCTGAGGTGGGCTTTTTGCCATTTAAAAACTAACCATTGGTGTAATTCTTGGGTTTGCCATAACACTGTTTCAATATATGTACAGTTTGCTAATGGTAACGTCCCATTTAAGTACTGGTTGCTATGGTATTTTGATGTCATAGTAAAATGACGTTAAACATAGAATAGCATGTGGGGTGACGTCATGTCACATGACGTCATTATGTCGTGTCGCGTTAAAATAAAAAAAAATCGCATAAGATAGCGGCTTTATATAAATCGGGTTATAGGAGGCAACTTTTTAGAGAGGAAATGACTTATGATTGCAAATATCAGACCTTTTTCATGCTATGGAAAAAAAACAGACCGAAAGAAAAAAGTTTGCAAAAAAGCTGTTAAAAAGGCTATTTCAGTGTTATCTTAAAAAGGTGCTGTTAGGCCAATTTTTGGACAATCGCAATAATACGTATGTCAAGACGTCCGGAATAAATTCGCGAAATGGAAAAAGGGGCGTTTCAATTTTTTTTAACGGACAACTTTCCCTTAAGGGGGCACTCCTCAGTTTCGCATGAATGTCCATGGTGTAAATCAGAAAGAAATCAACTAAGCATCTTTTAGGTCCATTGATGGTCTTTATAATAATTATGAAGCACATGTTTGATGTTTTTTTCAGTTTTGATTACTTTTAACTTTATTTTGGTGTATTGGAATATGCATTCTTTGGGTTTTTTGGAGGCTATAAATAGAAAAATGTGAACCAATCAAAAACTTCCTAAAAGTAGTTAAAATGGCTGATTTTCACTGACGAGGAGATCAGCGTGGAATAACTTTTTAAAATGCCGGACTAGGTATGTAAAATTTAGCATTTCCTGATATGCAAGAGCATTATGAGTGCAGACATGACCCTGATATGTGTAGGAAAATTTTTTATTTTTATTTATTGACATTTGAAATATTGCTAAAATTGCATTTTTAGCATGTTTTAAGGGGTGGGGTAATCTTAAAGAAATGGGACTAAAGTTGTACAGAAAATGCTTTTTGATACTTTTATTTGGTATGGAAACATGGGTAATTTTATTGTCTTCTAAGAAATGTATGACACAATGATGATGTGATTTATTTTTGCTCAAGGATTCAGGCTAAGAGCTTGTCAAGTGTTTGATGATTGAGAAATGTACATTAAACTGTGGAGTGCCCCCTATCATGTACATCCTGGAACAAAATAATGGATATACCAGTCAACACCAGACTGGATCTCATGTACATCCTGGAACAAAATAATGGATATACCAGTCAACATCAGACTGGATATCATGTACATCCTGGAACAAAACTAGAACTGTCGCCAGAGGGGGCACTCCACAGTTTAATGTACATTTCTCAATCATCAAACCCATGACAAGCCCTTAGCCTGAATCCTTGAGCAAAAATAAATCACATCATCATTGTGTCATACATTTCTTAGAAGACAATAAAATAACCCATGTTTCCATACCAAATAAAAGTATCAAAAAGCATTTTCTGTACAACTTTAGTCCCATTTCTTTAAAATTACCCAACCCCTCAAAACATGTTAAAAAACCAATCTTAGCAATATTTCAAATGTCAATAAATAAAAAATAAAAAAATCCTACACATATCAGGGTCATGTCTGCACTCATAATGCTCTTGCATATCAGGAAATGCTAAATTTTACATACCTAGTCCGGCGTTTTAAAATGTTATTCCATGCTGATCTCCCCGTGATTGAAAATCAGCCATTTTACCTATTTTTAGAAAGTTTTTGATTGGTTCACATTTTTCTATTTATAGCCTCCAAAAAACCCAAAGAATGCATATTCCAATACACCAAAATAAACTTAGAAGTACTCAAAACTGAAAACAACATCAAACATGTGCTTCATAATTATTATAAATACCATCCATGGACCTAAAAGATGCTTAGTTGATTTCTTTCTGATTTACACCATGGACATTCATGCGAAACTGAGGACTGCCCCCAGAGGCGGACAAATACACCGCTCTGGCAACTTTGTTCCTATAAGATATATAGACATATATTATGGAGAAAAAGCCCGGACAAGAATTTTCTATTTGACTTCCAAGTATGAAATGCATTAAAAATACAAAGGGCCATAACTAAGTGGAAAATTATCGAACCGGATCGTCACGACAATATGTGCATCTCTGCTTGGTATTGATGCTTTGTAGCAAGTCTCACAAAATTATAACATGGAGTTTTAGAGAAATAGCCCGAACAAGAATTTTCTATTTGACTACCAAATATGAAAGCATTAATAATACAAAAGGCCATAACTCAGTGGAAAATTATTGAACTGGATCGTCATGACAGTATGCACATCTCCACTCGATATTGATACTTCCTAGCAAGTTTCAATAAATTCTAACAATATAGTTTTAGAGAAATAGCTCGGACAAGAATTTTGGATTATATATATTTTGCAAAGGGCCATAACTCAGTGGAAAATTATCGAACCAGAACGTCATGATAGTATGCGCATGTCCACTTGATATTGTTACTTCCTAGCAAGTTTCAATAAATTCTAAAAAGCAGTTTTAGAGAATAGCCCGGACAAGAATTTTGTATTATATATATTATACAGGGCTTCTAAAATCGCCGGTTTATCGGTTCCCAGACCGAAATCTGTTTCTCCGGACCGTTTTTCTTTTCAAAATCTCTGTTTAAATCGGTCCCAGATATTTTATCTATCGGTCGTTAAAAAATCTACAATTGCCCTTTACACTCCTTCTAATATTCTAAAATATGCCTTGCAGCAATATTCTTTGATCCATAACACGATTGTTTGTCACTCGCTGTGCGAAAGTAGGTCAATTTGGTCAATTTGGACTAAACCATTACCGATAGTAGGGAGTTTTCCAGAAGAGTCTATAGCTCGGTAGCATGCCTTTGATGTGTGATCAGTGAAAGTATATCACGCGTTCTGTCGATTCACTGAAGCGAGTGTTACCGTCTGTAATTTCTTTGATATACCGTTAGTCGTTAGGTGTTAGCCTGTTTGCTTGTGTCGGTTTGTTTTTTTTAAGTGGCCAAAGCTGGGACGGAAATTTGTTTGCGTCATTAAAAAAAATTAAAATACCGAGATGTGTTAATTGTTTGTTTGAATTTTTTTTTACAATAACTTGAAGTATAATATTAATGACATTAATTAAGGAAAGTGATCAAACCTGACATCGTTTTTTTTTAAGTCGGACCGAACTTTTTTGCGTTAGTCGTAACATTTGGTATTAATTAAGCCTCGACGTGAAACACTATGATATATACGAGCTGTTTGGTAATTTGTACGAAGCGACTAGCTGCAGCACAACGCAAATCAAAATATACAAGTAAAATTTGATGCATGGCATCAGTTCGCCGCAAAAAGATTTTGGTCAAAGATGTGAGAGTGTTAGAACCGACAAATGAACTTCACGCGACTTCCGGTTTATTAGACACTTCCGGTTCAATTCCTCAAATGATCAACAATTTTAATATTGAGTGAAAATTATTCATTCAGTAAAGCGAAGACATGATGTCAGTCATTAAAATGTACAAATTGTGATAAAGTAAGTTATAAATAATACAAATATAATACAAACATACATTTTAAATAGTTCTCTATATCAAAGACTAAACGAAAAAAATGCATGGTGCAGCTGACATGGTGGGTGGGGTACGGCGATTTGAGTAGTTTTTTTCAAAATAAGTGCGATTCTTACGGCAGTAAAAAACCTGGACCGATTTGCATTTTAAAATTTTAGAAGCCCTGTATATATATATATTTTGGAAATAATACAACCTCCATTTATGTTTCTTTGCAGATTTTCAATAGGTTATATCTCCTTTATTTTTCATGGCAGTTTGATAATTCTTCCATCTTTTTTCAAGTTTTTCAGAGCCCTTTCAAAGTTTGAAAATAGTGCATCAACCCCTTCAAGACAAAAACTCCAATTTTATTACCTTTTTTTTTTAATTATATGCAAGCAAATCTGAAGTTAAAATGATGTTTAAAGTTTGATAACTACTTCAAGATTGCCATGTGTCCCTTAAAGAAAACGTAACTAGACGGGGTTGTTTTTGTAACAAAAACATATGTATCCCCCCTAATTCTCAGTGTAATGCATATGAACCAACCTGGCTAAAAGTTGCGCTCTGCACGTCGTCTCCATATGGTGAACATTTCAAAATCCCTCAAGCGTTTCAAGAGATATGGAGCAGACAAGAAATATAGTTATATGACCTTCAACCTCTGTGACCTTGACGTTGAATGGACATGGCTGGAAGTTGCGCTCTGCATGTTGTCTTGATATGGTGAACATTTGTGCCAAGTTATTTCTAAATCCCTCAAGCAGTTCAAGAGATATGGAGCAGACACGAAATATAGTGCACATGATCTTCGACCTCTAAGTGAGACCTTGACCTTGAACGGATGTGCCTGTAAGTTGCGCTCTGCACGTCGTCTCGATATGGTAAACATTTGTGCCAAGTTATTTCAAAATCCCTCAAGCGGTTCAAGGGATATGGAGCGGACTCGACTTGTGACGGCCAAGCGGACTTGTGCATGACATTCGACCCATAACTGTGACCTTGAATGGACGTGGCTGGAAGTTGCGCTTTGCACGTCGTCTCGATATGGTGAACATTTGTGCCAAGTTAGTTCAAAATCCCTCAAGCAGTTCAAGAGATATGGAGCGGACAGGACTTGTGACGGACAGACGGGTGGACGGACATCCAAGCTAAAAACAATGTTTCCCCCAGTGTGGGGGGCAGACATAATCATTACCAGATAAACACTGAATCCGAGGGCAGATAACTCATTCTTCAGACAGAGGGCGTGCTTGGCAGCCTCTGCCCTCACATAGCTGATGAGAACCTCCTTGGTGGTAGATTCCGAGTTACATGCATCGCCACTTGACTGGCGGGAAATGTCTTTGCTGGAACCAAATGACAGCTGTTTAGATCTGCAGAAAATGATTAATGGTCAGAACATGTTTCTCTTTAAAGTGGTACATTTATTAAGTTAGGATTTTTCTGTGGAGCGCTGTTGTCTAGTGGTAGAGTGCCAGATCAATGATTGAAAAGTCGTGGGTTCAATACCCGCCATTATCATATGTGTTGTGTCCGTGAGCAGGACACTTTATCTGTATTTGCTTAGTACTGGTTCTACCCAGGAAGACATCGAGAGTGATACAAATAAGCTTGTAGAGCTTTCGTTACATCTAAAACAAATAAGTTTAAACTAAGTCAGGATTTTTATCAAAGGGTTATATATCATTTTCAGTAGCACTAGGTTGTTTTATAATGATTATAAATATATATAAACATTTTATTGTTAAAAATTCAAACTGATGCCTTCTACCAAGTATCGTCAAAATCTGTCAAGAAGTTCAGAAGAAGTTTGAACACGAAAGTGATGCCATATATGATGGTATACACTACTCAACTTTTTTAATTGGTCACCAAGGTTTTTTAAAAATAACACGAATACTAAAAACTGGAAATCACCGAGACACATACCAATATTTTATTAAGTTTATCAACAAGGTTTTAGTCCAATCAAGGCACATAAAGATTTATAAATCGCTAGCGATATTTATTAAACGACGCCAGTTAAAATTTCAAATGAAAATATGAATTATTAAAAAATATATAATTCTTTGAAAAGTGACCGATTATACTTTTTAAATATACTTTAAGAATATAACTAATAAGAGCAGTTAATTTACGAAGTGCCATGAGAATGAAACTGTAAATCATCTGAATGACAGAACACTGTCCATGAACCAATCACACCACCCATTCAAGCAAAACTGTCTTGATATTACAATTTTCAATAAAATAGTGGATTTCATGATTAAAATAAAACTTTATCTAACATGGTTTATGAAAATACTCAATGCTGACTGGCTATTGGGCAGTTTTTGAAGAAGCTATGAAAAACCTCGGATGTCAAGTCCTTCAACCGTTAGAATGTCATTTTAAACGGAAAGCATCCAAAACAATGATTACATTATTTTAAGGCAACATTACGCTCAAACAACACATTGAACTTGTTAGAAACACGATAAAGCTGTATATTTTCTTCGTTTGGTGCTGAGAGATGGACGTACAATGTAAGTTGTGAGAATGTGTTTGTATTATGGTCCATCTCTCGAAAATGTGTGTATAAAATACATAACAATCCATGTCAGATAAGAAATAAAATATTTCCTGTGGGTTTATATTGTGCAAGATCTAAACCTGGTGGTGGTGATTTGAAACACATCAAAACCGCGGGCCTACGGCCTTTCGTATTGATGGTCTTCAAGTCCTGCCCACCAGGTTTTTATCTGAGACAATATAAACCCGATGGAAATAGTTCATTTCTTAAATATTTTCATTGTTTATATTTCACATGTGAAATACCGAAAATGATGTAATGTCGTTATTGACGTTGTTGATGTTATTGACGTCATTGTTTTGGCGCATTATGTTTTTTCTGCATAAGTTTCAAGGTTGTGAGTATATAATAGATTATTTGTTGGTTTGTCGTGAATATAGAATTTATTTTCATCTCGAAGTGAGGAAACTCGCATATTTTCACTCGTGCTAAGGTACTTGTGAAAATGTAAGTTTTCTAACTTCTCGATGAAAATAAATCCTATATTCACTCCAAACAAACAAATATCCTCTATATATCAATGGAAGAAGAAACTATGACCATTAAAACTGTATGGACTAAACACAAAAGAGCGAACTAAGAAATCGCACCACAACGATTCTGTCAACGACGTTACGTTACTTCATTTAAATTGTATTAAAAATAAATGCCACAAAGAAGGTTGAAACAACGAAAGCTTGGGGCGAAATAGCTATTTTATAAACAGATTTTGTTATATATATATCTTCCAACTATTGAACTTCCCTATTCTAATGGAAAATATATAACACCATCTCTTCCTTCTTTAAAACTGACAATTGTTTTTACCCTTTCAGCCTTTTAGAAGGTGGTTCTGGGAGAGAGAATTCTGGAGATTCTTCAGGTTCATCTTTAATATGCATGTCAGTAAACACGCAAGAGTCAATCAAAATGTCCGATATGATCATGTGATTTTCCTGCAAAGTGCTGACTGGCCAAGAGTTTCCATCCAGAAACTGGAATGTTTCAGAGTATCCTATTGGCTGCAGTACCTGAATCAAAACATTGAGCAATATAACTGAAATTAAAACATTTCTGGGGATCGGTTATATTCTAGGGGATTAAATACCAAAACTTAGTCTGTCAGGATTCTTACATTACCGGTATTCGTTAATTTTCATCAAATGTCACTATTTTACACAGAAACGGGTTAATTAGGCCTTAAGTCAACTTGGTCATGGTCAGCTCAGTCTCAGATATAATTGTAAGCTGTTAAATAATTAAGGCTGTAGGCCATGTCCAACATTTTGTCAGGGGTGTGCGTCTGTGTCAGTCCGAGGTTAGTTGTGTATTTTATATACTACGGTATAAACTGGCTTGGACCGAGAAGACCCGAATTTGAGTTGACTCGGAGGACGCACTTGGTTTGGGGTGAGTTGCACCAAATTCATTTCCGTCAACAAATTTTAAAAGGTATTAAATATACAGGCACAGAAGTGACACATAGACATAGAACTGATGTGCTCTACCAACCTGCTGGTATATAAGATTCTTCAGAGTCTTCAGGATTGAGTTAAAACTGCAGGGCACAAACCCCACCACTGCACCACGCTGATCTCGGAAACCAACTTTAGGGTGTTCTGAAGAATGGGTTTAATATTTACATTATTTACAACTGAAAACAATATCCTGATTTTTATTAATCAATGCCTTGAGGGCAAAGACGTGTTCAGTAAATTCAGATAAAAACTATTTTAAATATGGATAAGAACCTACAATCACAATCTGTAAGGAAGGACTCACTGTGTTTTACACACATAGAAACATTGCCAAGATCTGTACGGAATTACTTACCATGTTTTACACAGATATAAACATTGCCAAGATCCATAAGGAATGACTGACCATGTTTTACACAGATATAAACATTGCCACGATCCATAAGGAATGACTTACCATGTTTTACACAGATATAAACATTGCCACGATCCATAAGGAATGACTTACCGCGTTTTACACAGATATAAACATTGTCACGATCCATAAGGAATGACTTACCATGTTTTACACAGATATAACCATTGCCACGAACTGCAAGGAAGGACTTACCGTGTTTTACACAGATATAAACATTGTCCCGATCTGTAAGGAATAACTTACAATGTTTTACACAGATATAAACATTGCCACGATTTGCAAGGAAGGACTTACCATGTTTTACACAGATATAAACATTGCCACGATCTGCAAGGAAGGACTTACCATGTTTTACACAGATATAAACATTGTCATGATCCATAAGGAAGAACTTACCGTGTTTTACACAGATATAAACATTATCACAAACCTTAAGGAAGAACTTACCGTATTTTACACAAATATAAACATTGCCATGATCTGTAAAGGAGGACTTACTGTGTTTTACACAGATATAAACATTGCCACGAACTATAAGGAATGACTTACCATGTTTTACACAGATATAAACATTGTCACGATCCATAAGGAATGCCTTACCATGTTTTACACAGATATAAACATTGTCACGATCCATAAGGAATGACTTACCATGTTTTACACAGATATAAACATTGTCACGATCCATAAGGAATGACTTACCATGTTTTACACAGATATAAACATTGTCATGATCCGTAAGGAAGGACTTACCGTGTTTTACAGATATAAACATGATTGTCACAATCTGCAAGGAAGGACTTACCAGGTTTTATACGGATATAAACATTGCCATTGCAGGGGTCAAGCCAGACTCCAAAAATAGGGAGAAGTCACTTCTCCCTCCAGTCAAAACAGGGAGAAGTTTTTCAAAACAGGGAGACTTGAGGTCGGTTGACATGAGACGGACGATTAAATATCAAGTTAACTAATTCTTAACCAATTGCATGTTATTTTATTAATTATTTGTATTGGTATTATTTCTGTTATAATAACTAACCATGATCTGTAAGGTAGGTCTTACCATGTTTTACACAGATATAACGTTAAGGAAGGACTTACCATGTTTTACACAGATATAAACATTCCCAAGATCTGTAAGGAAGGACTTACCGTGTTTTACATAGATATAAACATTGCCAAGATCTGTAAGGAAAGGCTTACCGTGTTTTACACAGATATAAACATTGCCATGATCTGTAAGGATCTGTGAAAGCTGGATGAACTTCTCCTGTGACTCTGCTATCTGCCATCTGCCATTATATAATATATTCGTATTCAAATAACTGTCCAGCTGTGTCAAGAATATACTCATTCAAAAACAACAAATGCCTGCATTTTGCATTTTAGGAAGTTTTTTATAGTGTTTATATATTATTATTGTATCATTAAAGAGTTACTTGCAGGATGTACTAATGTTCGAAGAAACAGAGGTAACACTCAAACATGTTGGCACTGATATTTATTATCATAATATGCAAATACTGTCCTTATATTGTTCATTTCTTCTTTCTCTACCATCAATTCCGGACAGTAATCAATATATATATATATACACACCACTCCCATGAAATTTCGTCTTGCTTTTCAAAACCGGTCGTGCAGAACATGGTTACACAGTTGGCTACCTAATAAACTGTGTATTGTATTAAATGTTTCAGTAAGTTTATGAATTCTCACCCTTCTTTTGTGCATATTGTAAACTGGGGAGGGCATGCGAAAACTTGAAGACGTATGGACTGACGAACATCGAGAACTGTAAGTCTCTGTATCTCCTTTCCTGAGATGATACAAACACCAAGATTTGTACTGCTGTCTGCTGCATGGACGTCATTAATCAGGTCCACTCCCACTATTTTATTCGGTGTTTCTGGAAATACAAAATGCTTATAATATCCAATAATTTAGAGAAAAACAGTGACTCAAGGGTTCAGTGCAACAAAATAAAGGTGATTTAACAGTGTTGTGTTGAGCCCTGTTGTGGAGGCAGATGTTAATAAGAATATTAAATTTTTCAACAAAAGGATATGAGTACATTACCAAATGGGCTCACTTCCTGGATGATCAGATACTCTATTGGCATGTTAAGTGTGCAAGCCAAGAGGATTTAAAACTCTATCCCATCGAGCTTCAAGTGGAATTTGAACCCGCAGCAGTGAGAGGCGCAAAGATTTCAAATTCACCGTCTTTATATAAATTCTCTTGCTCAGAGGCTCTATTTTCATGGGTACGGTTTTAATATGTTGTTGTTTTTCATATCTTTTTTATATTATCAATAGCCTATAATCTACTGGTAAGATTTAAGTTGTGTCACGTCGGATGGGGACGTAAACCGGGCGGTCCTGTGTATGGGTCTATCCTCCGAGCACGTTAAAGAACCATAGGAATCTATTCGATAATAAGAGTAGGGCAGGTTCCCGGATTCCTATGTATCCTTCCCCTCTCTCTGGGGCGGCTCTAAATAACCTGTACTGTGTTGATGAGCCGTTAAACAACATTCAATATGTCTACAAATAAAGCATGTGTTACACATAACAGTATGAAAATAGTAGAGAGCAATACCACAGACCTAATAACAAATAGACTGGACACTTATCTAAATTTCACGTGGGACAGTGCGAAAAATTTCACAAAACATTTCCCAACTTTAAACACACTTATCATGAAGAGTTTTATAGATACAAGTTGCATTCATGCCAAATCCCATCATACATTTAATTTTCTTTCCAATGATAGTAGTTGCTGTCTCTTACATTTAGGAGCAAAAAAGAAGTTTGACTATGTCAAAACCTTGATTTTTAAGAGACAAGCGAAAAATTGTGACATTTTTAACTTTAAACATCTTTTTATACAATTTCTTATTTTGAAAATAAACATAAATTATTATAATTAAATCCCATTTTGCTATTCACTGTGGATCTTTTGAATGTATTCTCATCACAATCAGTGAATAATTGAGAGAGAAGATAGAAGGAAAAGTTAAGGTGCCACGTGATGTTTTGGTTACTTCATAGGTTAAGATAGGAAGTTTCCTGTCTGTTTATTAATATGTCTGTGGCAATACACACTTTAGCTGATGACGTGGGCTGTTTATACACAGCTATGCACAAAATCTGCAAGACAAAAATCCAAGATGTTAAGAGTTTAAACCAGTCAAAGCTCTAACCTTAAACAGTTACGTTTTCATAACCTGTGACTGTTATTAAAAAAACAGCTAAAACTGGGATAGTAACCAGAAGCAGTTGCTACCACAAAAACATTCAAGTTTAGATGCATTCTATCTTCTGTACAGGAATTTTCCCTATATATATATATAATTTTCTCCAGGTTGGGTGATTATTCAACTTTACAACCATGCAATAAAATTCTCTGAGCATCGATGAAAATCCAATGCGCAAAGCCTCTCAAGTTACCTACTGTTATGCAATAAAATTCATTAACAAGAGGCCCAAGAGGGCCTGTGGACGCTCTACTGGCTAAAGATAAAAATTATGCACAAGGGGCCATAACTCTTTCAAATATCGTTCAACCAACCAGAACATGGTGATGATATAGGCAACTAGGCTTGGTACCGATTGTCCCTGACAAGTTTCGTTGAAATCCAGCCAGAGGTTCAGGAGAACTAGTCTGTACAATGTTAGTGTATTAAAACTTTTAAGGGGCCATAACTCTGCCAAAATTCATTCAACCAGAACATGGCAATGATAGGTGCAACTAGGCTTGGTACTGATCATCCCCATCAAGATTCGCTGAAATCCAGCAAGGAGTTCAGAACAGACTAATCTGGACGTTTCTCTATTAAAACCTTTAAAGGGCCATAACTCTGACAAAAATCATTCAACCCGAATATGGCGATGATATGCACAACTAGGCTTGATACTGATCATCCTTGTCATGTTTCGTTAAAATCCTGCCAGGGGTTCAGGAAAACTAGCCCGGAAAATGTTTGTGTATCAAAAACCTTTAAAGGGCCATAACTCCACCAAAAATCTGTTAACCGGAATGCGACGATGATATGCAGAACTAAGCTTGGTGCTGATCATCCCTGTAAAGTTTCGTTGAAATGTGGGGAGACGTTCAGGAGAATAGTCCAGACAAAGTTTGTGTATTAAAACCTTTAAAGGGCCATAACTCTGCCAAAAATCATTCAACCGGAACACGGCAAAGATTTGCACAAATAGACCTGGAACTGATCATCCCTAAAAAGTTTTGTTTAAATCCGTCCAGGGGTTCAGGAAAACTAGTCAGGACAAAGTTTGTGTATTAAAACCTTTAAAGGGACATAACTCCGCCAAAATCATTCAACTGGAACACAGTGACAACAAGGCTTAGTACTGATCATCCCTGAAAATTTTCAATGAAATTTGGCCAAATGAAGGCCCTTAGGCTCTTTATTTTTAATGAGGCCAAAATATAGCATATTTCAGAAAATAAAATCAAGGGCCATAACTCCGGTATAAATGATCCAATCTGGCTGGTTTTCAAACTTGTCGGAGCTTATAAGATAGTAACAATCTGGTAAAGTTTGGTAAAGATCGGATGAAAAATGAAGACCCTATCGTATTAACAAGGCAAAATATAGCATTTTTAACTAAATCAAGGGCCATAACTCCGCTGTTACTGGTCCGATCTGGCTGGTTTTCGAACTTGCCTGAGCTTTCATTTATATTAACAATCTGGTAAAGTTTGGTAAAGATCTAACGAAAAATGAAGGTCCTATCGTCTTAACGAGGCAAAATATAGCATTTTTAACTAAATCAAGGGCCATAACTCCGCTGTTGCCCGTCCGATCTGGCTGGTTTTCGAAATTGTCCAAGCTTTCATTGATATTAACAATCTGGTAATTTTTGGTAAAGATCGGATGAAAAATGAAGACCCTATCTTCTTAACGAGGCAAAATATAGCCTTTTTTAACTAAATCAAGGGCCATAACTCCACTGTTACTAGTCCGATCTGACTGGTTTTATAGGTTATTGCATTTGTATGGCTAAATATTACTTGGAACGAGTTGTTTTGGCAAAGGACGACGAGCTTAAAACAACGAGTTCCAAGTAATATTTAGCCATACAAATTCAATAACCTTTTTATTGTATACTTTCATATTGTTTTTGATCAATGTTAATTGAATGACTATTACTTTTCATTGTATTTGTGTTATTTTTATAGCTTTTGATTGAATTCCTATCTTGCCATTCAATTTCATTTTGTGTGGATGATTATTTTGCGCGAAAACGACGTCGACGTCAGATGACGTCATTAAAAACATCAAGCGATTTTCTGAAGTTTGTTTACTATTCGATAACGTTAAAAACAGTGGGTGAGTGACCATTTGAATTATTTTATCAATTTTTGCCATAAAAGGTTGAAAAAAAACTTGTATTTTTTTGTTGACACTATAGAAAGGATTCCGTTATTTTTATTTGAAAGTAGTTCCTTATTTCTATTTCGCGGCTCTTAGCAAGCACGAGCAAAAGTTCCCGTGCGATATCAATGTGTGCAATATCGTAGAATATTGCACACTTAGCTCAATGCAAACTAAACGGGACAATATGAAAGTATACAATAATCAAATTTCTCCAAGCTTTCATTGATATTAACAATCTGATAAAGTTTGGTAAAGATTTGATGAACAATGAAGCCCCTATCGTCTTAACGAGGCAAAATATAGCATTTTGAACTAAATCAAGGGCCATAACTCCGCTGTTACTAGTCAAATATGAATGATTTTCAAACTTGTCCGAGCTTTCATTGATATTAACAATCTGATAAAATTTGGTAAAGATCGGATAAACAATGAAGCCCCTATAGTCTTAACGAGGCAAAATATAACATTTTTAATTAAATCAAGGGTCATAACTCTGCTGTTACTGGTCCGATATGGCTGGTTTTCGAACTTGTTCGAGCTTTCAACGACACTAACAATGTGGTAAAGTTTGGTAAAGATAGGATGAAAAATGAAGGCCCTATTGTCTTAACGAGGCAAAATATAGCATTTTGAACTAAATGAAGGGCCATAACTCCGCCGATACTGGTCCGATCTGGCTAGTTTTCGAACTTGTCCGAGCTTTCATTGATATTAACAATCTGATAAAGTTTGGTAAAGATCGGATGAACAATAAAGCTCCTATCGTCTTAACGAGACAAAATATAGCATTTTTAACTAAATAAAGGGCAATAACTCCGCTGTTAATAGTCCGATCTGAATGGTTTTCGAAATTTTCCGAGCTTTCATTGAAATTAACAATCTGTGCAAGTTTGGTAAAGATCAAATAATAAATGAAGGTGTTCACAAGGCTTAATATGGCATTTTTCGGCAAAACAAGGGCCATAACTCCATTGAAATTATTTCGATCTTGCAGGTTTTCGAACTTGTTTGAGCTTTCATTGATATAAAGACACTGGCAAAGTTAAATAAAGATCCGATTAATATTGAAGGCCCTACAGTGTTCACAGGGCAGAAAATAGCATTTTTCAGAAAAAACAAGGGCCATAATTCTGGTGTTACTGATCCGATTTAGCTGGTTTTCGAACTTGTTCGAGCTTTCATTGATATTAACAATATGTGCACGTTTGGTAAAGATCAAATAATAAATGAAGGTGCTAGAGTGTTCACAAAGCAGAAAATAGCATTTTCAGAAAAAACAAGGGCCATAACTCTAGTGTTACTGACCCAATTCAGCTGATTTTCGAACTTGTCCTAGCTATAATTAGTATTAACAATCTGTGCAAGTTTGGTAACAATCAAATAATAAATGAAGGTGCTAGAGTGTTCACAAGGCTTAATATGGCATTTTTCAGCAAAACAAGGGCCATAACTCCGGTGAAATTTATCCAATCCGGCTGGTTTTCGATCTTGTCCGAGCTTTCATTGATATAAAGACACTGGCAAAGTTTTGTAAAGATACAATTAATAATAAAGGCCCTAGAGTGTTCACAAGGCAAAAGTTAACAGACGGACGACGGACAACTCGCCATCCCATTTATAAGCTCTGCTGGCCTTCGGCCAGTAGAGCTAAAAATCATTTTGTAGGCACCAGTATGACAATTAGTGAACAACAGCTAATTGGATCTTGATGAAGATGTTTTATCCTTAATAATAATTATTCAGACATAAATAAACACTGCACATTTGGCAATTATTTTGATTTATTAGCAAATGATCTTGGTAACTGATTTAGGTTACAAATGGTTATTTGGGGAAAAGTATCTGCTACTCTAAACCAAAGGGAGATAATAATTTGGCATTTTAATAACTTCCAGCAGTTATAAAACTTGTAACTGTTTAAGGTTAGAGCTCTGACTGTAAACTGCAATAACTTTTTTATTACTGAATGAATGGTTAATATGGATTAAATATGTTCCTATTAAATCCACAAAGGTCTGTCATGGTTATTATTGGATTTTGCACGATTGTGGATGATTGAAATTCTACTCATTTGGCAGGACAACTGAATGTAATTATTTACTCGTTCTGAACCAATAGTTACCAATGTAATAAAATTAATTTTAGCGCTAAATATATAAACAAGAGGCCCAAGAGGGCCTGTGGACACTCTACTGGCTAACATGGCTCTTATAACATCAATGAAGCGAGTGACTTCCATGTACGTTTTTTAGAAAGTTTCGGGCAAAAAACAGCTTCTTGACTAAATCAAGGGCCATAACTAAAGAATCTGGTAAAGTTTAGTAAAGATCTGATGAAAAGTGAAGGCCCTACAGTATTAACGAGGCAAAATATAGCATTTTTAACTAAATCAAGAGCCATAACTCCTCTGTTACTGGTCTGACTGGTCCAACATAGAGCTAAAAAAAAAAAAAGAATTGAATTGGGGTTTTAAGGCGCACCAACACATGAAAAGGTTATATGGCGCCTAAAAGGCATGAACATGCCAGGCTCATCTTCCATGTACATCGAGATAAAATATGGAAAATGGGCCTAGAACCTTCTCACCCTGAACTGCAGAGTTGCTGCAAATTCTATCGTAGAAACTCCATTTACGCTGGAGCCATGTTATTGTTTTTCTGCCACTGCTCTTTTGATGCGAGCGAGATAGCACCTGAAACAATGCAGGGATCATGATGAAGACCTTGAATGAACATGAATAAAAAACAAGAGGTCAATGACCTTGAAGCTCTACTGATTGATTTTGATTTCAGGAAGTAGTCGCTACAGACTTGTTTTTTGAAAATTTATTTTTATCTTGAATTTCCGGCCGACCTGAAATTTTGCTAGGATCAATTAGACATCAAGAGCAACATTCCTGTGAAGTTTCATGAAAATCCGTCAAGTAGTTTCAGAGGAGTAGTCGCTACAAGTTTTCATTATATAACTCTATGTAAACTAAGATGGCCACTGGCAGCCATGTTTAACGTCAAATCGAAATAATGTTTGACTCTGATAACCATCATGTCATGCTGATCATTTTACAAAAAGTCCCATATCAATATCACTTATAGTTTTCAAGATGTAGTCGCTACAAACTTCTTTTTTAAAAATCTATTTTTAGCTGTGGCGGCCATCTTGAATTTCTGGCCGATCTGAAATTTTGCTAGGATCAATTAGACATTAAGAGCAACATTCCTGTAAAGTGTCATGAAAATCCGCCAAGTAGTTTCAAAGGAGTAGTCGCTACAAGTTTTTACTATATAACTCTATGTAAACAAAGATGGCCGCTGGCAGCAATGTTGAACGTTGAATCTAAACAATTTTTGACAAGGACCAACATCATGTCATGCTGATCATTTTAGAAAAAGTCCCATATCAATATCACTTATAGTTTTCAAGAAGAAGTCGCTACAAACTTGTATTTTGAAAATTTATTTTTAGTCGTGGCAGCCATCTTGAATTTCCGGCCGACCTAAAATTTTGCTAGGATCAATAAGACATCAAAAGCAACATTCCTGTGAAGTTTCATGAAAATCCGTCAAGTAGTTTCAGAGGAGTAGTCGCTACAAGTTTTCATTATATAACTCTATGTAAACAAAGATGGCCGCTGGCAGCCATGTTTAACGTCGAATCAAAACGATTTTTGACAAGGACCAACATCATGTCATGCTGATCATTTTAGAAAAAGTCCCATATCAATATCACTTATAGTTTTCAAGAAGTAGTCGCTACAAAATTGTTTTTTAAAAACCTATTTTTAGATTTGGCGGCCATCTTGGATTTCACATCAACATGAATTTTTGCTAGGATCAACTAGACTTCATGGGCAACATTTCCGTAAAGTTTCATGAAAATCCATTCAGTAGTTTCAGAGGAGTTGTCGCTACAAAAAAAAGTTTACGGACAGACAGACGGACGGACGACGGACTGCTGATCTCTGATCAGTCGAGCTAATGATAAAATGAACATGAATTTGGGGGGATTCTACCCCTCTGCCTATCCCTCCAAAGGGATCTGCAGTGGCCCTATTCTTTGCCCCGTGACCAAACAGGGCCCCCCGAGAACCACACGGGATAAAAAATGAAAAAAGATTTCAAAAAAAATAAAATAATGTAAAAAATCAAAAAAAAAAAAAAAATCAACAAAAAAAAATTCAAAATAAAAAAAAATCAAATTCAAACAAAAAAATCTAATCAAATTCCAAAAAAAAAAAATCGAATTAAACAAAAAATTAAAAAAAAACAAATTAAAAAAAATTAAAAAAAGTATCAAAAAAACAAATCAAAGAAAAAAAAAGTAAAAACAAAAAAGTAAAAATAAATAATAAAAAACCTACCTACCAATTTTGAACATGTTACCAGAACCACACAATTTTTTTTTAGGCCTAACGAGGCAAAATGTAGAAATTATAGCATTTTTAACTAAATCAAGGGCCATAACTCCGCTGTTACTGGTCTGATCTGGCTGGTTTTCAAACCTGACCGAGGTTTCATTGACATTAACAATCTGATGAAGTTTGGTAAAGATCGGATGAAAAATGAAGGCCCTATCGTCTTAACGAGGCAAAATATAGCATTTTGAACTAAATCAAGGGCATTAACTCCACTGTTACTGGTTCGATATGAATGGTTTTCGAACTTGTTCGAGCTTTCAACGACATTAGCAATCTGATAAAGTTTGGTAAAGATCGGATGAAAAATTAAGCCCCTATCGTCTTAACGAGGCAAAATATAGCATTTTTAACTAAATCAAGGGCCATAACTCCGCTGTTAAAAGTCCGATATGGCTGGTTTTCGAAATTGTTCAAGCTTTCATTGATATTAACAATGTGGTATAGTTTGGTAAAGATAGGATGAAAAATGAAGGCCCTATCGTCTTAACGAGGCAAAATATAGCATTTTGAACTAAATCAAGGGCCATAACTCCGCTGTTACTGGTCCGATATGAATGGTTTTCGAACTTGTCCGAGCTTTCATTGATATTAACAATCTGATAAAGTTTGGTAAAGATCGGATGAACAATGAAGCCCATATCGTCTTAACGAGGCAAAATGTAGCAGTTTTAACTAAATCAAGAGCCATAACTCTGCTGTTACTGGTCCGATATGAATGTTTTTCGAATTTGTTCGAGCTTTCAACGACATTAGCAATCTGATAAAGTTTGGTAAAGATCGGATGAAAAATTAAGCCCCTATCGTCTTAACGAGGCAAAATATAGCATTTTTAACTAAATCAAGGGCCATAACTCTGCTGTTACTAGTCAGATATGGCTGGTTTTCGAACTTGTCCGAGCTTTCATTGATATTAACAATGTGGTAGAGTTTGGTAAAGATAGGATGAAAAATGAAGGCCCTATCGTCTTAACGAGGAAAAATATAGCAATATAGAATTTTTAACTAAATCGAGGACAATAACGCCGCTGTTACTAGTCCGATCTGGCTGGTTTTCGAACTTGTTCGAGCTTTCATTGATATTAACAACCTGTTAAAGTTTGGTAAAGACCGGATGAAAAATGAAGGCCCTATCGTCTTAACGAGACAAAAGTTAACGACGGACGGACGGACGACGGACGAAAGACAACGGACAACTCGGCATCCCATAACCTTTGGCCAGTAGAGCTAAAAATTAATGGTTTTGAAATTAGACATACCTGTCATGCCTGGACTTGTGACACAGTGCCTGACAGTGACAAACTAGTCAGTGTTTGTGGAAGGCAACTAAACTTCGCCAATTTAGTGGGATTTACATTAATGACAACCAGTAATTTTATTTCTAAAATTTTACGAGAATAACACTATAAGATTTCTATTTATTTTTACAGTTCTGTAAGGTTACAAAATAACGATTTTGTAAACAAACCCTTCTTTTCGAGTTTCCCTCAGGCGCAAATATTTAATTACACAGGTTTCGATGACGTCAGACTTGCGTACTTCTTCAGAGTTGTGTAAACGCTGATTATAGATTTTTGAAACGAAATTCAAGCGCCTCGTGAGTCAGAGTTACAAGCATGACGTTTTGCGCACAGAACTCACCAGACAGAAAATGGACAAAAAGAAACTTGCAGATTTAGTGGAAATTCACTTGCATTGTATTAAAAAATAAGCATCCAGGTAGTTTTCATTTTATAGAAAAGAAAAAACTTTTGTTTCAAACAGAAACAAAGTTTTGAGACAACTGATGACATTTTCTCGGACTACTGTCACTGTTGCCTGTAGACTTCAATCTTTCTACTGATACCGCACGCAATCAATTTTGATTAATACGGCAGCCTTGTTTCAGAGTATTGGATGTAAAGCCGTTGGTCCCGTGTGCAGGGAGAGTAAATTGCGTTAAAGATCGCGATGAACTTCTGTGTTACCGGGATTAATCAGCGATACATACACCCCGTAAACCCCTCCGGAGGATGGCATACTTTCACATTACCTTGCCCGAGTAAGATACTGCGGGAGTGCATTTTGAAAACGTGACCCCACCGGGAATCGAACCCGTGACGTCTGGAACGAGAGACCGATATGCTAACCACTCGGCCAGGCAGCTCCTCATGGGACAAAGTCTTGTATCTTTCTAGTTTCTAGGCTTCATCGTCTTCCTTCCTATAAGAACTTTTTAACAGGACAGGGTTCTAAACAGGGTGGTACTATTCCCCAGTCGATATCCCTGTTGAAAAAGAATGTCAAATGTGATGAGTGTGTTGATGTTTCTATTGTTTTAATTTTGTTTTGATGATATATATGCCTTATATAGAATGGAATATAATAGTTTATTGTCGTGATATTCATAACAATGTGAACATGACAATGAACAAACGGGAAATCAAATCATGTGATAGCAATTAAGATAACATATGGATTAAATACAAGTAAAAACAGCATATTTTAATGTATCATAAATGATACCCAAGTATTGAGGGCTTGCGCAAGACACTCCCAAATTGACTTGATGTACATATGGGTTAAACATGTCTTACACGATCCCTCCATATGCTCATTCTGGGTAGTGTGCATTTGCTCATGCATGCTACACATCCACACATATGCATATAAATATATACACACACATACATACATGGAATGATGGAGCAAGTGTACCATGCACAAGCGTACCGGGAGCAAGCGTACCACTTTCCGAGAGCAAGCGTACCACATATATAGATATATAGTGATTCATTGGTATATCAATTATCTAGTATATCCACGAACATAAAACATAATGGATCATTGATAATAAGCAGTGAAATTATTAATTTATTGATAAAATATATATATTTAAGTGAATGCCGAGGTAAATGATGAAAAAAAGACAGTAATATTGTATGTGTATGCATGACTATATTCTCATTATTTATGGTACATTTAAGCATCCACTTAACTCGGTTAATGATCTAAAAATAATTTATTTAAATCATGTAACAACGTTTATTTACCTTTATAGTATATGTCCGTATTTATAGCTATTTATTTAGAGTAATGTATAGTTTCCAAGCACACTAATTTATCCCATTAAAGTATCCAATACCATGATATCAACTTATTATTATCTCTCACTGTAATACTATGTCTATGAAAATGATCAAATATAATAACATAAACAGTTCTTAATACTAATTAATTAGTTGTTATGTCTATGAACATATAATAACATAAACAGTTCTTAATACTAATTAATTAGTTGTTATGTCTATGAACATATAAAAAACACCAGTGTTCCCATTCACGCACATATGTGCGTGAATCACACATGAAAACAAAAACTCACGCACAGAAAACTGACCTGGTATGTGCATGCACGCACAGAAAAAAACACAGAAAAAAACACACAAAAAAACTGTTGTCAACTTGAATATTACACTGTGCCGTGTATTGTAATGCCTTCAGTAGCAAATAAAGTATGTTGAAAGGTTTAACAATCTTAAAAATTCATAGTGTACCCCCTAAATTTGTAGTGTACCCCCAAATGAAAAAGTCAGTGGGAACACTGTAACATAACAGTTCTTAATACTAATTAATTAGTTGTTTGAATTACACATGCTCAGACGGATGCACAAACGCATGTTTCATTTTAATACACGCACAATGAAACACAAACACGGACAAACATTTCAATGAGTGAATAAAGTGGACGCTCATAAATGATATAAATAAAATATAAGATCGCTGTATCGACATTCACTCCAGACTTAACCACAACGAATGATGTCTAAGCCTACATACCTGTGTATTTACTGTTCAGCAGTACTTTCTGGATGCAGTAAATTAAATAATATATTCAAATATTCTGTTTAAGAATGTAAATATCTTTCATTTCTGTCTTGAATGTAAAGCGTCTTGTATGTAAAACTTTATATTTGTCTTCTATATCTTTATTTGTTGTGTATATATTAATTAAATAAAACTACTAAAAAATGAAACAAGCGTGTGCAAAATTATTCATATTCCCTTATAAAAATGACCTCACCATGCAATTATCATGCAAATATCACCATTATAATCATCAAGTCGCACTGCAAACCACAAACAAATTAGCACCTATGTTACCACTATATATTCTATACATGGGACGCTTGCTCCTAAAATGGTACGCTTATACGCTGGTACGCTTATGTAATGGTACGCTTGCTCCTGCATCGCAAACATGTGCATATACACATAAGTACACAGTACTACACACACACAAATGCTAATAGTCTTACATCCAGGGAATGGCTAGGACTATAATTGTGCTTTTTATCTTTAAGGCATCTTACAATACAACGTTTATTCAGAAAGCCAATCATATCATAGTGTATTCCACACATTGTACAGACATATACAGGGGCGTAGCTAGGCCATTTTGGAGGATACGTCCGTATATTGGGGTGCAAGGAGCGGTTGGTGGGGGGTCCGGGGGGCAAAGCCCCCCTGAAGCTCTAAGCGTCCGCACGTTGCTTTTGAGGATTTTGGGCTGAAAATGATGGCTTTTATTGATTGATAAATAAATTATATAGTTGCGAAAAAAAATGAATATCTTAGATTGAGATTTCCATTTTATGGCATCTGTTTTGATAACTTTGATATTTATATGTTTATAAATTTCTAATGATGGGTCTCACCCTAGTCAGGCTTCAGTTTTTATTGCATTTTTGGGGGACTATGTTTTCTCATTTTTTTTCAAGAGGCGGGCGTACGGCGTATGCCTGGCTACGCGCCTGATATAAGAGTAAAGATAAAAAGTAAATTGGAATTAAAATTACATACTTGGCATATCAATATTAATCGTCTAAGACAAGTTACTAGTATAATTAATTAATTTAAATTCGTAGTTGAAGGGACTTAAGTATAAAGTTACTTGTTGCTAAACCTTCAATAAAAGTTAAGGGATTTAACACAGTTAACACAAGATTAAACTCTCTCTCTCTATTAATTGTAGTGTTTCTAACATTGTTATATAGTGGGCATTCTAAAATAAAATGTTGTTCAGTTTCTACTCTGTTTTTGCAGAAAGGGCAGTACCTAATATCTCTTGGGATTGTACATCTGCCCGTTTCTTAAACATACTGTAGATAGTATGTATCATTTTTGGGGGAAATCTTTTGTTCTTTGTGTTTGCTAATGTGACTGTATAATTGGGCCAAAAATGTAACAAAAAACACTGCCATTGTATGTAGTTTCTTTGATAGAACAATTAAGTTGAAGAAATTCTGCATATTCCAAAATCATGTCTGGTGTTCGACACTTGTCTGCACTGTACTGCATATATGCCATTTGTTGAACCGCTCTGTGTCTTTTTACAATGGTATAGTGTCAGTAAGGCAATGATAAAAAATTGCTACTTTCCATAGATAGTCCGAAGAAGAAAGTGGTTGAGACAGTTACATTAATTGGAGTGTTGACTTGAGTGTACTGAAAAGCAGGCAGTCATCAGCAAAGAATTTAATACATGTACATGTATTCTTAGTCCAGTACACACCATGAAATTGTGACTTATGGGTGTATTTCCTTTAACATTTTAGATCACAAGCTGGCGTTCTTCCTTGATGATCGGTACCTTTCGAGTGAGGATTCACAGTTTGTTGAACTTGTACAAGAAGATTTGGAAGAGTTTCAGTCACAGCAACCATCTGGAGACACGTAGGAGTTTATTTGCTATCGATACAGTTTGAGTCACATTGAATTAAATTGGGTTTAATAATGCACCAACGCATGAAAGTTTATATGGAGCCAAATAGTAATGAACATGCCAGGCTTATCCTCCAATTATCTTGAGATAAAATATGGAGAAAACTGTCTAACATGCAGAATTACAGAATTCTGCAGTAGCCTCGTCCGTCGGGTGGGGATGTAAACTGGACGGTCCAGTGTATGGAAGTCTCAAATCCCTTAGAACGTTTAAAGGGGTTGATGCACTATTTTCAAACAAGGTTTGTTTTAAAGGGCTCTGAATAACTTGAAAACAAGCTGTAAGAATTATCAAAATGCTATTAAAAATAAAGGAGATATGACCTATTGAAAATATGTAAAGAAACATAAATTGAGGCGCCATCTTGGAACGATGACATCATTGCGCCTTTTTACCATATATGGCATATTGACAAAATGTCTTTTAAAGCAAAGAAAATCGCCGCAAATGAAAACTAAGCATACAATTTATACATTTTACATCTGTATATTTATTTTTAATCAATTTGCAGTGATTGATTTTGCTTTAAAATATATATTTTGTTAATATGCCAACCTTTGTACACATCTCCAGCATGATCATGAGGTGCATATTTTTTAATTATTCCGCTTTGAAAAAGGTTTTACCTGTAACTCAACCTTGCCTTGTACACGTGATTGTGGCTAATAGCTTTCAATGTTTTAGGTCCACAACAGAGAAACAATGGAAGTATATGCCCAGCTAGGTGTTGCTCTTGTGATGTTGACAGTTGAGTTGTGACCTTGTATTGTTTAATTTCAGCGTGCTGTTGTTCCCTCCGGTGAACAACTACCTACGATTGCTCATACATAAAACAGTAGAAGACTATCCAGACCTACACAGCTTCTCTGTTGGTGAGAGTCAGTCCAGACAGACTGTGGTTTGTTTGCAACACGCCATCATCAGGCAGTAAGTCAATGTTTATCACAGCTTCTCTGTTGGTGAGGGTCAGTCCAGACAGACTGGTTTGTTTGCAACACACCATCATCAAGCAGTAAGTCAACGTCGCTGCCGTTGCATGACTTGCCTTGTTGGACTGTAATAAAATATTGTAATACGCTGGTGTAATAAATATGTAAATGAACGTTGAATCATCTCTCCATCTTTTCTTTTTGGCATGGTTTGCAATTCAAATTGCCTGATTTTCTTAACCATTAAAAAACACGAAATACAAAAATCAACAAGGCAGCTACATTGCTCGGTGTAGTACAATGAAGATTGAAGCAACATACACCATCATCATATGGCATTTATATATTATACCCCATTTGCATATTAATATTTTCATTCTTTTTCCAATGTGACGTCATCCGGTCACTATTCTGTGATGGTGACCGGCTCCGGTCCAAGAGCTGTAATTTCGGACGTGTGAAAAAAACGACATTTAATTTAAATAGAATATTAAACATATGGTTTTGATTTGTTGGTCAGATTCGGTGTAATATAACAAATAATGTATGGTGCTTTGATCCATATGCAAGTTTATGGACTGGGCAGTCAGACCTAGAATGTTAAATGAACCTCAACTTCGTTTCAGCCCATATAACATTCTAGGTCTGACTGCCCAGTCCATAAAACATGCATATACATTATTTGCTAAATAGGAGCTTTTAGGAAGCTGCACCAATAAATATATCTTATTGGGCATTTGAAATATAAATATGGGATAAAAAGAATCCCACATTTTTACCTATTTTAGTATTTAACAGTGAGTTTATTTTTCAACTCGTTGGATAAAATTGATAGACAGTCCCTACACAACAAACCCCTCCCGACCCCAACAACCCCTTGTAATATCTGACGGATGGTCTTTGGATGGACATTAAGAGACGTGCACTTAATATGTATATATATTTAATAACTCTAATACTACATCTTGGTACATTGGAGTCGAATAGCTAACTAATACATGCTGCTTCTGAAGGACAATAACCTCTAGCTAATTTGCATATGGGGTGTGGCTACAATGGTACACTGGAGTCTAATAGCTAACTAATACATGCTGCTTCTGAAGGACAATAACCTATAGCTAATTTGCATATGAGGTGTGGCTACAATGGTACACTGGAGTCTAATAGCTAACTAATACATTCTGCTTCTGAAGGACAATAACCTCTAGCTAATTTGCATATGGGGTGTGGCTACAATGGTACACTGGAGTCTAATAGCTAACTAATACATGCTGCTATCTGAGAGACAATAACCTCTAGCTAATTTGCATATGAGGTGTGGCTACAGTGCAAACATGCACTGCCCCTCTGATCTTTTGTGGGTTTAATAACTTTTATTCAACTGTTGCTTTTGCCAATCATGAAATAATTCATTACCGAAAAATGTAAATGATTTGTTTGAAGACGTTCAGTAGCTGGTTTTGTTAAAACACATAAATTTATGTATTAATTCTGTATTGTGTATTTATGTATTAATTATGTTGTATCAGTTGGAGTCAGAATTTAGGTCAGTAATAAAATTATGTTTTTGTTTTTTCTTTCAGAGAAGAGGATCCAAGTCCCATGTCAACCTACCGGCCCCCGTCTATGAGGGGTCGGGGGAGGGCCAAATACAGAGATCAAAACAGCCCTAGTCCTACACCAGGCTACAAAAGCCCTATATGTACACCTCCTAGCCAACTGAAGGATGACCAGAGAGGTATCGTCCATTTCTCATTATCAGTTTGCAGTGAAATGCTACTCATTTTATAGGGACAGATATTATCATGTCTGAAGCCACTCAAACCCATATTCCATAAATTTTGACTCCATCTTCCTAATGTTCAGATGCAGATCCCAAGTGGCCCTTCAACAAAGAAAAAACTGTTGAAAAAAATAAAAATTTGATTAACCATTTCCTTGTAACCAATTAACAGAAGAGTTCGTAATAATGTTTTCATTCGTTCGCTGTCATTATATTTTTCTCATCTGTAAAGATTTTCATGAAACTCGATAGGTCCTATATTTAGTTTTATGTCTAAAAGTAAAATTCCTATTCCTGCAAAGTCAAAGATAGTCATCTTGTTCAAAAACAATAAAAGTAGATTTGTCTCCAGAATCCCAATAGATGTCTATACAAGACCTTAACACATTAAATTAGCATTTAATAAAAAATACCATTTTGACCGGACTTGCAAGATGACACAATTGGCATATTGTCAGAGCTACTTTTCTTAGATTTCTGATTGACTGTTTATCAAACATCACAGGAACATCGCTGGGGATGTCCAATTTCACTTAAAATTATACGTAAGATGTAATAGAACATTTTTTTAATGATGGTGTGGCCTAGTGGTATAGCTTCCGCCTCGCATGCAGGAGAACGTAGGTTCAATTTCTAGATGTAGTCTCAGCCAGCCAGACCGTATCATGCATATGTCTTACTTGCAGATATCAGTCTGGGCAGATTAGGCCAATTAAAGCACCCACTAGAGATTAGCACAATTTATTCGCACTTTTTTTCACAGGCATAAAGTCGACATTTGCATGACGTCATACATGTTGTAAATAAATGTACTACGTCAATTGTTGATGCATAAGTTAAACTTTTTAACGTCACTTGCTGCTTCTCATAAGTTAAAAATAAGAAATTATTATTAAATTAACTAATCTCTGAAAATCTTGCCCAAAACATTGGGGCGCTTTCAAACGTCCTATTTTCCCCAGGCCCTGGTTCTGGATCCGTGTAGCATAGCATAACGAAGAATTCAGACCGAGGCTATCTCTATATGGGTCATACCAAAGACTTCATAAAAATGGCACTAGTAGGTACTTGCTTGACATTCAGCATATAAAGTGCCCGGCCTGGTGTCAGTATAGTGTGACTGGGTGGGGTATCGTGTCATGTATGAGTGTGGCAGTGCTATAAAGTTGAGCATAGAGCTCACTGCTACAGGTAGACACTGTTGTGATATAACTGAAAGATTGTTGAAAGCGACGTTAAACCCCATACATAGAACATTTGTTGGATACGGTTCTCATGTTTTAATTAATCCAGATCCAGAAAGAAATGATTGTGAACTTTAAAGATGGACTATGCATAATCAGCATTACACTCATTCCTTCTCTAGGAGACAGTGCAGACAGATGGAGCCATGACAATTTTTCTGACACCCCTGAAATGAGGCATCAGGCTGCAGACACACATGTAAACAGACAAAGAAGGGACGCTATGCCCTTACAAACTCCTGGGATTGCAGCTGACAATCATACAAACAGAGAAATAAGAGCCACTAATCCCCAACAGACTACTGGGATTGCAAACACAGAAGTAGGAAGTGGTCAGTCACAGGAGAGAGTCAAGAAAGCAGAAAGGTTTGACATTTGTTTAGAACTTGGTAAGGTATAGGGAACTATTAGATATAGGGAACTATTGCTGGTCATGCATTTAAGATCATCTTTATTTAAAGTTAATATCAAACTGTATGTTGTATAAAAAAAATATGTTTAACTTAAGAAATTAGTGTAAAAGACTTTTGGTAAACATCATGAACATTAAACAAACAAAAAACAACTGTGCAAGATTATCAATTCTAAGCTTCTGTCAGAAACAAACTTTTTCAAAATATTGACTTTCGTATAATATTTTGTTTTAAAATAAATTTGCTATAAAGTAATAATAAAAAAAAAGCTATATGGAGATGGAGATGAGACGAGGGATGCACATTTCCATCTGACACGCCTCCGCCAGGGAGAAAACCCACGTGGAGCAGAGGTCTGCAGCTGAAAAGAGCAATGACTTGTCCACTTGAGCTATCGAGGCCGCTGTTGTGGGAGGGTAAACACGGTGTCCCACGAGGGAGACAATAGACGAGCTATCACAACAGCATTTGTTGGGTGTCAGCTAATCTTATACAATGTTTTCTTTATGTACACGTGTATATAGTAGGACTAGGAATCGACGACCAGATGTGGCTGTGTATGTACCCAGGGGGCGTCGTCTCCAAGGACGCATTGCCACGCCCACAACTAGTCGATTGACAGATAATGAAGGAACATCTCCACAGACTGCTGCAGATGTATCTAGTAGACAGATTAGTCAAAGAAAGGTAGGGCGTTTATTCTCTAGTCTGGTATTTAGAAAAATATATTTTTAGAAACTTCCGCCTCGCCGAAGGTGAGGACGCTTGCGCGAAGTGCATTGCCTGGGAAGCTATCTGTTTTTGATATTTCTAGGTCTCTGAAGCGCTTGATGTTGTACGGCAAGTTAAGCGTCCATTGAGGCGTTTCGTCGTAAAAACAAACAGAACAAAGCATGATGTACACTAATAAGACAGAGGTGTAACGATGTGAACGCCGAGCGTAAAAACAACAAGAACCAAGTGTGTACCCCTCGCGAAAAATACACACCGAGACCTTAATATTTTACGGCTTTGTTCGAATGAAATCTCATCCAACTTACGAAAATAAACGTGACGTGGCGTCAATATTGTGACATCATCTGACAGTTGTGATGTTGATTTGGGACCTGCTGTTGGCGGATTTGTCCTAATGAATCTCCGCATACTTACGGAATTATTTGAAAATGAGAATTTTTCTTATATTTTGCTGACTCAGTCTAGATCATTCAATGTATTAATGCTGCTTTGCAGCAGGTTTCTTGTTAAAAATGTTAGAATTCTTTTATCACATAACTTCCCTTGTTATCCATGTTGAACACCTATTTTCTATTCTGTTGTGTGTACACATGTGAAATATAACCCGGAATGATTTTAATTGGTTGGCCACAAAATGCATTAAATCAACACCACCCATTTTGTGAACTGAAACTATTTTATTGGTAAATTCATTCAGATCTAAATCATAAACTTACTAGACTATTACCAAAAGATTAACATTATCAAATCAGTTTAGAAGTCCGGGTAAAATGTCTTTTTTTTGAAGAAATAAAACACGAACCCTTTGATATCCAGTGTTGTTCAAGACATGGCATTATGTTATTTTGGCGCTATAGGACATGATTTTATGACATCACATCCAGTTTTGGCGCTTAAGTTAGCCTGACTTTGTGACAGTATCATGTTCATCTTATTAATGTTTACACATTTGATTGTAAAGTCCACATATATGACTAAGGGCTATTATATTAGAAACATATATGGGACCCCAGGAAGGCACTTTTGAAATTGAACACCTACCCGTTGATGCAAAATTTAGTTTAAAGAACATGAAGAACCAAATTGGTTCACCCATAGAATCTGATGTTTATTAAATTGCTTTCCACCCATAGATGTTTATTGAATTTCCTTCATGGGGTCTCAGATATGTTTTAATGGAGTAGCCCTTATGAAACTCGTTATGAATTATTTTTATTTTAACTCACCAAAAGTCTCGTTAAAATTAAAATAATTAATAGCTCGTTTCATAACTCGAGCTATTTTAATTATTTTAATTTTAACTCACCAAAAGGTTCGTTAAAATTAAAATAATTAATAGCTCGTTTCATAACTCGATCTATTAATTATTTTAATTTTAACTCACCAAAAGGCTCGTTAAAATAAAAATAATTAATAGATCGTTTTATAACTCTCACATGGAATGGGGACTTGTTTAAGAGTCCACATGTCTCCAACATTTCTGGTAAGTTTTAAACGGTTTTATCATGGTTTCCCCAAGAAATATCTGAATGCATATCTCATTTTGGAAAAAGGATTTGTTCTCACTGATGAGACATTTTCTTTAAACAGTTAAAACTTTTAAACAATTGATATAAGCTAAATATACAACTGTTTCAGAAAGGCCTTGAGACCTAACACCATTAAACCACAACTGTTTCCTTAAACTAATATGTTATGTGATATTATTTCACCAGCTTGGCATGTCTCTCATGTGACATGCTTAATGCCTTAGTGTGGAAACCCTGTTTATATACTTTGACGTTGTTTGTTTTCTCCACAGGTGAAGCCCGAGGTGGATATTGATGTCCCAAGGGGAAGATTACTTCAAGACAAGGGAAGTAATCCAGAATTAACTTGGGATAGGCCTTCATTTCCTTCTGCCAACCAATCAAATACAGGATCAGCAACTAATTCAGAAAGTGGTGCAATGAATATAGATTCTCCCAAGTTTTCACTTCATCAGTCAAATACATTTCCTTTATTAGACATCCAATCAAATTTAACCACAGCTTCGGCCAGCCAATCAAATTTAACTCCAGCTTTGGTCAACCAATCAAATTCTACTGTAGTATCAGATGACCAATCGTGTGCAACTTTAGCATCAGAATGTGCTAGAGATTCTATTGAAACTAATGCTTCAAGAACTTCACCAGTGCAATATACGGATAATTTTGAAAATGCAGGAATTAGTAAAACATCACCTCAAAAGCATGTTAGCAAAAAGATAAAAGTATTTGACAAAAGAAAACATTTAGAAGGCCACTTATCCAATACTGGGTATACAAACAGTCCACCACATTGCTATTCAGATCAAGACAACAGTATGCCCAAGCAACCTGAACATCTAGAACAAAGTAAAAATGTTGACAATAATTCTGAGTCGCAGCAGTCTAGTAGAATGTCGGAGAATAGTTTTAAGCATGACGCTGAATGTGATTCAGTAAAAATGACCGATATAGTGCCTACAGATGAGAAAGATTTGTGTGCTGTTAAACATATTGTTAAAAGAACAGGAGATGGTGTAATGATCGAAGCTGCATTGGAACATGAAACAGATGCTGCTGATCAACTATGTGAGGGTGATAAGCAAAACAGCTCAGAGATCGAAAGTGAAAATCAGAAAGATATGTTAACTGAAAAAATAGGCAGTATGACTGATCTTCAAATGGAGAGTGAGAAAACAGAAAATTCTGTGAGCACACAAGACTTGCCTGAGACAGGAGTTCAAAACACTATTGATCCATCTACTCTTATTCCAAATGTACATGCACGACCAGTAGATAAATCTCAGGAAAATCTAGAAGAAAAATCGAATGGTAATAATGAAACAAATGAAATAGATTTTTTTAATTTTAAAGGAAGTGCAATAAACATAGATAACCCACCATGTGAACCAGAATCTTTAGAGATTTGTTATGACAAACCTTCTTGTGATAATAATTTGGGAAAAGGGAAGGATTACTTTGATGTTGAACCAGTTTCTCAGACAGAAGTAAGGGAATTTTCCTTAACAGAAAACAACGAAAGACACATTGATGTTTTTGAAAATGAACAAGAAACGAACACAACAGAACCTTTTGAAAGAGATCATTATTTTCAAAAAGAAAGCGAGCAAACAGATGAAGTAATGGAAGATTCTGTTGCAGGTGTTCAAAGGCATTCAGAAGAATTAACTAAAAGCGATGAAGGTATTAATCCAAGAGAAACTGATAAAGCTGAAGCTACTTTTGAGATCATGGAAGCAACCTCTAAATGCACTGAAGTTGATTCAGTTCATGAAGAATTGATGAGGTCCAAAGGTGACCATACATCTGATACTTTGGATACGGTAAACATCACTAGAAATAAAACTACAAGTCAAAAATCTGATAAAGAAGATGCTACTACTGTATATGACACTAATGATAATAATTGTGATGTGATACAGGAAAATAGAACAATTGATACTGATATTGAAAGAACCAATAATAATGGGGTTGAAGAACTTAAAGTTCAATTTGAAGCATCGAAGTCGATTGATAATATGTGTGAACAAACTGAAGATATGGATGTTGACTCAGGGTATGTTTATACAATACAGTTGTACTTTAAGCTTTTGATTTATGGGATATATTCCATTAAAACATACATGGGACCCCAAGGAAGGCACGTGAAATTAGACACCAACCCATAGATGCAAAATTGAGTTTAAAGAACCAAATTTCGGAAAATAGGGTTCATCCATTGATGCTTATTAAATTGCCTTCCTATGGTTCCATGCATGTTTTGAATAGCCCATTAATAATGCATTTTCTTGACTGGCTTTGTTTAACTTCGGCCCCGTGTGGTTCCCAGGGGCCCCCGTTTGGTCACGGGGCAAAGAATAGGGCCACTGCAGATTCATTAAAGGTCTTCATCATGATCCCTGCATTATTTCAGGTGCTATCTCGCTCGCATCAAAAGAGCAGTGGCAGAAAAACAATAAACGTGGCTCCAGCGTAAATGGAGTTTCTACGATAGAATTTGCAGCAATTCTGCAGTTCAGGGTGGGAAGGTTCTAGGCCCATTTTCCATATTTTATCTCGATGTACATGGAAGATGAGCCTGGCATGCTCATGCCTGTTAGGCGCCATATAACCTTTTCATGTGTTGGTGCGCCTTAAAACCCAATTCAATTTGTTTAACTTCGGAAACCCAATATCTGTCAAAGTGATGGACCAGTACTCTGTTTAAAAAAGTTATAAATCTCCGTGAAAGCATATACAGATAACATTGAAAATTTGTTTGCTTGTATTCTGTTTCATTTAGTTCACTTTTAAGATTTTGTGACACCTCCGTGGTCAAGGTGTTAAAACGTTGCGTTGTAAACCTTCCGCCTCTCACCGCTGCAGGTTCGAACTCCATTGGGAGCTCAACATATAAGTGTGAAAGTGTCGATTCTTATGGATGGCAGGAGGTATACAGTACTGGTTCTACCCAGGAAAAGTGAGGTGGTCTGCCTGTACAAAAAAAAATTTTACGGCCATATAAGACCTTAAATGTGCCAGAAATGATGTGAAACACCATTCAAACAAACAAACTTTTAAGTTTGAGTGTATTTTTCATGCCCCAACATAAACATGGAGCTGAATATACAGGTCCAAAATCTTAAAATTGAAGCGAATCTGTAATTAATTATTGTTTACTTAGTTAAAACTGCATGAAATGATGAATGTGTAGAGGAACTGTATTCTGGTTGTAAACTTCCATTTTCACTTTTCTTTTTTTTTCGTTTTTCAGGACCAATTTACGATTAGAAACCAATGATAACAGCTCTCTTATCTCACCTGCTAATGAAGATTCTACAAAATGTAATGAGTCCGAAGTTACATCTAATTTAAATACAGAAATTGAAGCTGAAATGCCAAGTGATAAGTCTTATGATATTGACCAAGCAAAATATGATGACCCTGGCACTGAAGACGTTTCTAGAAGTATCAACCAACCAGAATGTGATGATTCTGAGTCTGGTGACATGTCTAAAAATACTGACCAATCAGAATCTGAGGATCCTGATGAGGAATCCTGGGATGCTATGTTCAATGATGATGGGGATTGCCTGGATCCTAGTGCCATGGAAGAGGTATGTTTACAAGTATAACTCAATTTATATTTAATAAATAGAACATCGTTTACGGTGAATTATCGTGTAATATATCACGAGTTTGGAGTTCAATTTTAAACAATAATTTCACTAGCCCAAAGTAAAATTATTGTTTACAATTGAACGACAAACCGTGATATATTATACGATAACTCACCGTAAATGCTGTTCTATTTCTATTCTAATACCCCTAAAATGCGAAAATAGTGCACTCAGCTGAAATATTTCGCATTGCTTTGCTAATATTGCAAAATTTACAGTGATATATCATTGAATATAACGAGATATTTTAAACTAGGCTATATAGTGCGGGTGTATTAGATTAATACTTCAAAACATTCTGTACAGTTTATACGTAGAAGAGCTTACATCAGTGTCTGCTTATTAATAAAATCCAACTTGTTTAATAAATCCAATCTTAAGCCTTGAGATTGGATTTATTAAACAAGTAGGATAAAATTATTTGGTGCAAGACTATGCCGAGCATGCTATCATTGTTATCCGACGATTTTAATTTGTTTGTTGGTTTGTTTGCTTAAAACATCATTTCAACACATGATGTAAGGTTATATATGACGGTCCATTTTTTTTGTGATGGAGGCAGACCACCCCCTTTTCCTGGTTAGAAACAGTACTGTACACCTCCCGCCATCCGTAAGAATCGACTCTTCCTCACAAGTTGAGTTCCCAGTGGGATTCGAACCCGCAATGGTGAGAGGCGAGAAGGTTTACAATACAACGTCGTTAACCACTCTGCCACGATTTTAATAAATTCAATATATTGAAAAGGCACGAATATGAGATTCTCACATAACTCCAAAAATGCCTGATAAGGAACATTTATTATTGTAGCTGCCTATATATAATGTCCTATGATGACGTCATAGGCTTGTATTGTGCCCTATCTTTTCCATACAGCTCCAAACAAAGGAACTACCCCATCGATTACCGTTATGGGTGATTCCAAAAATAATGAAGCTTTTTATTAACATTCCAATATCTATTTACCAGAAAGCTAAATAACTAAGTTTTTAAGTCCTGGAGATGTGTTTAGTGGTAGTTGATTCTCATGCAAAGTTTCATCACATTAGCTTGCTTCCTTAAAAAGTTATGTTGTAAAAACATGTCAAAAAGTGTCCCAAGTGTACTGTTTTGCGTGACATTTCAACTAAAACACCACTTTTAGTTTTGAATAACTATGCAACCAGCTGACATATCAGCAAATGGTCTTTTTTATACAGTAGCATGGCATATTCACTATCGGTTACATAACATGTAACCCGTCTCCAAACATGTTTTATTTTTTCATAAGAGTTTGAAGTTGAAGTGTACCAAGACTTTTTGCACACACTTTTTCACCAGAATTGGTATACTGAGGTGCTGGTAGAAAAGGTGTTGATAATGAGGTGAATAAAAGTTTTCTATTTCAGCACATAAATATGTATTCTTTAAGTTTTTCTACATTTCTATACATTATCTTGTTCATTGAACTTGTTGACAGCCATATACAATAACCAGTCAAAAACTGTCCCAAGTGTACAATTTAGCATAAAGGATAGATATTTTTAAAGTCCACATGCCTTTTCAATCTCTTAGCACTTTTTTAGTAAGAACATGTCCAATAGGCATCAGCTATGACAACATTGTGATGGTAAGATAGCATGTAAAAATAATTCTGGCATATTTGTGTTGTCCCAAGTGTACATGAAATTTGGCAATTTTGATTGAGAGGTATCAGTTCCAGGAAAATTATACCACAATTCATTCTATTACAAGGCAGCAAGCAGAAAGGTGTAATGTCCATAGAAAATAGTCTGGAGAAGTGTTCTAATGGTAAAATAACATGATATTTTGTAAATATTCCAAATTAACCTACAAGAAAAAAAGGTAAAATCATATATTTTTGTTGTTAACAATTATATTTGTTCTTTCTCTGTTCCATAGTAAGGCAACATTCTACTACTTGACATATGCTGTATAAGGTTTAATAGATAATGCCTCTATGAGTATTTTACACTGCACATAAATATAACTATTGTTATTGTACACTTGGGACATAAAAAATTGGTTTTGCTCATTACACTTGATAAATGTCAAATAAGTTTTCAGGAAATGATTTGATACATTAAAGATGGCAACTCTGGTCCTTACAGTTCCCTTTGAGGGCACTTTAAGAAGTAAAACTGTTGTGACTCCAACTCAAACACATATTCAAGGCCTTTTTTTAGAAGGCGAGAGACCATTATATCAAATGAAGATTAATTGAGGTACCGGTACACTTGTTTGGATGTACAGTCTAGGTACAGAGATAAACTGGCTTGGATGTACAGAGGTACACCTTTTTACATCCAAAAAGGTGTACCTCTGTTTGAATATACAGAGATTCAGTTGTTTGGATGTACAGAGGAATACTTGCTTGGATGTACAGAGGTATATGTGCAGAGGTGCATTTGTTTGGATGTACTCATGTTCACTGATATACAGAGGTACAGCTGTATAGAGGTACTAGTACTTGTCTAGATGTAAAGAGGTACCATTGTTTGCACGTACAGAGGCACCATTGTTTGCATTTATAAACCAGATGTACTGAAGTACACTTTTTTGGCTGTACAGATGTAGAGGTACATTTCTTTGCATGTATCAGATGTACATTATTATGTACACTTGTTTGGCTGTACAAATGTACCGAGATACAATTGTTTGCATGTGCCAGAGGTACATTATTATGTACACTTGTTTGGCTGTACAGATGGACAGAGGTTCATTTGTTAAGATATACAAAGATATAGATTTACACTTTTTTTCTACATGTGAGCATAGGTACACTTGTTTGGATTTATAGATGACAGATACATGTTAAGATGTACAGATGTAGATTTGGTTGGATGTACAGAGTTACACATGTATGGATGTATATAAGAGGTACAATTGTAAGGATGTACAGAGGTATAAAGGTACACTTGTTTGAATGTACAAAGGTACACTAAATGTTTGGGTGTACAGGGGTACACTCGTTAAGATGTACAGAGGTACACCTTTTTGGATTTACAGAGATACATCTGTTTGGATACAGAGAGGTACACTTGTTTTCATGTACATATGTGCAGCTGTTTTGCTGTAAAGATGTATGGAGGTACACTTGTTTGCATGTACAGAGGCACAGAGGTAAGCTTATTTGAAAGTAGAAAGGTACGGCAACACTTGTTTGCATGTACAGGTGAGAGATACATTTGTTTGGCTGTACATTGAATGTAGAAAAGTACGCTTGTTTTAATGTACATACATATGTACACTTGTTTCACTGTACATAAATGTATTGGTACACTTTTGTTGCATGTACAGAGGTACAAGAACAAGTGTCTGAGTTCAGGTACGAGTTTAATAATTGTGTTCTGGCTTGGGATATAATACTTCAGACCATTATGTTTAAGCATTTAACATGACTTAATTTGTTAGGAGTTAAGTTATGTATAATCAGTTGAATTGTATAGACGTTTGTTAAAGTAAATTGTTTTCAGTGTTTGAATAATATAACAATAATATAGGTATTCCTATGGAAAGTTAATCTTGGTAATTCATCTGATAATTTAGAAAGTTTAATTTGTTCAATAGTTTTGTCCCAAGTGTACACATTTATAAATCTTTTATCAAATGCTATAAATTAACTCGTATTAATGAGGTATCAATATATTTATTGTAAGTTTTTGGGAGTCTACCAGAACAAAAGCAAAGATTTATTATTCCACAATAGTCTTAATGCTAAGATATTATTTAATCATTACTTTATTCTGATAAGATCTCTTGTTTTCAGAATAATAAGAAATCACTTTGCAATATTTAATTTTTCTATATTGTATGGAATTTTATCATGAAATAACATTATAAGTGTTTATATTTACATATGTTCCTACAGGAACACTGATTTACACATTAAAATAAACATACTGATGATGTTAGTATACTGTCCCAAGTGTACAGAATTATGGTTAATGTTTAAAACAAAAAAATGAAGAAATGTTAAGCTCTTTAAGGGCATTCATGGATCATTGAAACCAAGAAAATGAGTGAATCATTGTTTAAAGTTTTATTTTGATGCTGTATTTACATTCATTGTTCATTTCCCTCCAAATGATTTGAGATAGAACGGTCTAAACCAGCAAACGTTAATTGTAATCTTTAACTATTAAATCTTAAAACAGAATATTACAAATAAAATTCCTGTTTAACACAAAGGTCATGGGGCAAATTTTAAAAGTTCTTAACTTTGTAGCCAGTAGACTCTGTTTTAAGATCAGAAATGTATGTTGATTTTTAATAATGCAAGGCATTGTCCCAAGTGTACAAAAAAGCAAGACAATGGCTTTTTTTAAGTATTCATCTTTTTGGCAAATTTTAATTTACACTTATGAAACTTTGCAAATATCTCGAGTATGTCCTAAATTATGCAAAACATAAAGTTTACTCTTCAAAAGTTTAAGATAATGGTGCATAAAAATGACATTAAGGTGTGTGTTTATAAAGTAATGGGACTTAAAAGCATAAAAACCTATCTTTTTCAATTGTATTTTGGACTACAGAACATATTTTTACTAAAAAATTATTGTTGAACATGTTACTTTATATGTACATGCTGCAAAAACAGTATTATGATTATTGTTTGAGATAATTTGTGAATCACAATTTGGTTATTTATTTCAAAAAAGTTCATTAAAATTCATATAAACACTTAGATTTTTATTGTAACATGTTAACTTATCCATTGGCCGTATTCATGACATAAACTTGAACATATTGGCTAACTATTGCACTAAAAATTATAATCCCATCTGTAATTTGAAATTTTACCAAAAAATTACACTTATGCTTCATTATTTTTGAAATCACCCATATCTGATATTTTACAATAGACATAAATTGACATGGCAATTCTGAAATTCTGAGCGAAAAAGAACGAAAGATAGTTCCTCCATTTGCATATTTATAACACTAGTGTATTATGATAATATATTGTTAGAAAGTTGCTCTGTGGCCTCGCTGATTGCTGTTATGGCTGCCACATAACACCTTAAACAGAAATCACCTCCTTTTATTTGACCTTGAACTGTCTTCACCTCATGTTTCATTGATTTCTTACTTTTTTGAGCCAACTCAGTTTTTGCCCAGTCAAGTTAATTTGTTTTCTGAGCATTGAATAGATCTGTGTAAAAAACATTGAACTCAGTTATAGGCCATATTAAAGTTGACTGAATTCAGGATGTGAACACAGATGCATTGATGAGATGCCGATTTGGCTGCTGATTGTTTATAGACCCAAAACATGTTCAAGGTTTTAAACTAGATGAATTGGGACAGGTGACATCACAGTCGTTGATAAATTCATTGCTTGAAGCAGAATGTCACACACACAATCATGACTGTTCTTTCCACCAGCTGCAGAGAACAACTATTCACTTCTTTAATATTTGAAAGAAACTTGGCCCAAACATAGATAAATTACAAAATGGAAATAGAAGAATTTTTTTTTTTGAAATGTGTTTTGGTAATGCAAATTTCTATGTGGTCGGAATAATAGAAAAGAAATATGCTTTATTACTATGCTCAATGTTTCAGCTAACCAAAACAGTTGGTAAAGTAAAGATACAGAAGTCTAAGAAAATCAGCTACCTCGACTATCAGCCCAGGGACAAGGCAGAATTGGATTACACAGGTCAGTCAGTTGACCGTACGTCAGTTGTCAGTCAAAATCCTTTCAAACCCATCAAATCAATATGATACCTCTTGTGATTATACTCCGAAATGAACAATTTTATTTTTAAAAAATAATAATATATGTATATATTAAAAACTAACAATAAAAAAAAAAGTTAAAAAAAAAAAAAGGTTAAAAAATAAATATATAAAAATCCGAAATCAACAATTTGGCAGAGATAAGTACTGGCATAATATCAGTTGCAGGATAATGTATTCTAACTTTCTGTGAGTGAATGACTGCCATTTGTGTCCTATCCGTACCTTTGTGGTAATTTATTTGTCATTTATTCGTCCTCTGGAATTAAACATTTAAAAAGGGCAATATCTTTCTGTGATGAGTTTAAAATATTTCAATATATTCAACTGTGGCAGCCCCATTGACACATTTATTCAGTTGACAAAGCCCCCTGTGGTCAGTCTGGGAGTCGATGAGGTCCCCTAAATAACAGCTTGGCAAGATGCAAGTGTTCCTTGTAACTATATTTCTGTAAACTGCAATTTGATTGGTTGAAATTAAACCATCATTGTTTCTGTATATTTCTTTCAGAGTATGGACACATTATCGAGATCCACAATTTTCCGGCCGAGTTTACAACCAGAGATCTCATCATGGCATTTCAAGCTTTTATGTGAGTCAGTTTTTCAGTTGCTTTTTTTTGCCAAGAACAGTAAACAGCTGAAGAAATTAAAGAAAAATATACTGGATAGCAACAACAAAAAAGTAATGATAAAAAATTGTTATATCCTCTAGGTCATGTATATATAAGTAGAATGAGGTTTTTCTTTCATTCCTTTATTAGGTGACCTATCGCTGTAAAAACAAGTATTTACAATAACGAATGCCTTAATATTTATCACTGTGTCAGTTAACATATAAGAGTACATAATCATGTAATGGTTATCCCATCCTAGTTCATTTCCAATATTAACACATATAAAAGATAATATATCACATCTCTATTGAACTTAGATAAACAACCGCCGCCATTATTGCTTTGTCACATCAACATTACAATTAACATCAAGTCCATGATAAATAATGCTTGTAAATGTAAAAGTTACAACAATCTCTATAAAATGACGACTGTCCAAGATGGCCTAGTGCAAGCGTGTCCCCAATATGCGGGAATTCATAATTCAAAGAAAGAAGAGGTTAAGGTTCATTCATCCCATTCAGATCACTCGACCATACTGACGTATACATGCACAGGACATAACAAAACATGGACTGACCCGACTACATATACAAACAATGGACAAATACCGGACACTTGGTATATTGGATTGAACAGGAGGGCCACAACAAAAAGGGAAAATTTAGGATTTGGATAATATGCAGAATGGGATATTTTGACTCTGTGACAGTTATAAAACGATTTTGGTAGGGTCTTTTTTTATGGGTACATGTAGGTAGGGAAAGGGCAAACCAACTTTTTTTTTTGGTCGGCCTACTGTGGTTTATAATTTCTTAAAGGAACACAAGGCAACTTGTCATTCAACAAAAAGGATCAGAATTCTCAAAATTCGTAGTCATTTTGTCATTCTCATTTAATTTGGTCATCTTTGTGTGACACCTGTGTGGTCTCAGGGTGCCACTTGAGTCATGGCAGAATATAAACAATGTGACTGCAGTGTAATAGAGTGTCAGCCACATAATTTGCAGCAACTCTGCAATTCTATAGGTGAGAAGATTCTTGGCCCATTTATTTTGATGTAAATGAATGGTGAGCGTAGTGCGTTCATTCCTGTTGGCAACATGTGACCTCTTTATATTGATGCACCATAAAGAATGAAGTAAATTTTAGGTCTTGGGAATTCATATTTAGTTACTTACCACTAATTCTGATATTTTAGGTCTCGGGGGGGATTCATACTTAGTTACTTAGCACTATTTCTGATATTTTAGGTCTCGGGGATTTGATCTGAAGTGGGTTGATGACACCCATGCCCTGGGTATATTCAGTAGCTCAATAGCAGGTAATATTATGACATACTTTGTTTTTAATCCGTAACTCTATATTAAAGCCATAGATGTATCAATCAAGTAACTCATGAAAGGTTCAGTACATTGTGGGATATTTATAAATGTTTGTATAAATATCGGGTCCACCAATGTTACAATGGCATACTGTAATACACACACAACTGTGCCACATTCTATCACTCAAAAGTCTAGGTAATTTTTAAACCCCATTAAGACAAGTCCTAGCTGTGGTTGAATGGGATGACACCAAATTGTGTTGGTTTAAGCATTCACATGTCATGTTTTAACACCATTAAAACAAGTCCTAGCTGTGATTTAATGGGATTACACCAAATTATGTTGATTCTAGCGTTCACATGTTTTAATCCCATTAATACAAAGCTTATTGTTTGTGACGCATGTTTAAGCCAAAATTGTTTTTTTAGCATTTACTTGAACACTTTTGACAATACTTACATAAATGATGTACATGTATCATTGAAACTGGAATTTTGAAATAACTTCCCACTAGACAGTTGTTTTGAAATTTCTCTTTACTTTGTTTACTCCTCTGTTACAGCCCAGGATGCCCTGAACATGTTCCATCCACTGTTGAAGGTTTCCCCTCTCTCACAAGCATCGAAAGATTCTAAAGCGAAGGCCAGGAGATGCACAGGTACGTTATCAGTTCACCTTTAGTAAAGTGGAACCTCTCAATGTACACTTTTATCTTAGACAAACAAGACCTTTGTGGTCGAGAGGGTAAATACGCTGAATTTAAGCCTTCTCACCTCTCACCGCTGTGTGTTCCAAATCCACTGGGAGTTCGACGTGAGAAAGTGTTGATTCTTAAAGATGGCATGAGGCATACAGTACTTATTCTACCCAGGAGTAATTGAGTGGTTTGCCTCTACCACAAACAAATTCACTGTCATACATAGCCGAAACTGTGATGAAAAACAATATTAAACATGACTAGACAAACAAGTAAGACATACTATCTTTTGTTCACACTTTGTCGTGATTTATCTGTCATGATTTATCTGTCATGATTTATCTATATTTCCTACACATCATGTTTTGCTTTTAATTATAACTGATGCATTCGGTTCAAGTTGACTGAGAACAAAATTAAATGAGTAAATTAGCATGATCATGTGCCATTGTTTTGGAAAGTTTAAACCTTGATAGCACGAACATGTCAGTAACATATTTTGTTTATTCTCCGTAGCAGGTGTACTTGATGTCCTATTCAGTGGCTATTTAAACATGTTAAAGATAAATTAGTAAGCTGGCAATCATGGCTTAAAAATAAAAAAAGCAACTATGCATACACAGACCTGTTTTGTTGACTGTGTAGAAGTCAGAAACACTCCATGTCAGCTTCTTTGCTGGAGAAGTTTTGTTCCATGAACTTCCCCAAGGGGAAGAAACTGACAAGTTGGAAACATCCCAAAGGAAGTTTGGGCTGAGAGGGAAGAAACTGCCTAGTTTAAAACATCCATGGGGAAGTTCTTGGCCGGGGGTAAGAAACAGCCTGTTACACCGTGTTTTATCAGAGATGGGCGAGTTGTTCCTCCATCGTGTTAGAAAGATCAAAAAAGGTCTTAAACATTCTTTAGCATTGTTCTAAGGCTCATTTATACATAGAGATTGGTAGCAATTAATATGAAATTATCCCAGCAACACTCACTGGCCACAAGGTACATATACAATACCGTATATGATGAACATTTATATATCATTCATGACACAATGTGGTTTTTAAAAAATTATAATTAAAACAAACTGATATTGTTTTTGGTTATCAGAGTTTCTGCAACCCTACAAACCTAGACCTGAGACATCTGCATCAGCAGCTAGGCGTTTGGTTGCCGGCGCACTGGGGTTAGCAACAAATGTGTCGCGGGAGAAACGGGATAAGGAAAGACAGCAGCTGAAACAAGCAAAAGGTAGGCGACAGAATTTGTGTCATGCTATGTAGCTCAAAGAACATCAAAGAAATTTGCTTTATATGCTTGATATTTGGTATTAATATAGTGCCATGGTAACAGAACTGCAGTTCAGGGCATTCTGTGTTGGAAAACTCTGGGGGATCTGAAACATTTTTTCTGCTAATAGAAGGGCAAAAGGTAGGCCAAGTGACTTTGTCACAGAGTCAAATTGTATTAACAGACAGTCAACACAACACATGATATAATTTACAAAAGAAAAGCATGGAAAATGGCAAAAATCAGTGAATTTGAAAAAAATGCATTATTCATGGAAAAGTCAGGGAATTTTATTGCTGCATGCACCACAGACCTAATAACAAATAGATTGGACACTATGAAAATTGTGTAAATTTCAAGTGGCACAGTTGGAAAATTTCACAAATTATTTCCCAACTTTAAACACACATATCATGAAGAGTTTTATAGATACAAGTTTCATTCAAGCCAAATACCATCACAAATTTAATTTTCTTTCCAGTGATAGTATTTTGTTTTCTCTTACATTGAGAGCAAAAAAGGAGTTTGATGGAAACTTTGACTATGTCAAAACATTGATTTTTAAGAGACAAGCGAAAAATGATGACATTTTAAACTTTAAACATTTTTTTTATACAATTTTTTATTTTGAAAATAAACATAAATTATTATAATACCATTTTGCTATTCACTGTGAATCTTTTGGATGTATTCTCATCAAAATCGGTGAATAATTGAGAGTGAAGATAGAAGGAAAAGTTAAGGTGCCACGTGATATTTTGGTTACTTCATTGGTTAAGATAGGAAGTTTCCTATCTGTTTATTAATATGTCTGTGCATGCACTAAACATAAACAAAACAAAAAATTAATTTGAACATATTATTATCTTTTCAGGCAGAACAAATTTAATGGAAATAACAATTTCCATACTAATACATCAATCATTGATGATCAATGATAATTGTTTTAGATGGTATTCAGTTCCTTAACTGGTTTGATATGAAATAAAAGAACATTTAAAAATGCGAAAACAAAAATCTATTCATGCTGAAATAGGTGATATTTGGTGGTGAAGCTACGACTATAAGGACAGGATGGAGGCCATACATTTTCTTACCTTTATGAGGGAAACCTAATGCTGGGTCAGGTAAAAATCTGGCCACCTTGACATTAGGAGCCACTCCCGGGGAGGAAGAATACAGCAGTAGATAACCCACAGACCTCATAACAGATTGGAAACTTCCCATATGAACCAGTGAAAAAGCCAAAATATCTCTTGGCACCTTAACTTTTCCTACAAACTCTTCTCTCAGAAATTCATTGATTTTGATGAGAATACATTCAAAAGATCCACAATGAATAGCAAAATGGGATTATACCGATTTATTTTTGTTTTCAAATAATAAATTGTATTTATTATTAGATCATGATCCGCTGGTTCTTGACCTTTCCTGTATGTTTGGGGTTTAACTTCGCTTTTAACAATCTTACAGTCATATCACGATGGTATCTACTTGTAGCAGTGAGCTCAATGCTCAGCTTTGTAGTGCTGCCACATTAGAATACCACGCCGTAGACACACAACATGATACCCCACCCAGGCACATTATACTGACACCGGGCCGACCAGTCCTAGAACTACCCTTTATATGCTGAACGACAAGCAAGGGAGCTACCAGTACCATTTTTATAAAGTCTATGACCCGGCGGGGATTCAACCTATGACCAGCATGCAAGGTGACTAGGCCACCTCATGGTATACCATTCCTGAATAATAGATCCAAACTAAGGTTTGCACATCTTCTACTGATGGCTCGTTTAATTGCATTATTCAAGGTCAGACGCGGAGAAGAAAACATTTGGAAATTGTGGTGGCGTAGGTAATTTATGCTCTATAATTTGAACTTTTAATGTTGACTGTTATATATAAGGGCTATCCCATTAAAACATACATGGGACACCAGGAAGGCACTTTTGAAATTTAACACCCACCCATAGATGCAAAATTGAGTTTAAAGAACCGAGTGTTCACCCATAAATTGCCTTCTTGAGGTCCCGAGTAATGGAATTGGGAATAGCCTTAATGAAATGTGGCATCCGTACTTAAGAATGTACTTTTATTCCAGACAAAAGGCGTCAGGACAGAAAGAATCGTGAGGACATCTGGGAGTTCGGAAAATGTGCCATGGATGAGGAAAGCTAGATACTAGGATAAATTGATGAAAGTGCTAAAATAAAACGTCGAGGATTTTTGAAGAAATTACATATTTTGATATCAATTGAAAGGGATAACATTAATGAAAATTAGATAATGAAATATCAATTAAAAATGTTAACAAAAAAGATTGTCAAGGATTTTTGAGGAAAGTTTGTTATTGTGATATCAATTGAAAGTGCTTTAATAAAATTGTAATTCAATGAAAATGGAAATATCAATATATAGTGTTAAAGAAAATTGTCAGAGATAAGTTTGAGGAAGTTAGATATTGTGATATCTCAGTTGAGTGATATCTCAGTTGAAAGTGGTAAATAAAATTGTCAACGTATTTTAATCAAAATTAGATATGGAAATATTAATTGAAGTGATACGTAAAATTGTCAAAGGCTTTTAATGAAAATTAGATATTTAAATATTAATTGAAAGTGTTCAATAAAATTGTCAAAGGTTTTTGAGGAAAGTTAGATACTGTGATATCAGTTAAAATGGTAAGAAATTTGTCATGGATTTTTTAGTCAAGTTAGATAATGAAATTGCTAAATACATACTTGATTCAGATCAAGACAGAAACTGTCGACTTATTAGCATGCATGTACGATATTGTGATATATTTTAAAATTTTAATAAATATGTGTCATTTTGAGCAAAGGATATTGTTATTGAATTTCGGTTTTACGGCACACCAACACAAGAAAGGTTATATGGCGCCAAACAGGAATGAAAATGCCAGGCTCATCCTCCATTTACATCTAGATAAAATATGGAGAATGGGCCTAGAACCTTCTTACCTGAAGAAATGCAGAAGATTGTAGACACTCCATTTATGATGGAGCCACGTTTCCACATTTGCATATGCGGTGTCATGAAGAAGACCTTGAATAAGCATGATAGCAAAGGATACTGTGAATTGAATTCAAATTGATAAATAAATGAGTACTTTTTCATGATACCTGGCTTGAGACATAAACATGAACCTTTACCAAAATTTCTTAAAAATCGTCAGCTTTTGATTGTTTAAAAGCCAAGGTGTACCCTGTTACGAAAATACAAAAGCCTACTGAAAAAATAAATAAAAATGGTGGACAGAGCTAAGAAAATCCCGAATCAATTTTATTCTTTAAATTCTGCGGTATCCTGTTTTATCAGGGTGCACACCCTGGATTTTGTCTCGCCTTTTCGAAGAAAAAAGCAAGACGGGGGTATCACTTTTCTAGCAGCGGCACCGTCATCGTGTTTTTTTTGCAAGATATCTCCAAAACCATCAAAGGTATTGCTTTGAAACGTTGTATGAACATTCACTGGGGTATGCTCTTAATGCCCTTTCATTAAGCCCCAACCCACAATTGACCTTGACCTTGAAGTTAAAGACAAAAGAACTTCAAGTTTTTCATGGTTAAAGTTTTTTGGAAGGTGTATATCTCCAATACAGAACATTCACTGGGATATGCGCTTACCCTTTCAGTAAGCCCCATATAGAGTTTTAACTAATGTCAATGAATATGTACAGCTCCACCTATATCTACCATCAGCGAATAGCATAATGGTCCAGTGTAAATGTGTATTATACATGTTGAATGCATGCGCTAGTCTTTAGTATTTTGGGTCAGAGATTGTTGTGGTATTAAAAGTGTATAAACAATATTCCTGGTGTTCCGTTAACTATCCTTTATGGGTCCGAATATTACGTTACACCCCACGCCACCAGTGACCTTGACCTTTAAAGACAAAAGACCTTTGAACATTAACATTCACATTGTACTTAAAATGTACTCAATTCTACTTTATATACTGGAGTTCAAATTGTGTCAAATACTTCATTATCTTTATCCTTGTTTGTTTGTTAGTTTACATTACTTACTAACTTTATTATCTTTTCCTTGTTTGTTTACTTACTTTACTTTACTTACTAACTTTAGTATCTTTTCCTTGTTACTTTACTTTACTTACTAACTTTATTATCTTTTCCTTGTTCCTTTAGTTTACTTACTAACGTTATTATCTTTTCCTTGTTTGTTTACTTTACTTACTAACTTTATTATCTTTTCCTTGTTTGTTTACTTTACTTACTAACTTTATTATCTTTTCCTAGTTTGTTTACTTTACTTACTAACGTTATTATCTTTTCCTTGTTCCTTTAGTTTACTTACTAACATTATTATCTTTTTCTTGTTTGTTTACTTTACTTACTAACTTTATTATCTTTTCCTAGTTTGTTTACTTTACTTACTAACTTTATCTTTTCCTTGTTTGTTTACTTTACTTACTAACTTTATTATCTTTTCCTTTTTTGTTTACTTTACTTACTAACTTTATTATCTTTTCCTTGTTTGTTTATTTTACTTACTAACTTTATTCTCTTTTCCTTGTTTGTTTACTTACTTTACTTTACTTACTAACTTTAGTATCTTTTCCTTGTTACTTTACTTTACTTACTAACTTTATTATCTTTTCCTTGTTTGTTTACTTTACTTACTAACTTTATTATCTTTTCCTTTTTTGTTTACTTACTAACTTTATTATCTTTTCCTTGTTTGTTTACTTTACTTACTAACTTTATTCTCTTTTCCTTGTTTGTTTACCTACTTACTTTATTATCTTTTCCTTGTTACTTTACTTTACTTACTAATGTTATTATCTTTTCCTTGTTACTTTACTTTACTTACTAACTTTATTATCTTTTCCTTGTTTGTTTACTTTACTTACTGACTTTATTATCTTTTCCTTGTTACTTTACTTTATATTATCTTTTTCTTGTTTGTTTACTTTACTTACTAACGTTATTATCTTTTCCTTGTTACTTTACTTTACTTATTAACTTTATTATCTTTTCCTTGTTACTTTACTTTACCTACTAACTTTATTATCTTTTCCTTGTTTGTTTACTTTACTTACTAACTTTTTTATCTTTTCCTTGTTACTTTACTTTACTTACTAACTTTATTATCTTTTCCTTGTTACTCTACTTTACTTACTAACTTTATTATGTTTTCCTTGTTTGTTTACTTTACTTATTAACGTTATTATCTTTTCCTTGTTACTTTACTTACTTACTAACTTTATTATCTTTTCCTTGTTTGTTTACTTTACTTACTAACGTTATTATCTTTTCCTTGTTACTTTACTTACTAACTTTATTATCTTTTCCTTGTTTGTTTACTTTACTTACTAACTTTATTATCTTTTCCTTGTTACTTTACTTTACTTACTAACTTTATTATCTTTTCCTTGTTTGTTTATTTTACTTACTAACGTTATTATCTTTTACTTGTTACTTTACTTTACTTACTAACTTTATTGTCTTTTCCTTGTTTGTTTACTTTACTTACTAACGTTATTATCTTTTCCTTGTTACTTTACTTTACTCACTAACTTTATTATCTTTTCCTTGTTTGTTTACTTTACTTACTAACTTTATTATCTTTTCCTTGTTACTTTACTTACTAATGTTATTATCTTTTCCTTGTTTGTTTACTTTACTTACTAACTTTATTATCTTTTCCTTGTTACTTTACTTTACTTACTAACTTAATTATCTTTTCCTTGTTTGTTTACTTTACTTACTAACGTTATTATCTTTTCCTTGTTTGTTTACTTTACTTACTAACTTTATTATCTTTTCCTTGTTACTTTACTTTACTTACTAACTTTATTATCTTTTCCTTGTTACTTTACTTTACTTACTAACTTTATTATCTTTTCCTTGTTTGTTTACTTTACTTACTGACTTTATTATCTTTTCCTTGTTACTTTACTTTACTTGCTAACTTTATTATCTTTTCCTTGTTACTTTACTTTACTTACTAACTTTATTCTCTTTTCCTTTGTTTACTTTACTTACTAACTTTATTATCTTTTCCTTGTTACTTTACTTTACTTACTAACTTTATTCTCTTTTCCTTGTTTGTTTACTTTACTTACTAACTTTATTATCTTTTCCTTGTTACTTTACTTTACTTACTAACTTAATTATCTTTTCCTTGTTTGTTTATTTTACTTACTAACGTTATTATCTTTTACTTGTTACTTTACTTTACTTACTAACTTTATTGTCTTTTCCTTGTTTGTTTACTTTACTTACTAACTTTATTATCTTTTCCTTGTTACTTTACTTTACTTACTAACTTTATTATCTTTTCCTTGTTTGTTTACTTTACTTACTGACTTTATTATCTTTTCCTTGTTACTTTACTTTACTTGCTAACTTTATTATCTTTTCCTTGTTACTTTACTTTAATTACTAACTTTATTCTCTTTTCCTTTGTTTACTTTACTTACTAACTTTATTATCTTTTCCTTGTTACTTTACTTTACTTACTAACTTTATTCTCTTTTCCTTGTTTGTTTACTTTACTTACTAACTTTATTATCTTTTCCTTGTTACTTTACTTTACTTACTAACTTTATTATCTTTTCCTTGTTTGCTTACTTTACTTACTAACTTTATTATCTTTTCTTTACTTTACTTTACTTTACTTACTAACTTTATTATCTTTTCCTTGTTTGCTTACTTTACTTTACCTTTCACTTCTTCACTTCACTTCATTTGACTTCCCCAGTTTTCTGTAAATTATTATATCCCTGAATATAATTATTAAAAAGTCAGGTTCACTTACACCCCTCCCAGTACCACCCAATAAAAAATTAAAGATAGATATTTCTTGCATACCGGACAAGGATATCCGTCCTTTTACCGGGGCTAGATATTTCCATCTCACCTTAGGGTCGAGATAAAATTCACGCGCGCCAACATCCGGTAGGCAGGAAAACATGCAAAACGTTAGTTGCTGGCGGCGTCAACGCACACTTGTCTCTGATATGCAAGAAAAAGAATCTATCATGGGTATTCGGTTCAGATAGGGAATTCCAACCCTATATTCACCGGATACCCATGAAAGATTCTTATAATACACCCCTACAACCCCGACAAACCAATCACGAAAACCCAGAAGGCGAGATAGCCTGTGGCTGTGGCCTTGTATTTATTTTCAGTATTTGATCATCCGCGAAACCACACTGGGACAGTTGTATAGTGGATTGTTCTTCAGTATCCCCAGTTAATGAATGTCGGGGGTTCTTCTAGTATCTAGAGTATTTTCAGATCTAATTCCCAAATTAGTAATACCTTGAAACTTACTCCTAACTTCATCTTGGTAACCAACAGGTGAAGTTTGTGGCGAGGTCACGCTGTACTGGCTACACCTGCAATGAGAAGTCTGTACTACTACTGAGATTGGTGGTCCCCTCCAACCACAAAGATGTACAGTTCCCAGGCTAGCCATATTTCCATGCCATGGAAACACAATTTCAAAAAGCTGCCGGATGACGGCACACTTGACTTTTCGAGGCCTTGTCTGTTTATTGACTAACTAAATTGAACAAGACTTCGGTCTGAGGGTGTCTTACCCACTTCGGAAAACCATATATGAAATGGTAGGAATATGTAAAAACAACAAAGTCGATAAAATATGAAAAGTATATATATATATTTATTGATATAAAGAATGTGCAATAACCATGCAATTGTTGTGATTGTGATATAACAGATGTGAAGATAGAGCATGAGGACAAATTTGTATACATAAGATATAAGTAACATTGGAAGTGAAGAGGCGAAATTATAATTCAATATAAAATAGAACTATCACTGAAGGTGATAAATACCCCCGCAAACAATTGTTTAGTAACATCAAGGGCAATAACTCTGCATGGCATTGACTGAGCCACATTCATGTTTATCGTACACAAAGGTTTAATTCAAAATCTTCACAATTGTAAAAGTAGTTCACAAGATTGCATATGCTGAATAAAGCAATGTTCACTACGTGCAAGGGCAATAACTCTGCATGGAATTGACTGAGCTGCACCAAAATAGTGTAACGCACATCTACACTTCATGATGATCAAAGAGTATTTCTACTCTCTGAAACTCCAGGGAGTAAAATGACATAATGGCCAGAGGTCATGGTTTGCCACTTATCTACAGCTGTTACTGCAGTCTCAACATCAGGTTCAAGTTACTGTAGCTTGTGCCATATGAAAGAATTACACTAACAGTACTGTACACAAACTCACACATTACAAAAGTGATGTACAGAAACATGTTTTTATTAGCTCTACTGATCAGAGATCAGCAGAGCTTATGCCGTGGTGCGGCGTCCGTCCGTCCGTAAACTTTTTTTTGTAGTGACTACTCCTCTGAAACTAATGAATGGATTTCATGAAACTTTACAGAAATGTTGCCCATGAAGTCTAGTTGATCCTAGCAAAAATTCATGTTGATGTGAAATCAAAGATGGCCACCAAATCTAAAAATAGATTTTTTAAAAAACAAGTTTGTAGCGACTACTCCTTGAAAACTATAAGTGATATTGATATGGGACTTTTTCTAAAATGATCAGCATGACATGATGTTGGTCCTTGTCGAAAATCGTTTTGATTCGACGTTAAACATGGCTGTCAGCGGCCATCTTTGTTTACATAGAGTTATCTAGTAAAAACTTGTAGCGACTACTCCTCTGAAACTACTCGACGGATTTCCATGAAACTTCACAGGAATGTTGCTCTTGATGTCTAAATGATCCTAGCAAAATTTCAGGTCTGCCGGAAATTCAAGATGGCCGCCACGGCTAAAAATATTTTTTTAAAAATACAAGTTTGTAGCGACTACTTCTTGAAAACTATAAGTGATATTGATATGCGTCTGATCTTAAAATGATCAGTATGACATGATGTTGATCCTTGTCGAAAAGTATTTTGATTCGACGTTAAACATGGCTGCCAGTGGCCATCTTTGTTTACATAGAGTTATATAATGAAAACTTGTAGCGACTACTCCTCCGAAACTAATTAACGGATTTTCATGAAACTTCACACGAATGTTGCTCTTGATGTCTTATTGATCCTAGCAAAACTTCAGGTCGGCCGGAAATTCAAGATGGCCGCCACGGCTAAAAATAGATTTTCAAAAAACAAGTTTATGGCGACTACTTCTTGAAAACTGTAAGTGATATTGATATGGGACTTTTTCTAAAAATGATCAGCATGTCATGATGTTGGTCCTTGTCGTAAATCGTTTTGATTCAATGTTAAACATGGCTGTCAGCGGCCATCTTTTTTTGCATAGAGTTATCTAGTAAAAACTTGTAACGACTACTCCTCTGTAACTACTTGACGGATTTTCATGAAACTTTACAGGAATGTTGCTCTTGATGTCTAATTGATCCTAGCAAACTTTCAGGTCGGCAGGAAATTCAAGATGGCCACCATGGCTAAAAATAGATTTTCAAAATTCAAGTTTGTAGCGAGTACTTCTTGAAAACTATAAGTGATATTGATATGGGACTTTTTCTAAAATGATCAGTATGACATGATGTTGATCCTTGTCAAAAATTATTTTGATTTGACTTTAACATGGCCGCCAGCGGCCATCTTTGTTTACATAGAGTTATATAATGAAAACTTGTAGCGACTACTCCTATGAAACTACTTGATGGATTTTCTTGAAACTTCACAGGAATGTTGACCTAGCTATCAAAAATCTATCAGTAGAGCTTCAAGGTCATTGACCTCTTGTTTATCATTAAATATGGATAAAGCTATTATGAGAGCTCTTCTGAGCATATTAGACCAAATCAAGAATGTGTTGTGGAGTATTTTAATGGAAAGGAGGTTTTATTTTGTTCCCCAACAGGAAGTGGGAAAAGTAAACATTCGAAATGCCATCGTTTGTTTTTAGTTACTTAGATACTGAAAAAATATATATCTTTTATTCAGCAAAAATCCAAAAGGTCATAAGACCCATGAGGATATAAAACATATATATTCAAGGTTGACAGCAGGTACATGCAATAGTTATGTGTACTTATGCAAAAATACTAGTGTTTCAACATCAACACCTATATAATTATAAAGCTTTTGAAAGAAACAATTCAAGAAATATTTTTAGTCATGCATGGTATTGTTATTATTAATACATTTTAAACAGTCTTTAATCGCATAATATATGCGGAGAAGATGACGGTCATTTAAATCTTAAATAACTTTATTTCACCTTTTATAGAAAACATAAAAAACATCACACACAAAAAACAACTTTAATAACATTTGAAATCTTTGTTAAAAACAGAACAAAACAAAAACAACTATAAGTTAACTGGTCTTAATATTAAAGAGTAAGTTTCATATATTTTAGTAATAAAATGTGTTTTATACACTAATTACTATTATCTGACACAGTTAGCCTTCTTATCTCGAAGGCTTTAAAAACAAAGACACTCAGATATTTTTTTATAATTTTGTGATTTTCACTATTTAAAAGTTCCAGAAATTTAAACATACTTGGTCTTTTCCAATAATACTTTTATATATATTTTTCTCTTAACTCATTTATAATGAACATTCAATAACAAAGTGATAATCGTCTTCTAGTTTTGCACATGTGATACATTTACGTTCATTTATTGGTATGCTATTCGGCTTGTGCCATATCCCAGCTTCTATTTGTAGGTTATGAGATGATAGTCAATCTTGATAATGCATTTCTATACTTTGGTATATTTAAAACATATAAGTAAGGTTTCATAACATAGTTATCTACTATCAATGTGTAAAAATTAGCTCGGCTTGAATTTTCCAAACGGGAGTTATTCCGAGTACATATTTTCAATAAAGGTTTCGTGTAATTGTTGTTTAACACTGTAAAGAAATAAATCATTGTTCCCTCCACCTTGGAAGATCCAAGCATCATAAAAACCAAGTGAGGCTAATAAATGTTTTAATAAAGTGACCCAGTTCTTCTTATTTGGATGTAACTCAGCATCACGTCTCATCAGACTATAAACATATTTTACAAATGTATCTTCATGACATGCAATAAATTTTAAACCAATATTTCAAAATATTTCAAAATGTTCAAATACCTTTGATTAATTAGATTAGTCCTTCCTAGGTCTCCATATACAAGATCATTTTGTGTACATCTTTTACAAAAAAAGAGTATGCATTCTTTCAATATTTAAAGCCGAAGAAAATCCCCATACTTCAGATCCGTAGTTCAATACCGGAAGTACAAGTTTATCAAAGACCCACCTTGGGTAAAGACAACACCAAGGTAGCAAAATGACTTAACAATTTCAATTTCATTTCCATCATCCAAAAATCGCAGGCAATACACCAGCTGTACGAAAAATCATGACCTTAGTTTTTGCTGTATTAACTTTTAATTTCCAACGTATGCAGTAATCACTTCAAATATAAATTTGTGGCCATAAGTAGTGTCAGGGTGAACCCCCACCCCCCCCCCCCCCCCCTCCCCCACCGTATTCCGGACGCAGAGGTATTGGTACGCTGGAAAACAGCGTATTCCCACGATTCAGGCTGTTTTAGAGCGTATTCCGGACGCAGAGGTGTGGTACGCTGGACGGAAATTATTTAAAAAACAAGTTTAAATCAGTAAATACGATCAGATCTGATGAAATATATGAATACGAAACTGCATCCCAGCACATATTGAACTCAGACTGCTTTAAAACGAAACATCACGCTTGTAGCCACAGGAAAACATCACGCTTGTAGCCACAGGAAAACATCACGCTTGTAGCCACAGGAAAACCTACATGGAATTTTACACAGTTTTCTCCCTTAATTGAAAAGATGTTACGGTAGCGCAATATTTGTGTTTTTAAATGTTTACGCATCTGCACGTCGAGCCATGTTTATTAAGGCGTCTTGTCGTCTCACATTTCGGGATGCAACCATGTCTTTGTGGAAAAGCCTTGAAAGCAATGAATATTCTCTTGGTAAATATAAGAAAATATGAATTGAAACCAAAATTATCTCTTCATCTTTTCGATGCTTTTGTGGCATCAATATTAAATTATGGAAGTGAAATATAGGGGATTACAAAATCAGAAGATATTGAGAGAATTCAGTTAACATTTTGTAAAATTATTTTAGGTGTTGAACTAACCGCAAGTAATGCTGGTATTTACGGAGAGCTCTCTCGTTACCCTTTATACATTAATAGATAAGTAAGTAAATATTTTATTATAGTGACATGTGTATACGCAAATAACAAACATTTAATACAAATGCATAGAGAAACACCCGGCCCAACGGACCTATAAGTCACCTTATAATTATAGTTTACAAGTAGTCAACATGGTTAAACATAATAGAAAATACTGTTATGAGCTCAAAATGTACAATTTACAATACAATTAAAGTTACAAAGGGTTCATTCATAAATATTATATATATTGCGATAAATAGTGTCAGTTTAGTTCAATAATTGCACCACATGTTTACAGTTACGAGTTATATAACACACTTCTTCTAAAAAGATAAGCTTTAACAAGAAATTTTACAACTTTTCTTGTGTGGTTATGAATCAGGAAAATCAGTCTATTAGAGTCTGTCATGTTTTCATATATTCCATTTGAAATAATTTCACCGAATATCACAGTTCGTATGTTGTTGTATAAAGGACACTTCACTAGAAAATGAGTCTCGTCTTCAATTAATCCGGACTGACATAAAGTACACAGTCTTTGATTTGGTGCTTCACCAACATAGCGTCCAGTTTCAATTCTTAAAGGTAAGATATGTAAAAATGATCAAATATTGGTATAAACTATTGTCTACGGAGAACATTGTATTAAAGATATATAAGGATGTGTTATCCAACTGTAATAAGGGCGCGACTAATTGGCTAACTAATTTAAGGTTTATTCTAAACTAACAGTTTTAACAATGATAATCCCATGAGTGTTAGTTTTAAACTATTGGGATTTGTTCTACTAGGGAACAAATACTAATTATTTCAGGGGGTGGAAATCAGCGATTATTATGAACGTGTAATTCTAATGCATAACCTCTCTTTGCAGTGACCGCTATTTTTGTAAGTATCGATCTGTTTTTGTGTTCTGAAAATCGGTATTTAATTGTCGCGGTATTTCGCGGACACAGCATAGTGTAGTTAAAATATTCTAAGAACTTTGTTATTTTCTATGCAAGAAGTTTTTAATTTTAAGACTTGTCTTTGTAAACATCTGTTCCCAGGGTTTACACTGTACAGTAGTCAGTTACAATTTAAACTTAGTTTGGAGTCTTTGTGAACATCTGTTCCCAGGGTTTACACTGTACAGTGGTCAGTTACAATTTAAATTTAGTTTGGACTATGAACATTGGATTTACCTGAAATGTTCCAATTTGATTAACTACACATTTTATTTTACACTATATATTGTTGAAGCCATGGCCAGCTTATTCCAATAAATATAAACTAGTAACATTTTGTTTTATTTGTAACCCATCTTAAATAATTACTCCAATATTTAAACAAAGATTAATAGATAATTTCATGCAACAATGGAGATCTGATATAGAAGGCAGTAGAGTTTTAACGCTATATAAGGTGGTGAAAGAATATTTTGATTTTGAAATATATCTAAAAACTGTATGCTCCAAACAATTAAGAAGTGGTATAACACAAATAAGATTATCCGCTCATTGTTTGAGAATAGAAACAGAGAGATACTCTAGAGGGAGAACAGAGGAGAGGAGAAAACAGAGAGAAACGAAAGAGTGCGAAATTTGTGACACTAACGATATTGAAGACATTAGAAACAAATATATTCCTAAATATTACACAACTAGGCCAAGCATGTTTAAATTTGTGGAATTGTTGTCATTAAACAAATATATTATTCTTAGTTTCAGTAAATTTATTTCCGATCCAATTGAACAGACTAAAAATAACTAGATATCTTTTATTTCAGAACATACTCGTTTATCATTGACATTCCATAATATGTGTATTTTTTGTTTAAATATGTATGAAGCAAACAACAACGTAATGATTATTTTGTTGCATATGCAATGTTAATCTGTTAATTTTGGAGGGGATAAAAATTCAGCGTTTTTCAAAACTTCGGTGTATGCATCTAAATTGTCAAAAGGTTATTCAATTTCGTGGAAAATAAAAATCTCGTGTCAATTGTTCCATTGGTAGTGATTAAAAGTAATGAATGAACTGTCAAAAAATATTAATGATTTTTAGAAATTATCAAAAATCTCGGACTCTTTCTAATTAACAGAATAATGTATATCAACTTCTTGTTCTTTTATCTAATGCAGAAGACCTGACAATGTCCAGTTTAATCAAAATTACTTTTTCATTCTGTGTAACCCTTTGGAAATGGTATGTAGTCAGTTTCACTGGTAGGCATAGGAAGAAATATACCCGCGGTCCTTAAATTATTATTTGCCCAGTGTGGTTCCCGGGGGCCCCGTTTGGTCACGGGTCAAAGAATAGGGCCACTGCAGATCACTTTAGAGGAGTAGGCAGAGGGGTAGAAGAATCCCCCAAATTCAATTTCATTTTATCATTTTTTGTTCGTATTCATTAAAGGTCTTCATCATGATCCCTGCATTGTTTCAGGTGCCATCTCGCTCACATCATAAGAGCAGTGGCAGAAAAACAATAAACCTGGCTCCAGCGTAAATGGAGTTTCTACGATAGAATTTGCAGCAACTCTGCAGTTCAGGGTGAGAAGGTTCTAGGCCCATTTTCCATATTTTATCTCGATGTACATGGAGGATGAGCTTGGCATGTTCATGCCTGTTAGGCGCCATATAACCTGTCATGTGTTGGTGCGCCTTAAAACCCAATTCAATTCAATTCTTAAATTATTTTGAAGAGTATATTAAAGGCACACATGACACTTTAATAGTTTTAAGACACGCGGTATCCTGTTAGTTTTTCTGCATAACTTCATAACTTTTATATTAGCAAGTCGTTATTAATAGTTATTGAATATATCAACGCAAATTGTTTTGGCATATTAATACATATTGATTATATTGCAGTAAAATATAAACAACCATATGGCTGAAAAAGGAAGAGAATTTGAACACTCCCAAACTGTATTATCTTTTATTCAGTTATACGCAAGCAGGTATAACGATTTAAATATACTGGAATAATTAAGGATTCCTCACTTGGTTATTATAAAACTTAATATTAAACACAAACACACCCACACACACAAACACACACACACACACACACACAAACACACACACACACACACACACATGCACATGTTTCATGTTTAATCTTTAACCCGTTAAGCATGACTATAATAGCCTTTGCGTTCATTGTAAACCCAGATCAACCTGTAACTCGCAGGCTTTGTCAAAATACCATATGTCACATAAATGGAATGGTCTTAATTCAAAGAAAGAACTCCATTACATATATATGTTGCGGCTTAAGGATTAATAAATACTTTCAGTCTGCCGTATGTCCCTTTAAAGCACATTTACACATATACTGAACTTCATTAGCCTTAATTGCGTAGGAAACATAAAACACATGCAAGTTGTTTATATAACATTTGTTGCAAATAAGACGAAAGCAAGTCGAAGTGCTTCTCTAGTGTGGAAAGTGCACACATAATTAATTCAGAATCGCGAATACACTATTCAAATTATCCGTAAAACCGTTTTATCTTGTTTATCTAACTGATGTCAACGACCTATATTTACCCCTACCCAAGGACAGTAGGTATTAAAGTCGAACTTTCACAGTCAACCAAAAAATACGCATTAAAAGAAACAATTACAACAGTCATAAGAATCAAGGCATGTGACGTAGACCCCAAAAGAAGTTGCTCAGGGAACATCCCCATCTAAGTGGAGATAATTAACAATATACAAATTAAAACCATCTCTCTTGTCATATATTGGAAGTTAGGCTCATCCTCCATGTACATCGAGATAAAATATGGAAAATAGGCCTAGAACCTTCTCACCCTGAACTGCAGAGTTGCTGCAAGTTCTATCGTAGAAACTCATTGTTTCAGGTGCCATCTCGCTCACATCAAAAGAGCAGTGGCAGAAAAACAATAAACGTGGCTCCAGCGTAAATGTCAGGGATCATGATGAAGACATATAATGAACATGAACACAAAATTATAAAATGAACATGAATTTGAGGGGATTCTACCCCTCTGCCGACCCCTCCAAAGGGATCTGCAATGGCCCTATTATTTGCCCCGTGACCAAACGGGCCCCCGGGAACCACATGGGGAAAGAAAGTATTGTCAATATTCAATATGTCATCCAGGTAGCGGCATGTGTCATTAAAGGCTTCTATTACATCTGCCTGAGTATCTGGTGAAAGACTACATGAAATCTATTTCAGAGCAATACACAATAAATATGCGACAAGAGGTAGTGCCATAAAAACTTAAGTAAAGGCGTTTAGTTAAAAAAAAAAAAAGGCATGGGCAGCATTCGTTAACACCTAATTTCATTCCCAAACAAGTTTTTAATAAATTCGATGCTAAGATTTCATGATTTTCAGGATCACGGAATTCTAATGATCTCTTCCCATTTAAATGAGGACCCTTGGCAAAGTATGACCGGTACCCAGAGACACATGTATTTATAGAAGATAGGCGTAGGAACGTTTCAATTATTGCGTGTGGGTGAGGGATTTGAGAAATTGGCTTGGAAGATAGGCCTAGGAACGTTTCAATTATTGCGGGGGAAGGGCAATTTGACAAGCCAAGAAAGCACTAAACGGGGGGGGGGGGGGGGGTGCAAACGTTTTGACAAATATTTGACAAGGAAAAAACACTTATTCAAGCTCATTTACACAAAAACATACACCATTTTATAGGGGAAAAAATCTATATGTGTTACAGTTATTGTCTAACCTGCCGAAATTAGCTTACTTTGACATCAACAAGTGCAACAACTTGGTTACATCGATTTTACACGTTGTGTGAGCTTGTCAAAGAACCATTGGAACAGAAACTGAAGAAATTTTTGTTTGGCGGATAAACAATATAATCAGGTAACCTCATATATTCTAAAACCCTACTCACGATCCGTAACAACCCTAACTTGACCTTAGTCCGACACCTTGACTGACCTTTAGGTAAATCTTTCATGTTGCCCTTTATTTATTTATTTGTTTATTTTAATTGACATATGACTCGAAGATACGTGCACATAGATATTCACCCAAAATGAAAAAGTACCAGTAAACGTTTAAAGAGTGACATAAGTAATAATAAATTAAAAAAGCTCTGTTTATACATATTAGAAAAAAAAAGTGAAATTACACAAAAGGGCAGTACATTTCCTTTAGTGTATTTGTACAATTTGAGTCTGACTACTCAAAGACCGTCTTGAAATTTCCTCGCAACAACAACCACCTCTCCACAACAACTAACAAAAATCCCTTTCGGTCAATGGTTGGGTTTGTAGAGGTTGCCTAAATAACCACGTTGTTTATATCTTCAGATTCTTCAACAAACGTTGGACATATTTCAAGCATTAGCTGAGAAAATGTAGTAAATGAATCAAATCCTGGAATGTGTAGCTTTAGATAAACAAAGGGCAGGTAAAACAGAAGTCCTAACGCAATGAATGCAACACCGTACAAAAGTTCCACCTTTGGATTGGAAACAAACGGAGATATCAGCATAAACAGACAAATTGGAAGAGCCAACATGGGCACCAATACAGGAGCACTAAATTCTTCATTGTCTTGTGTTCTGTTTCTTCTCTTGTATTTGTTCTTCAACAGAGCACAAATAGAAAGTGAGTTAGACAAAAAGCCAATAAAACCAACCATGTTGATCAGCTCGGTAACATCCCCCAATATTAACATAGCAAGCGAAGCAACCGTGCTAAAAATCACTGATGCCAAAGGTATCCGCGATCTATGATGCAAAAACGAAAGAACTTCCGGTAAATGTCCAGCACGCGATGCGGCGAAAGTGACGCGTGTGTCTGAGAAGAATTCACCGTTTGAAGCGCCATACACTGAACACATAACGCTGATTGGAATGATAATCGCGGCTGCTCCTAAAACACGATCACCCCATGCAAAGGCAACAGCGGAGACAGACAGAAAGTCGTTCTTTGTAAGAAGCGTGAAATACGAAACGTTCGTCGTTATATATACTAAGGTGATCAATATAAGCGATATTACGATCGCCCTGGGAATATTCTTTTTTGGTTCAATAATTTCTTCGCTGATTGTATTCAGGGCCTTATATCCCCCATACGCCCACATACAACTGTAGACAGCCAGCGACAGAGATGTAACATCATTCGTGGTGCCATCGAATGCGTTGTAAAAGTTTCCAGTATTTCCTTGAAAGAGATACACAAATCCGCCGATGGTGATAATCAGCAGAGCGACGAATTTAAGAACAGTTAACAGTCCTTGCATGGAAGCAACACAGCGAACACTGACGACATTTGTTATTGCGAGTGTAAGAATTTCCAAAGCTGCGATTGTCTTTCTTATACCGTTTGGGGCGCCACATTTTCCAAATATCGGTGCGCAAAAATAATCCGCGAAAACCAATGATTGAACGGTAATACTCGCAGCCTGGGTAACATTATGCACCCAGGAGATCAGAAAACCAGCAACTTCTCCAATTTCTTTACGGATGTACGTGTAATCTCCTCCTGATTGTGGCATTCTTACACCCAACTCGGCGTAAACCACTGCCAATATAAATGTCAAAAATCCACAAAAAATCCAAATCACCAAACTCATACCCACAGAACCCGAATTCTGCAGCGCCCCCTTTGGTGAAATGAATATACCCGAACCAATGATAGATCCCACGATGAATGTTATCCCACCTAACAAACCGATCCGCGGCTTTATCCGGACCAAACCGGTATCTATGGTAACCGGCCTACTGTTGACATTGCCACTTTCCAACGTTTGCTTATTATCCATAGTTGCTTTAAATCACAACGTGTAGCCTTACGTTAAAATATATGGGTTTCTTTGCACTGAACCACGGTTCGTGCCTGATGCGGTGATTATTTCTCGCTTTTATAAATACTCTTATCACGAGGGTTGATCAGAAAGAAACTGAACGGTTGTTTTATCTTTTAATTAAAGAAACTAACCCGCCAAAATAACGCCAAAATTACACTACAAAATCGCGTGGTTTTTTTCAGGTGTTCAGACCATATGTAGTAATGCATATGTGCCGAATACAACCATAGGTTTATTCATGGGTTCTTAAATAAAATACCCGCGACAGAATATGCGTAAAATGAATTATGAGTTGGTAACTCTTAATTCGATTGGTTTGGCCTGGCTTGTTAAAGCCGTTTATATTATGTCTATAGAGTTTGGACTTTCGAAATATGTAAGTTGTATATATAACTCATCGTCAGTATGTTTTGGAACGTTATACATCGGTTGTAAACGTTGCTTGTTGATGGCGGGATACGGACTTTAACAGTTACTATTACCAAATTGAATGTAAATACGTTTTGTATGTACAAACAAATTAAGAAACTAGTGTAGTTTATCGTCAAATCAACTAGCTAAATACTTTTAAAATGTTACAACACGTACAACACCTGGTCGTCAGTAGGATAAGAAACGGTGTACAGATGTTGTACAATTTGACTGTTGTTGGTGGGATAGCTACTTTGTTGTACAATTTGACTGTTGTTGGTGGGATAGCTACTTTAACTTTTGTTTTCATCAATTAAATATCTTTAATTTACAGAATTTCTTCAAAGCACAGTTGTCACAGTTTTTCCACAGCTCAATAAGCGAACACCCCAATACGTTTCCTCCAATAACCTTGACTAAAATATAGGTTATAGTCAGTATTAATTAACAAATAGTGCTTGTTGTTGATGTCCATATGCAAGTTGATAGAGTTAGACCAGAAAAAGATATTTGTATGGTGGCATATAATTTCCGACGTGATAATTTAGTCGCGATACTTTTTTCAGCTATTAAGACGACTTTTAGCCCTTGTAAGTCGACTTATAAGAAAAATTACTCCAAAAGGTATCGTGACAAATTTCTTTGCTAACTCGCCGTAAAGTCGCGATCATGCTCTGGAATGACAAAGTTAGACTGCTACACAGCATTGAGTGAAACGGGCCGTGCGCAGTGAAGCAGTATATTCCCTCCCTTAAAATGCGAGTGATCCGAAGATTAAAAACTAACGCGACATATTAATCGAGCATGTCACTTTAGAGCATTATCATGACTTCATGGTTAAAGTTTGTCGTGATACTTTTCTAGACTTTGTTCTTATAAGTCGACTTATAAGGGTTTAAAAGTCTCCTTAGTAGCTGAAAAAAGTATCGCGATGGCGGTTATATGCCACCATATACTTGAAACTATGGAAACGTATAAGTGTCACCAGTTGTTGCGTTAATAACCTCCTTATAGACTTCGAAATTGGCGGGTCGTTGCATTGTTTCGCATCTTCTCGACTTACTGCGTGTTTCTTGAATCATTTCGACTTGAAAGAATGCGTCTTAGTACGATTTACCTTGACATGTCAGAAAGACTTAAGTCGACATTTTCGTCAATCAAATAAGTTTAGTTGTTGTATGTCGTCTTGATTAGTTATATTTCAATATGTCGATAAGAAATTTGACGATTTAATCAAATTTATTACGTCATGTCGTCATCAATATTGTACACTTACTGACATTAAACACGACAAATCGTGTTCTCCGTGGTTCATTCCTAAGTTTGGTTGAATTCCGTTCAGCGGTTTAGAAGGAGATGCGGTAAAGGACAGACGGACGGACGGACGGACAAACGGAGGCGATTTTAATAAAAAAAAAATCCAAAAACAAGGGTATAAATATGGTATATTAAAGAGTAAATAGAGGTATCATAGAAGCAAATAATAAAAAAAAAAATGTTTGTTGTTTGTTGAATGTTGTATAACGGCTCATCAACACAGTATAGGTTATTTAGAGCCGCACCAGAGAGAGGGGAATGATACATAGGAATCCGGGAACCGTGCCCTACTCTTATTATCGAATAGATTCCTATGGTTCTTTAACGTGCTCGGAGGATAGACCGATACACGGGACCGCCCGGTTTACGTCCCCATCCGACGGACGGGGCTAAGGGAAAGTGTCTTGCCCAAGAACACACCGACGAAACTCAGTGGCACCACGGAGGATTGAACCCGGGGCAAAGAATGTAACAAAACGCCAGCGCAACTCCACAGTATATATAAAAAATAAACCATGTAAATTCGAATCAAAAAGTGGCACCCAACAGTATCTGCACCTTTAGGCCATACTTGCAAACAATATCAGTAATAGTTTGAGAACCTAACTCGTATAATTAAACCAAACAATTAAAAGCAAGTAAAATCTCGCTAAAAAAAGGATGTGACCATTTCTAGTACGTTATTCATATGTATACAAATAGAAACGGTTATTAAAAACAATACTAGCAAATACGGCACATGCCCATTTAGGACTAAGAAGCGCCTCCCTACGGTACCTTTCATATCCAACCTGTGGCGTATGACAGTCTTGACTGGCCACCGCCAACAAAATACCCGAACATTAAAACATAAACACACGTTATGAACCGAACAGACCCCAGTTCGATGCCCATAAGTATCAATATGCTGCAAATGGACAAGCTAATCACCCCCAAAATAGCGTGATAATGGCATATCCCTCATCAACACCCAGCATTTATGATATGAGGGACCAGGGAGACAGTATCATACACACTACAATCACAAACGCACCACACACACCACAAAGTCAAACAAGTCGGACAAGAAAGTACACGAATTTAGGTTGATTTATTATTGTTTTCGATTACCGTTTCTTTTGTATACATATGAATAACGTACTGGAAATGGTCACATCCTTTTTTAGCGAGATTTTACTTGCTTTTAATTGTTTGGTTTAATTATACGAGTTAGGTCCTAAAACTATTACTGATATTGTTTGCAGATTATGGCCTAAAAGGTGCAGTTGCTGTTGCGGGCCACTTTTTGAATTTACATCGTGTATTTGTTATATCTACTATCTATGTAGAGTTGCGCTGGCATTTTGTTACATTATTTTCTTTTCTTTTTCCTTTTTTTTTTAAAATTGCTTTTATGATACCTCTGTTTACTCTTTAATATACCATATTTATACCAAAGTTTCTGGAAAAAAAAGAGTATGTTAAAATCGCCTCCGTTTGTCCGTCTGTCCGTCCGTCCGTCTGTCCGTTACCGCATCTCCTCCTAAACCGCTGAACGGAATTCAACCAAACTTATGAATGAACCACGGAGAACATGATTTGTCGTGTTTAATGTCAATAAGTGAACAATATTGATGACGACATGACGTTATAAATTTGAATAAGTCGTCAGATTTCTTATCGACATATTGAAATATAACTAGTCAAGACGACATACAGCAACTAAACTTATTTAATTGACGAAAATTTCGACTTCAGTCTTTCTGACATGTGAAGGTAAATCGTACTAAGTTGCATTCTTTCAAGTCGAAATGATTCAAGAAACACGCCGTAAGTCGAGAAAATGGGGTCTAAAAGACGCGAAACAATGCAACAACCCGCCAATTTCGAAGTCTACAAGGAGGTAATTAACGGAACAACTGGCCTTATACGTTTCCAAACGTATTCCAAACGTATAAGGGTCAATAGTTGTTGCGTTAATAACCTCCTTATAGACTTCGAAATTAGCCACGCACACTTAGATATATACTCAGTTGCAAAAGAAAGTGTACACTGAGTTTTGTTTATATTTAATTGTATAAAGGTTTTTTAGAATTGACAAATTCCAAAATGAATATGCCATGTTTGGTACCAAAGTTTTAATCATTCCATTATGGAAACGTATAAGGGTCACCAGTTGTTGCGTTACTTACCTCCTTGTAGACTTCGAAATTGGCGGGTTGTTGCATTGTTTCGCGTCTTTTCGACCCCATTTTCTCGACTTACGGCGTGTTTTTTGAATCATTTCGACTTGAAAGAATGCAACTTAGTACGATTTACCTTCACATGTCAGAAAGACTGAAGTCGAAATTTTCGTCAATTAAATAAGTTTAGTTGTTGTATGTCGTCTTGACTAGTTATATTTCAATATGTCGATAAGAAATCTGACGACTTATTCAAATTTATTACGTCATGTCGTCATCAATATTGTTTACTTATTGACTTTAAACTCGACAAATCATGTTCTCCGTGGTTCATTCCTAAGTTTGGTTGAATTCCGTTCAGCGGTTTAGGAGGAGATGCGGTAACGGACGGACAGCCGGACGGACAGACGGACAAACGGAGGCGATTTTAACATATTCTTTTTTTTAGAAACTTTGGTATAAATATGATATATTAAAGAGTAAACAGAGGTTTCATAAAAGCAATTTAAAAAGAAAAAGAAAAAAGAAAAGAAAATAATGTAACAAAATGCCAGCGCAACTCTACATAGATAGAAGATATAAAAAATACACGATGTAAATTCAAAAAGTGGCCCGCAACAGCAACTGCACCTTTTAGGCCATAATCTGCTAAAAATATCAGTAATAGTTTGAGAACCTAACTCGTATAATTAAACCAAACAATTAAAAGCAAGTAAAATCTCGCTTAAAAAGGATGTGACCATTTCGAGTACGTTATTCATTTCCTTGTCCCTCATATCATAAATGCTGGGTGTTGATCAGGGTTATGCCATTATCACGCTATTTTGGGGGTGATTAGCTAGTCCATTTGCAGCATATTGATACTTATGAGCATCGAACTGGGGTCTGTTCGGTTCATAACGTGTGTTTATGTTTTAATGTTCGGGTATTTTGTTGGCGGTGGCCAGTCAAGACTGCCTTACGCCACATGTTGGATATGAAAGGTACCGTAGGGAGGCGCTTCTTAGTCCTAAATGGGCATGTGCCGTATTTACTATTATTGTTTTTGATTACCGTTTCTTTTTGTATACATATGAATAACGTACTAGAAATGGTCACATCCTTTTTTAGCGAGATTTTACTTGCTTTTAATTGTTTGGTTTAATTATACGAGTTAGGTTCTCAAACTATTACTGATATTGTTTGCAGAGTATGGCCTAAAAGGTGCAGATACTGTTGGGTGCCACTTTTTGATTTCGAATTTACATGGTGTGTTTTTTTATATATACTGTAGAGTTGCGCTGGCGTTTTGTTACATTCTTTGCCCCGGGTTCAATCCTCCGTGGTGCCACTGAGTTTCGTCGGTGTGTTCTTGGGCAAGACACTTTCCCTTAGCCCCGTCCGTCGGATGGGGACGTAAACCGAGCGGTCCCGTGTATCGGTCTATCCTCCGAGCACGTTAAAGAACCATAGGAATCTATTCGATAATAAGAGTAGGGCACGGTTCCCGGATTCCTATGTATCATTCCCCTCTCTCTGGTGCGGCTCTAAATAACCTATACTGTGTTGATGAGCCGTTAAACAACATTCAACAAACAACAAACATTCTTTTTTATTTATTATTTGCTTCTATGATACCTCTATTTACTCTTTATTATACCATATTTATACCCTTGTTTTTGGAAAAAAAGGTATATTAAAATCGCCTCCGTTTGTCCGTCCGTCTGTCTGTCCTTTACCGCATCTCCTTCTAAACCGCTGAACGGAATTCAACCAAACTTAGGAATGAACAACGGAGAACACGATTTGTCGTGTTTAATGTCAGTAAGTGTACAATATTGATGACGACATGACGTAATCAATTTGATTAAGTCGTCAAATTTCTTGTCGACATATTGAAATATAACTAGTCAAGACGACATAAAACAACTAAACTTATTTGATTGACGAAAATGTCGACTTAAGTCTTTCTGACATGTTAAGGTAAATCGTACTAAGACGCATTCTTTCAAGTCGAAATGATTCAAGAAACACGCAGTAAGTCGAGAAAATACGGCCGAGAAGACGCGAAACAATGCAACAACCCCCCAATTTCGAAGTCAATAAGGAGGTAATTAACGCAACAACTGGTGACCCTTATACGTTTCCATATTCCATTGCCAATATCATGTTGTCATTTGTTTTGCAATAGGTCGAATCATTAAAGGACTGTCGCTTGATAAAGAGGATAGGGTGTAAAGTAAAATTTTCAAACTGTACACTTTCTTTTGCAAATGGATATACATATATACAGGGTCATGGTCTTGTTAACGTGCATGAAGTTTATAGACTAATAAAAATACCATGTACCCACCTATGAATACGTCAATTATATTCTCATTGTTTTGTGCATATAAAGCTTTGTTAGAGATACGAACGAAACTGCAAAATAACGTGTTTAAATCGTCTCTCTGATTGCAGGAACACATTTCCAAAGTTTTCAAGTCGTTTTCTTAGAATTGGGAACATAGTACTTCGAATTAGTGTAGTTTAAGATGTTCCTATTCCGAAATAAACTATTTTTGCATCATGTTTTACTAGAATTACCACTATAAATGCATAAATTGCAAATGATTTTTTCGAAATATTTGATGTTAACGCTGAATTACAGTTGCTTGAATTTCAAACGATATTCAATTAAAAGGGAGGTAATTTAGGATTATCCATGTTTCATTTTATTGTAGACGGAACAACTGCAATACATGGGTAAAACTTTTATGTTTCAATTTTTGTTGTTGTTTTTAATTACATTTATTTCCTACCAATTCTAAGAAATGTATATCTTTAAGCGGGCTTCGATGCATGGTATGTGTTGTATCATGTTTACATATAACTGGAGGGTAAAGCTCAAGATGTAACAATTCGAATGAAAAATAATTAATTTATAAACTATCGGTCCAAACAAAACATATGTCAAACAACTATTCTAAAATATATTTAAAATAAAAAAATAAGTACACAAGTGAGTAATTAGGAATTTTGTTCAATTCAGTAACCTTGCAGGCACACTGAGTATATATGTATGTAGGGCCGTAGCCATGTGTGTAGGGTTATAACCATGCAGAAGTACACCGAATATATATGAATGTAGGGCCGGTCATGCTGAGGTACACCGAGTATATATGTATGTAGGGCCGTAGTCATGCTGATGTTCACCGAGTATATATTGTATGCAGGACCGTAGTCGTGCTGATGTACCCCGAGTATATATGTATGTATGGCCGTAGCCATGCTCATGTACACCGAGTATATATGTATGCAGGACCGTAGTCATGCTGATGTACACCGAGTATATATGTATGCAGAGGGCCGTAGTCATGCTGAGGTACACCGAGTATATATGTATGCAGGACCGTAGTCGTGCTGATGTACACCGAGTATATATGCATGTAGGGCCGTAGTCATGCTGGGGTACACCGAGTATATATGTATGCAGAGGGCCGTAGTCATGCTGGGGTACACCGAGTATATATGTATGTAGGGCCGTAGTCATGCTGGGGTACACCGAGTATATATGTATGCAGAGGGCCGTAGTCATGCTGAGGTACACCGAGTATATATGCATGTAGGGCCGTAGTCATGCTGATGTACACCGAGTATATATGTTTGTAGGGCCGTAGTCATGCTGATGTACACCGAGTATATATGTATGTAGGGCCGTAGTCATGCTGGGGAACACCGAGTATATTTGTATGCAGGGCCGTAGTCATGCTGGGGTACACCGAGTATATATGTATGTAGGGCCGTAGTCATGCTGTGGTACACCGAGTATATATGTATGTAGGGCCGTAGCCATGCTCATGTACACCGAGTATATATGTATGTAGGGCCGTAGTCATGCTGTGGTACACCGAGTATATATGTATGAAGGGCCGTGGTCATGCCGATGTACACCGAGTATATATGTATGTAGGGCCGTAGCCATGCTCATGTACACCGAGTATATATGTATGTAGGGCCGTAGCCATGCTGATGTACACCGAGTATATATGTATGTAGGGCCGTAGCCATGCTCATGTACACCGAGTATATATGTATGTAGGGCCGTAGCCATGCTGATGTACACCGAGTATATATCAATGTAGGGCCGTAGCCATGCTCATGTACATCGAGTATGTATGTATGTAGGGCCGTAGCCATGCTGATGTACACCGAGTATATATCAATGTAGGGCCGTAGCCATGCTCATGTACACCGAGTATATATGTATGTAGGGCCGTAGCCATGCTGATGTACACCAAGTATATATCAATGTAGGGCCGTAGCCATGCTCATGTACCCCGAGTATATATGTATGTAGGGCAGTAGCCATGCTGATGTACACCGAGTATATATGTATGTAGGGCCGTAGTCATGCTCATGTACACCGAGTATATATCATTGTCATACTGCAAAGAAAATTCTCAGGATTTCATTGGTCAATGCGCCGTAGACATGAGCCCATGTCTACGTCTCGAGACGTGAACATAAAACGAATTCCCCATTACTCCAATACACAAAACAAAATGGCGACGATAACGTTGCCGATTCGTTTTGGAAACCGCCGAGTGTTTCCTTCCTATCGCTTTTCTGCGCTTTCCACTGTGTGTAAAAGTCTGAAATAATCGTAAGTGTATTTTTTTTGCAACTTTACAGATAACAAAACATTAACAAAAAGACAAAATACGTTTATTTTATTTAAAAAATCAGCCAAATTTAAAGACGTTAGAGCGATGACGTCACGAAAGTAAACAACGTCTAGTTAGAGTTACGGGGAAATTGGCGCAATAAAAATGAAATCGTGTTTTGGCTGGGGTTTTTTCTTAAATAAATGGTTACAACTTTGAAGAATGACAAATTCGTTATTAGGATTCTTGACAGGGAACATGGGCTCACATTCCCTGCCTGGAAATATATATTCCCCCTCGCCTAACGGCTCGGGTGAATATAATTTCCAGGCAGGGAATGTGAGCCCATGTCCCCTGTCAAGAATCCTAATAACTAATAATGTAGGGCCGTAGCCATGCTGAGGTACACCGAGTATATATGTATGTAGGGCCGTAGCCATGCTCATGTACACCGAGTATATATGTATGTAGGGCCGTAGCCATGCTGATGTACACCGAGTATATATGTATGTAGGGCCGTAGCCATGCTCATGTACACCGAGTATATATGTATGTAGGGCCGTAGTCATGCTGATGTACACCGAGTATATATGTATGTAGGGCCGTAGCCATGCTCATGTACACCGAGTATATATGTATGTAGGGCCGTAGTCATGCTGGGGTACACCAAGTATATATGTATGCAGGGCCGTAGTCATGCTGGGGTACACCGAGTATATATGTATGTAGGAGTGTAGTCAATTCTCATGTACACCGAGTATATATGTATGTGGGGCCGTAGTCATGCTGGGGTACACCGAGTATATATGTATGTAGGGCCGTAGTCATGCTCATTTACACCGAGTATATATGTATGTAGGGCCGTAGCCATGCTGATGTACACCGAGTATATATGTATGTAGGGCCGTAGTCATGCTGATGTACACCGAGTATATATGTATGTAGGGCCGTAGTCATGCTGGGGTACACCGAGTATATATGTATGCAGGACCGTAGTCGTGCTGATGTACACCGAGTATATATGTATGTAGGGCCGTAGTCATGCTGATGTACACCGAGTATATATGTATGTAGGGCCGTGGTCATGCTGAGTTACACCGAGTATATATGTAAGTAGGGCCGTAGTCATGCTGATGTACACCGAGTATATATGTATGTAGGGCCGTGGTCATGCTGAGTTACACCGAGTAGATATGCATGTAGGGCCGTAGCCATGCTCATGTACGCCGAGTATATATTTATGTAGGAGTGTAGTCAATTCTCATGTACACCGAGTATATATGTATGTAGGGCCGTAGTCATGCTGGGGTACACCGAGTATATATGTATGCAGGACCGTAGTCGTGCTGATGTACACCGAGTATATATCACTAGCGGATCCAGGGGGGGGCGCGCGCCCCCCCCCTAAAAAATCCGGATCATACATGTATGTTCATGTTACTGTAGATATAATATCAAACAATTTCGACGCCCTCAGTATTAAAAAATTTCTCGTTCGCTTCGCTCGCTCTACGCATAATGACTAATGAGTGGTTTAATTAACACATTGTTAAATCCTTTTATTTGAAAACGGACTTTTTTTTTATTCATACATGTATGTCCATGTTACTGTAGATAAAACATCAAACAATTTCGATGCTTAGTATAAAAATTTTTTCGCTCGCTTCGCTCGCTCCACGCATAATGGCTAATGAGTGGTTTAATTAACACATTGTTAAATCCTTTTGTATGAAAACGGACTTTTTTTATTCATACATGTATGTCCATGTTACTGTAGATAAAATATCAAACAATTTCGATGCACGCCCTCAGGATAACAATTTTTTTTCACTCGCTTCGCTCGCTCCACGCATAATGGCTAATGAGTGGTTTAATTAACACATTGATAATTCCTTTTATTTGAAAACGGACTTTTTTACCCTATCAATGCACTACCGCAACCGTTTTATGAGGCTAGAAACGGACCCGAAAATTTACCAAAATCTTACGCCCCACCCCCCTAAGCTGAAATCCTGGATCCGCCCCTGTATATGTATGTAGGGCCGTAGTCATGCTGATGTACACCGAGTATATATGTATGTAGGGCCGTGGTCATGCTGATGTACACCGAGTATATATGTATGTAGGGCCGTAAATGCTGATGTACACCGAGTATATATGTATGTAGGGCCGTGGTCATGCTGAGTTACACCGAGTAGATATGCATGTAGGGCCGTAGCCATGCTCATGTACGCCGAGTATATATGTATGTAGGGCCGTAGTCATGCTGATGTACACCGAGTATATACGTATGTAGGGCCGTGGTCATGCTGAGTTACACCGAGTATATATGTATGTAGGGCCGTAGTCATGCTGATGTACACCGAGTATATATGTTTGTAGGGCCGTAGTCATGCTGAGGTACACCGAGTAAATATGTATGTAGGGCCGTAGTCATGCTGATGTTCACCGAGTATATATTGTATGCAGGACCGTAGTCGTGCTGATGTACCCCGAGTATATATGTATGCAGGACCGTAGTCGTGCTGATGTACACCGAGTATATATGTATGCAGAGGGCCGTAGTCATGCTGAGGTACACCGAGTATATATGTATGTAGGGCCGTAGTCATGCTGATGTACACCGAGTATATATGTATGTAGGGCCGTAGTCATGCTGGGGTACATCGAGTATATATGTATGTAGGGCCGTAGTCATGCTGAGGTACACCGAGTATATATGTATGTAGGGCCGTAGTCATGCTGATGTACACCGAGTATATATGTATGCAGAGGGCCGTAGTCATGCTGAGGTACACCGAGTATATATGTATGTAGGGCCGTAGTCATGCTGATGTACACCGAGTATATATGTATGTAGGGCCGTAGTCATGCTGGGGTACATCGAGTATATATGTATGTAGGGCCGTAGTCATGCTGAGGTACACCGAGTATATATGTATGTAGGGCCGTAGTCATGCTGATGTACACCGAGTATATATGTATGTAGGGCCGTAGTCATGCTGGGGTACACCGAGTATATATGTATGTAGGGCCGTAGCCATGCTCATGTACACCGAGTATATATGTATGTAGGGCCGTAGTCATGCTGGGGTACATCGAGTATATATGTATGTAGGGCCGTAGTCATGCTGAGGTACACCGAGTATATATGTATGTAGGGCCGTAGTCATGCTGATGTACACCGAGTATATATGTATGTAGGGCCGTAGTCATGCTGAGGTACACCGAGTATATATGTATGTAGGGCCGTAGTCATGCTGAGGTACACCGAGTATATATGTATGTAGGGCCGTAGTCATGCTGGGGTACACCGAGTATATTTGTATGCAGGGCCGTAGTCATGCTGAGGTACACCGAGTATATATGTATGTAGGGCCGTAGTCATGCTGAGGTACACCGAGTATATATGCATGTAGGGCCGTAGTCATGCTGATGTACACCGAGTATATATGTATGTAGGGCCGTAGTCATGCTCATGTACACCGAGTATATATGTATGTAGGGCCGTAGTCATGCTGGGGTACACCGAGTATATTTGTATGCAGGGCCGTAGTCATGCTGGGGTACACCGAGTATATATGTATGTAGGAGTGTAGTCATGCTGATGTACACCGAGTATATATGTATGTAGGGCCGTAGTCATGCTGGGGTACACCGAGTATATTTGTATGCAGGGCCGTAGTCATGCTGATGTACACCGAGTATATATGTATGTAGGGCCGTAGTCATGCTGGGGTACACCGAGTATATTTGTATGCAGGGCCGTAGTCATGCTGGGGTACACCGAGTATATATGTATGTAGGGCCGTAGTCATGCTGATGTACACCGAGTATATATGTATGTAGGGCCGTAGTCATGCTGGGGTACACCGAGTATATTTGTATGCAGGGCCGTAGTCATGCTGATGTACACCGAGTATATATGTATGTAGGGCCGTAGTCATGCTGGGGTACACCGAGTATATTTGTATGCAGGGCCGTAGTCATGCTGGGGTACACCGAGTATATATGTATGTAGGGCCGTAGTCATGCTGTGGTACACCGAGTATATATGTATGTAGGACCGTAGCCATGCTCATGTACACCGAGTATATATGTATGTAGGGCCGTAGTCATGCTGTGGTACACCGAGTATATATGTTTGAAGGGCCGTGGTCATGCCGATGTACACCGAGTATATATGTATGTAGGGCCGTAGCCATGCTCATGTACACCGAGTATATATGTATGTAGGGCCGTAGCCATGCTGATGTACACCGAGTATATATGTATGTAGGGCCGTAGCCATGCTCATGTACACCGAGTATATATGTATGTAGGGCCGTAGCCATGCTGATGTACACCGAGTATATATCAATGTAGGGCCGTAGCCATGCTCATGTACATCGAGAATGTATGTATGTAGGGCCGTAGCCATGCTGATGTACACCGAGTATATATCAATGTAGGGCCGTAGCCATGCTCATGTACACCGAGTATATATGTATGTAGGGCCGTAGCCATGCTGATGTACAACGAGTATATATCAATGTAGGGCCGTAGCCATGCTCATGTACACCGAGTATATATGTATGTAGGGCCGTAGTCATGCTCATGTACACCGAGTATATATCAATGTAGGGCCGTAGCCATGCTGAGGTACACCGAGTATATATGTATGTAGGGCCGTAGCCATGCTCATGTACACCGAGTATATATGTATGTAGGGCCGTAGCCATGCTGATGTACACCGAGTATATATGTATGTAGGGCCGTAGCCATGCTCATGTACACCGAGTATATATGTATGTAGGGCCGTAGTCATGCTGATGTACACCGAGTATATATGTATGTAGGGCCGTAGCCATGCTCATGTACACCGAGTATATATGTATGTAGGGCCGTAGTCATGCTGGGGTACATCAAGTATATATATATGCAGGGCCGTAGTCATGCTGGGGTACACCGAGTATATATGTATGTAGGAGTGTAGTCAATTCTCATGTACACCGAGTATATATGTATGTGGGGCCGTAGTCATGCTGGGGTACACCGAGTATATATGTATGTAGGGCCGTAGTCATGCTCATTTACACCGAGTATATATGTATGTAGGGCCGTAGCCATGCTGATGTATACCGAGTATATATGTATGTAGGGCCGTAGTCATGCTGATGTACACCGAGTATATATGTATGTAGGGCCGTAGTCATGCTGGGGTACACTGAGTATATATGTATGCAGGACCGTAGTCGTGCTGATGTACACCGAGTATATATGTATGTAGGGCCGTAGTCATGCTGAGGTACACCGAGTATATATGCATGTAGGGCCGTAGTCATGCTGATGTACACCGAGTATATATGTATGTAGGGCCGTAGTCATGCTCATGTACACCGAGTATATATGTATGTAGGGCCGTAGTCATGCTGGGGTACACCGAGTATATTTGTATGCAGGGCCGTAGTCATGCTGGGGTACACCGAGTATATATGTATGTAGGAGTGTAGTCATGCTGATGTACACCGAGTATATATGTATGTAGGGCCGTAGTCATGCTGGGGTACACCGAGTATATTTGTATGCAGGGCCGTAGTCATGCTGATGTACACCGAGTATATATGTATGTAGGGCCGTAGTCATGCTGGGGTACACCGAGTATATTTGTATGCAGGGCCGTAGTCATGCTGGGGTACACCGAGTATATATGTATGTAGGGCCGTAGTCATGCTGATGTACACCGAGTATATATGTATGTAGGGCCGTAGTCATGCTGGGGTACACCGAGTATATTTGTATGCAGGGCCGTAGTCATGCTGATGTACACCGAGTATATATGTATGTAGGGCCGTAGTCATGCTGGGGTACACCGAGTATATTTGTATGCAGGGCCGTAGTCATGCTGGGGTACACCGAGTATATATGTATGTAGGGCCGTAGTCATGCTGTGGTACACCGAGTATATATGTATGTAGGGCCGTAGCCATGCTCATGTACACCGAGTATATATGTATGTAGGGCCGTAGTCATGCTGTGGTACACCGAGTATATATGTTTGAAGGGCCGTGGTCATGCCGATGTACACCGAGTATATATGTATGTAGGGCCGTAGCCATGCTCATGTACACCGAGTATATATGTATGTAGGGCCGTAGCCATGCTGATGTACACCGAGTATATATGTATGTAGGGCCGTAGCCATGCTCATGTACACCGAGTATATATGTATGTAGGGCCGTAGCCATGCTGATGTACACCGAGTATATATCAATGTAGGGCCGTAGCCATGCTCATGTACATCGAGAATGTATGTATGTAGGGCCGTAGCCATGCTGATGTACACCGAGTATATATCAATGTAGGGCCGTAGCCATGCTCATGTACACCGAGTATATATGTATGTAGGGCCGTAGCCATGCTGATGTACAACGAGTATATATCAATGTAGGGCCGCAGCCATGCTCATGTACACCGAGTATATATGTATGTAGGGCCGTAGTCATGCTCATGTACACCGAGTATATATCAATGTAGGGCCGTAGCCATGCTGAGGTACACCGAGTATATATGTATGTAGGGCCGTAGCCATGCTCATGTACACCGAGTATATATGTATGTAGGGCCGTAGCCATGCTGATGTACACCGAGTATATATGTATGTAGGGCCGTAGCCATGCTCATGTACACCGAGTATATATGTATGTAGGGCCGTAGTCATGCTGATGTACACCGAGTATATATGTATGTAGGGCCGTAGCCATGCTCATGTACACCGAGTATATATGTATGTAGGGCCGTAGTCATGCTGGGGTACATCAAGTATATATATATGCAGGGCCGTAGTCATGCTGGGGTACACCGAGTATATATGTATGTAGGAGTGTAGTCAATTCTCATGTACACCGAGTATATATGTATGTGGGGCCGTAGTCATGCTGGGGTACACCGAGTATATATGTATGTAGGGCCGTAGTCATGCTCATTTACACCGAGTATATATGTATGTAGGGCCGTAGCCATGCTGATGTATACCGAGTATATATGTATGTAGGGCCGTAGTCATGCTGATGTACACCGAGTATATATGTATGTAGGGCCGTAGTCATGCTGGGGTACACTGAGTATATATGTATGCAGGACCGTAGTCGTGCTGATGTACACCGAGTATATATGTATGTAGGGCCGTAGTCATGCTGATGTACACCGAGTATATATGTATGTAGGGCCGTGGTCATGCTGAGTTACACCGAGTATATATGTAAGTAGGGCCGTAGTCATGCTGATGTACACCGAGTATATATGTATGTAGGGCCGTAGTCATGCTGATGTACACCGAGTATATATGTATGTAGGGCCGTAGCCATGCTCATGTACACCGAGTATATATGTATGTAGGGCCGTAGTCATGCTGGGGTACATCAAGTATATATATATGCAGGGCCGTAGTCATGCTGGGGTACACCGAGTATATATGTATGTAGGAGTGTAGTCAATTCTCATGTACACCGAGTATATATGTATGTGGGGCCGTAGTCATGCTGGGGTACACCGAGTATATATGTATGTAGGGCCGTAGTCATGCTCATTTACACCGAGTATATATGTATGTAGGGCCGTAGCCATGCTGATGTATACCGAGTATATATGTATGTAGGGCCGTAGTCATGCTGATGTACACCGAGTATATATGTATGTAGGGCCGTAGTCATGCTGGGGTACACTGAGTATATATGTATGCAGGACCGTAGTCGTGCTGATGTACACCGAGTATATATGTATGTAGGGCCGTAGTCATGCTGAGGTACACCGAGTATATATGCATGTAGGGCCGTAGTCATGCTGATGTACACCGAGTATATATGTATGTAGGGCCGTAGTCATGCTCATGTACACCGAGTATATATGTATGTAGGGCCGTAGTCATGCTGGGGTACACCGAGTATATTTGTATGCAGGGCCGTAGTCATGCTGGGGTACACCGAGTATATATGTATGTAGGAGTGTAGTCATGCTGATGTACACCGAGTATATATGTATGTAGGGCCGTAGTCATGCTGGGGTACACCGAGTATATTTGTATGCAGGGCCGTAGTCATGCTGATGTACACCGAGTATATATGTATGTAGGGCCGTAGTCATGCTGGGGTACACCGAGTATATTTGTATGCAGGGCCGTAGTCATGCTGGGGTACACCGAGTATATATGTATGTAGGGCCGTAGTCATGCTGATGTACACCGAGTATATATGTATGTAGGGCCGTAGTCATGCTGGGGTACACCGAGTATATTTGTATGCAGGGCCGTAGTCATGCTGATGTACACCGAGTATATATGTATGTAGGGCCGTAGTCATGCTGGGGTACACCGAGTATATTTGTATGCAGGGCCGTAGTCATGCTGGGGTACACCGAGTATATATGTATGTAGGGCCGTAGTCATGCTGTGGTACACCGAGTATATATGTATGTAGGGCCGTAGCCATGCTCATGTACACCGAGTATATATGTATGTAGGGCCGTAGTCATGCTGTGGTACACCGAGTATATATGTTTGAAGGGCCGTGGTCATGCCGATGTACACCGAGTATATATGTATGTAGGGCCGTAGCCATGCTCATGTACACCGAGTATATATGTATGTAGGGCCGTAGCCATGCTGATGTACACCGAGTATATATGTATGTAGGGCCGTAGCCATGCTCATGTACACCGAGTATATATGTATGTAGGGCCGTAGCCATGCTGATGTACACCGAGTATATATCAATGTAGGGCCGTAGCCATGCTCATGTACATCGAGAATGTATGTATGTAGGGCCGTAGCCATGCTGATGTACACCGAGTATATATCAATGTAGGGCCGTAGCCATGCTCATGTACACCGAGTATATATGTATGTAGGGCCGTAGCCATGCTGATGTACAACGAGTATATATCAATGTAGGGCCGTAGCCATGCTCATGTACACCGAGTATATATGTATGTAGGGCCGTAGTCATGCTCATGTACACCGAGTATATATCAATGTAGGGCCGTAGCCATGCTGAGGTACACCGAGTATATATGTATGTAGGGCCGTAGCCATGCTCATGTACACCGAGTATATATGTATGTAGGGCCGTAGCCATGCTGATGTACACCGAGTATATATGTATGTAGGGCCGTAGCCATGCTCATGTACACCGAGTATATATGTATGTAGGGCCGTAGTCATGCTGATGTACACCGAGTATATATGTATGTAGGGCCGTAGCCATGCTCATGTACACCGAGTATATAGGTATGTAGGGCCGTAGTCATGCTGGGGTACATCAAGTATATATATATGCAGGGCCGTAGTCATGCTGGGGTACACCGAGTATATATGTATGTAGGAGTGTAGTCAATTCTCATGTACACCGAGTATATATGTATGTGGGGCCGTAGTCATGCTGGGGTACACCGAGTATATATGTATGTAGGGCCGTAGTCATGCTCATTTACACCGAGTATATATGTATGTAGGGCCGTAGCCATGCTGATGTATACCGAGTATATATGTATGTAGGGCCGTAGTCATGCTGATGTACACCGAGTATATATGTATGTAGGGCCGTAGTCATGCTGGGGTACACTGAGTATATATGTATGCAGGACCGTAGTCGTGCTGATGTACACCGAGTATATATGTATGTAGGGCCGTAGTCATGCTGATGTACACCGAGTATATATGTATGTAGGGCCGTGGTCATGCTGAGTTACACCGAGTATATATGTAAGTAGGGCCGTAGTCATGCTGATGTACACCGAGTATATATGTATGTAGGGCCGTGGTCATGCTGAGTTACACCGAGTAGATATGCATGTAGGGCCGTAGCCATGCTCATGTACGCCGAGTATATATGTATGTAGGAGTGTAGTCAATTCTCATGTACACCGAGTATATATGTATGTAGGGCCGTAGTCATGCTGGGGTACACCGAGTATATATGTATGTAGGGCCGTAGTCGTGCTGATGTACACCGAGTATATATGCATGTAGGGCCGTAGTCATGCTGATATACACCGAGTATATATGTATGTAGGGCCGTAGCCATGCTGAGGTACACCGAGTATATATGTATGTAGGGCCGTAGTCATGATGATGTACACCGAGTATATATGTATGTAGTGCCGTAGCCATGCTGAGTTACACCGAGTATATATGTATGTAGGGCCGTAGCCATGCTGATGTACACCGAGTATATATGTATGTAGGGCCGTAGTCATGCTGATGTACGCCGAGTATATATGTATGTAGGGCCGTAGCCATGCTGAGGTACACCGAGTATATATGTATGTAGAGCCGTAGTCATGCTGATGTACGCCGAGTATATATGTATGTAGGGCCGTAGCCATGCTGAGGTACACCGAGTATATGTGTATGTAGGGCCGTAGTCATGATGATGTACGCCGAGTTTATATATATGTAGGGCCGTAGTCATGCTGAGGTACACCGAGTATATATGTATGTAGGGCCGTAGCCATGCTGAGGTACACCGAGTAAATGTGTATGTAGGGCCGTACTCATGATGATGTACGCCGAGTTTATTTATATGTAGGGCCGTAGTCATGCTGAGGTACACCGAGTAAATATGTATGTAGGACCGTAGTCATGCTGAGGTACACCGAGTAAATATGTATGTAGGGCCGTAGTCATGCTGATGTACGCCGAGTTTATATGTATGTAGGGCCGTAGTCATGCTGAGGTACGCCGAGTAAATATGTATGTAGGACCGTAGTCATGCTGATGTACACCGAGTATATATGTATGTAGGGCCGTAGCCATGCTGATGTACACAGAGTATATATGTATGTAGGGCAGTAGTCCTGCTGATGAACACCGAGTATATATGTATGTAGGGCCGTAGTCGTGCTGAGGTACACCGAGCATATATGTATGTAGGGCCGTAGTCGTGCTGAGGTACACCGAGTATATATGTTTTTATGGCCGTAGTCATGCTGAGGTACACCGAGTGAATATGCATGTAGGGCCGTAGTCGTGCTGGGGTACACCGAGTATATATGTATGTAGGGCCGTAGCCATGCTGATGTACACCGAGTATATATGTATGTAGGGCCGTAGCCATGCTGAGTTACACCGAGTATATATATGTATGTAGGGCCGTAGTAATACTGATGTACACCGAGTATATATGTATGTAGGACTGTAGTCATGCTGATGTACACCGTGTATATATGTATGTAGGGCCGTAGCCATGATGCCGTTCGCCGAGTATATATGTATGTAGGGCCGTAGTCATGCTGATGTACGCCGAGTATATATGTATGTAGGGCCGTAGCCATGCTGAGGTACACCGAGTATATATGTATGTAGGGCCGTAGTCATGCTGAGGTACACCGAGTATATATGTATGTAGGGCCGTAGCCATGCTGAGGTACACCGAGTATATATGTATGTAGGGCCGTAGCCATGCTGAGGTACACCGAGTATATATGTATGTAGGGACGTAGTCATGATGATGTACACCGAGTATATATGTATGTAGGGCCGTAGACATGCTGAGGTACACCGAGTATATATGTATGTAGGGCCGTAGTCATGATGATGTACGTCGAGTATATATGTATGTATGGTCGTAGCCATGCTGAGGTACACCGAGTATATATGTATGTAGGGCCGTAGCCCTGCTGATGTACGCCGAGTATATATGTATGTAGGGCCGTAGCCCTGCTGATGTACACCGAATATATATGTATGTAGGACCGTAGTCATGCTGAGGTACACCGAGTATATATGCATGTAGGGCCGTAGTCATGCTGAGGTACACCGAGTATATATATGCATGTAGGGCCGTAGTCGTGCTAGGGTACACCGAGTATATATGTATGTAGGGACGTAGTCATGATGATGTACACCGAATATATGTGCATGTAGGGCCGTAGTCATGCTGATGTACACCGAGTATATATGTAAGTAGGACCGTAGTCATTCGGATGTACACCGAGTATATATGCATGTAGGGCCGTAGTCATTCTGATGTACACTGAGTATATATGTATGCAGGGCCGTAGTCTTTCTCGTGTACACCGAGTATATATGTATGTAGGACCGTAGTCATGCTGATGTACACCGAGTATATATGCATGTAGGGCCGCAGTCGTGCTGAGGTACACCGAGTATATATGTATGTAGGGCCGTAGTCGTGCTGGGGTACACCGAGTTTATATGCATGTATGGCCGTAGTCATGATGATGTACACCGATTATATATGTGTGTAGGGCCGTAGCCATGCTCATGTACACCGAGTATACATGTATGTATGACCGTAGTCATGCTGATGAGCGTCGAATATATATGTATGTAGGGCCGTAGCCATGCTCATGTACACCGAGTATACATGTATGTAGGACCGTAGTCATGCTGATGAACGTCGAGTATATATGTATGCAGGGCCGTAGTCATGCTGGGGTCCATCGAGTATATATGTATGCAGGGCCGTAGTCATGCTGGGGTACACCGAGTATATATGTATGCTGGGCCGTAGTCATGCTGGTGTACACCGAGTATATTTATATTTGGGCCATAGTCATGCTCATGTACACCGAGTATATTTATATTTGGGCCGTAGCCATGCTCATGTACCCCGAGTATATAAGTATGTAGGGCCGTAGTCATGCTGGGGTACACCGAGTATATATGTATGATGGGCGGTAGTCATGCCGATGTACACCGAGTATGTATGTATGTAGGGCCGTAGTCATGCTCAAGTACACCGAGTATAAATCAATGTAGGGCCGTAGCCATGCTCATGTACACCGAGTATGTATGTATGAAGGGCCGTAGTCATGCTGATGTACACCGAGTATATATGTATGTAGCGCCGTAGTCATGCTGATGTACACAGAGTATATATGTATGTAGGGCCGTAGTCATTCTGATTTACACCGAGTATATATGTATGTAAGGCTGTAGTCATGCTGATGTACACCGAGAATATATGTATGTCGGGCCGTAGCCATGCTGATGTACACCGAGTATACGTGTATGTAGTGCCGTAGCCATGCTCATGTACACCGAGTATATATGTATGTAGGGCCGTAGTCATTCTGATTTACACCGAGTATATATGTATGTAGGGCCGTAGACATGATGATGTACGCCGAGTATATATGTATGTAGGGCCGTAGTATTACTGATGTACACCGAGTATATATGTATGTAGGGCCGTAGTCATGCTGAGTTACACCGAGTATATATGTATGTAGGGCCGTAGTAATACTGAGGTACACCGAGTATATATGTATGTAGGGCCGTAGTCATGATGATGTACGCCGAGTATATATGTATGTAGGGCCGTAGTATTACTGATGTACACCGAGTATATATGTATGTAGGGCCGTAGTCATGCTGAGTTACACCGAGTATATATGTATGTAGGGCCGTAGTAATACTGATGTACACCGAGTATATATGTATGTAGGACTGAAGTCATGCTGATGTACACCGAGTATATATGTATGTAGGGCCGTAGCCATGATGCCGTTCGCCGATTATATATGTATGTTGGGCCGTAGCCATGATGCCGTTCCCCGATTATATATGTATGTAGGGCCGTAGTCATGCTGATGTACGCCGAGTATATATGTATGTAGGGCCTTAGCCATGCTGAGGTACGCCGAGTATATATGTATGTAGGGCCGTAGCCATGCTGAGGTACACAGAGTATATATGTATGTAGGGCCGTAGTCATGATGATTTACACCGAGTATATATGTATGTATGGCCGAAGTGATGCTCATGTACACCGAGTATATATGCATGTAGGGCCGTAGTCATGCTGAGGTACACCGAGTATATATGCATGTAGGGCCGTAGTCGTGCTGGGGTACACCGAGTATATATGTATGTAAGGCCGTAGTCATGATGATGTACACCGAGTATATATGTATGTAGGACCGTAGTCATGCTGATGTACACCGAGTTTATATGTATGTAGTGCCGTAGTCATGCTGATGTACACCGAGTATATATGTATGTAGGACCGTAGTCATGCTGAGGTACACCGAGTATATATGCATGTAGGGCCGTAGTCGTGCTGGTGGGGTACACCGAGTATATATGTATGTAAGGCCGTAGTCATGATGATGTACACCGAGTATATATGTATGTAGGACCGTAGTCATGCTGATGTACACCGAGTTTATATGTATGTAGTGCCGTAGTCATGCTGATGTACACCGAGTATATATGCATGTAGGGCCGTAGTCATGCTGATGTACACCGAGTATATATGTATACAGGGCCGTAGGCATTCTCATGTACACCGAGTATATATGTATGTAGGACCGTAGTCATGCTGATTATCACCGAGTATATATGCATGTAGGGCCGTAGTCGTGCTGAGGTACACCGAATATATATGTATGTAGGGCCGTTGTCGTGCTTGGGTACACCGAGTATATATGCATGTAGGGCCGTAGTCATGATGATGTACACCGAGTATATATGTTTGTAGGGCCGTAGTCATGCTAATGTACGTCGAGTATATATGTATGTAGGGCCGTATTCATGCTGATGTACACCGAGTATATATGTATGTAGGGCCGTAGTCCTGCTGGGTACACCGAGTATATATGTATGTAGGGCCGTAGTCATGCTGATGTACACCGAGTATATATATATGTAGGGCCGTAGTCATGCTCATGTGCACCGAGTATATATGTACGTAGGAGTGTAGTCAATTCTCATGTTTACCGACTATATATCTATGTGGGGCCGTAGCCATGCTCATTTACACCGAGTATATATGTATGTAGGGCCGCAGTCATGCTGATGTACCTCGAGTATATATGTATGTAGGGCCGTAGTCATGCTGATGTGCACCGAGTATATATGTATGTAGGGCCGTAGTCATGCTGGGGTACACCGAGTATATATGTATGCTGGGCCGTAGTCATGCTGGGGTACACCGAGTATATACGTATGTAGGGCCGTAGCCATGCTGATGTACACCGAGTATATATGTATGTAGGGCCGTATTCATGCTGATGTACACCGAATATATATGTATGTAGGGCCGTAGTCATGCTCATGTACAGCGAATATATATCAAATGTAGGACCGTAGCCATGCTCATGTACACCGAGTATATATTTATTTAGGGCCGTAGTCATGCTGATGTACACCGAGTATATATGTATGTAGGGCCGTAGCAATGCTGATATACTCCGAGTATATATGTATGTAGTGCCGTAGCCATGCTCATGTACACCGAGTATATATGTATGTAGGGCCGTAGCAATGCAGATGTAATCCGAGTATATATGTATGTAGTGCCGTAGCCATGCTCATGTACACCGAGTATATATGTATGTAGGGCCGTAGTCATGCTCATGTACACCGAGTATATATGTATGTAGGGCCGTAGTCATGCTGATGTACACCGAGTATATATGTATGCAGGGCCGTAGCCATGCTCATGTACACCGAGTATATGTAGGGCCGTAGTCATGCTGAGGTTCACCGAGTATATATGTATACAGGGCCGTAGTCATGCTGATTTGCACCGAGTATATATGTATGCAGGGCCATAGCCATGCTCATGCACACCGAGTATATATGTATGCAGGGCCGTAGTCATGATGATGTACGCCGAGTATATATGTATGTAGGGCCGTAGCCATGCTCATGTACACCGAGTATATATGTATGTGGGGCCATAGCCATGCTGATGTACACCGAGTGTATATGTATGCAGGGCCGTAGTCATTCTGATGTACACCGAGTATATATGTATGTAGGGCCGTAGTCGTGCTGAGGTACACCGAGTATATATGTATGTAGGGCCGTAGTCGTGCTGAGGTACACCGAGTATATATGTATGTATGGCCGTAGTCATGCTCATGTACACCGAGTATATATGTATGTAGGGCCGTAGTCATGCTGATGTACACCGAGTATATATGTATGTAGCGCCGTAGTCATGCTGAGTTACACCGAGTATATATGTATGTATAGCCGTAGTAATGCTGATGTAGACCGAGTATATATGCATGTAGGGCCGTAGTCATGCTGATGTACACCGAGTATGTATGTATGTAGGGCCGTAGCCATGCTGAGGTCCGCCGAGTATATATGTATGTAGGGCCGTAGTCATGCTGGTGTACGTCAAGTGTATATGTATGTAGGGCCGTAGCCATGCTGAGGTACGCCGAGTATATATGTATGTAGGGCCGTAGTCATGCTGATGTACGCCGAGTATATATGTATGTAGGGCCGTAGCTATGCTGAGGTACACCGAGTATATATGTATGTAGGGCCGTAGTCATGATGATTTACACCAAGTATATATGTATGTAGGGCCGTAGACATGCTTAGGTTCACCGGGTAAATATATATGTAGGGCCGTAGCCATGCTGAGGTACACCGAGTATATATGTATGTAGGGCCGTAGTCATGATGATGTACGCTGAGTCTATATGTATGTAGGGCCGTAGCCGTGCTGAGGTACACCGAGTATATATGTATGTATGGCCGTAGTCGTGCTGATGTACACCGAGTATATATGTATGTAGGGCCGTAGTCATGCTTGGGTACATCGAGTATATATGTATATAGGACCGTAGTCATGCTGAGGTACACCGAGTATATATGTATGTAGGGCCGTAGTCATGATGATTTACACCGAGTATATATATATGTAGGGCCGTAGTCATGCTGAGGTACACCGAGTATATATGTATGTAGGGCCGTAGTCATGATGATGTACGCCGAGTATATATGTATGTAGGGCCGTAGACATGCTGCGGTACACCGAGTATATATGTATGTAGGGCCGTAGTCATGATGATGTACGCCGAGTATATATGTATGTAGGTCCTAGCCATGCTGAGGTACACCGAGTATATATGTATGTGGGACCGTAGTCATGCTGAGGTACACCGAGTATATATGTATGTAGGGCCATAGTCATGCTGAGGTACACCGAGTATATATGTATGTAGGGCCGTAGTCATGATGATGTACGCCGAGTATATATGTATGTAGGGCCGTAGTCATGATGATGTACACCGAGTATATATGTATGTAGGGCCGTAGTCATGCTGTGGTACACCGAGTATATATGTATGTAGGGCCGTAGTCATGATGATGTACGCCGAGTATATATGTATGTAGGTCCTAGCCATGCTGAGGTACACCGAGTATATATGTATGTGGGACCGTAGTCATGCTGATGTACACCGAGTATATATATAGGGCCGTAGTCATGCTCATGTACACCGAGTATATATGTATGTAGGGCCGTAGTTATGCTGATGTACACCGAGTATATATGTATGCAGAGGGCCGTAGTCATGCTGATGTACATCGAGTATATATGTAGGGCCGTAGTCATGCTCATGTACACCGAGTATATATGTATGTAGGGCCGTAGTCATGCTGAGGTACACCGAGTATATATGTATGTAGGGCCGGAGTCATGCTGATGTACACCGAGTATATATGTATGTAGGGCCGTAGTCATTCTGAGGTACACCGAGTATTGATGTATGTAGGACCGTAGTCATGCTGATGTACACCGAGTATATATGTATGTAGGGCCGTAGTCATGCTGATGTACACTGAGTATATATGTATGTAGGGCCGTAGTCATGCTGGGGTACACCGAGTATATATGTATGTAGGACCGTAGTCATGCTGAGGTACACCGAGTATATATGTATGTAGGGCCGTAGTCATGCTGATGTACACTGAGTATATATGTATGTGGGGCCGTAGTCATGCTGATGTACACTGAGTATATATGTATGTGAGGCCGTAGTCATGCTGAGGTACACCGAGTATATATGTATGTAGGGCCGTAGTCATGCTGATGTACACTGAGTATATATGTATGTGGGGCCGTAGTCATGCTGAGGTACACCGAGTATATATGTATGTAGGACCGTAGTATTGCTGAGGTACACCGAGTATATATGTATGTAGGGCCGTAGTCGTGCTGAGGTACACCGAGTATATATATGTAGGTTCCTTAGCCATGCTGATGTACACCGAGTATATAGGTATATAGGGCCGTAATCATGCTGAGGTACACCGAGTATATATATGTATGTAGTGCCGTAGTTGCGAGTGTCATAGTTGATTTGATTTAAACATATTTAATTGCCAATATTTTACAGACAGAATAATATCCACATACATACAATAGAAATATTATAATGACAAATGGGTCGGGTAACAAGTCCTACCAACATTAGTGTCATAGTTCCTATGGTGGGTACCTACCTTAGAGCTACGATGCCATCATTTTTAGGATAGGTATCAGCGTCGACCGCATCAATAGGGATTCTGAAGATGCTCAAGCAATGCCTGCATGAACATCTGCCGTATTCCTTAAATATCGCACGTACATGCATAAAGCTTAACAAAGAGAAGAATATCTCGTCGATCTAAGCAATTTGTGTACGATTTCATATTCAGCAGACATATTTTTCTTGAATGTTTATCTTTTGAAATATCGCGCGCTGTGCCGTTCTGTATTTGGAAACGTAAACCCGCCCAAAACTGACACAATCGAACAACGTTAACCGGAAATTGTCAGGTGTGTGTAGGGCGGGGTTAAGTTTCCAAATATGGAAGGAGACGTCAAACCAGAACGAGATTATTTTGAACGTAAACAATGGAAACGACATAAAATAACAGTGACCTTCGAACACCGATTATATCGGCGTGTATTTTCTCGTTTTGGTGATTTTTGTGCATGCAGTTGTGGTATTTAAGGTTTGTTCCATTGAAATACGGCGGTTGTTTATTGTAGGCATTGCGTGATGCTTCCAGAAACCTCGCCGGAAAAGTGCGTATGGGGTAGTCTGATACCCTTCCCCTACTGCGCTCGCTACTCTCTCTCTTCGAAGAGAGAGTAGCGAGCGCAGTAGGGGAAGGGTACCAGACTACGTATGGGGTCGGTCCGGAGTCCTACCTATTTCTAAAGGTACATGAATCATGCTCTATGGTCATACAACCATAGGAGTCATGCTTCTCCTGTCTAGTAGAGCCATAATCATGCTGAGGTACAAAGAGCATATTTTTTAACTAAATAATCATCATAATTAAATACAAACATTCACCAACACTAGAAAAAACATTAGTATGAATAAATCAGTCATTATAAGAAGACACTGTGGTGCCTTAGGTTAATAAACATATTGAGTATATGTGATTGACCTATGTTTTCAGGGTTTGATCAACGTTCGTGCTTAAGAGAAACACACCGTGTGTTATAGTCATCATACTAGTTAACCCTAACCCTAACCCTAGTTGTGGATAATGTGATATGAATAAAACCTCATTATTTACAGTTTCATTGTTTTGGAGTCTTATCATTTCAACTTACAATATTGGTATATATAGAGGATCTTACATTAGTACTCATTCATTATTGAATATATTAAACGAATTGGCAACATGATATAATGCGAGGCTCTTGTCGAGCAGGTCATTATATCATTTTTGCTAACGAGTTTAATAAATTCAATAATGAATGAGAACGAATGTTAGATTATATTTATTACAAAACTCACATATCGTGACTGTCGCTGTAACGCGTGAAACCGACATAAACCGTGGGAATTGGATCATAGTCATTATCGATTTTTTTTGACGGCGCATACTAGGCTTATTTGCATACTTATATAACTAGTGGTATATCGAAAATATAGAATTGTGTTATTCCACTCCCACACCGTAAATTATGTGATAAATAATGAAAGAGTAAGTGGTACAGCATAAGTACACCGTTTCTACACCTACTGACGACGATGTATATATATATAACTTACATATATATATATATATATATATATATATATATATATATAACTTACATATTTTGAGAATCCAAACTCTATAGACACAATATAAACAGCTTTAACTAGCCAGACCAAACCCCAAAACTCACAATTCATTCTGGGCATATTCAATCACGGGTATTTGAATAACTCGTGAATTGTATGCGCATGTATTTACATGAGTTTTTCTTGTTCTCTTTTTCTTACCATTTATTTTCTCCTCGCTTTCCTCGTAACAACTTTCTTAAAATAGCAGAATATATAGCTCCTTGACGTTCTCATTTTTGTGCTCAGCTATACGTACTCAGCTACCATTCTGATTCCTTATCCTTGATTATTTATTCTGCTTTATTTTCTTACTTTTCATGATTAAAATATTTATGTTACTTAGCCATATCAAAATGTGTCTTCTTTGAAAGGAGATGAATTTATATCAGCTTTGATAAGCTTGTTTTCAGATCCTTACTATTATAATGTGTATATAATATATGTGAACATTATGACATAAATATTGTTTAAACCAACTCGTGAATGTGCCTTTGGTTGTAAACGACATATGACCTGAACAAATGGACAGATTTGACTAACTGTTTTGTAGTGTAATTTTGCCGTTGTTTGGCGTGTTAGTTTCTTTAAGTTAATATGTATCTGCAATTATAATAGGAATAAGTACATCGATGATGTATAGCACAATTGCACCCCCAACCAATTGTCATACAAATTACAAAAATTAACATGCAATCTATATTCATACTCTGGTTCTTGAAATTAGCACACTGTGTTACACCATCCACTAACAACACATACATATGCATATCACAAGTCCAACAAGGGTAAATGCATCATCATTTTGAAGTACTCTTAAAGGTCAGTGGCCATCCCTTTTTTTATAGTAGGATCAACTAAGAAATATAACACCGGATAGTCCCAGTAAGAAACACATTTGTAAATCCGTCATGAAATGATATATAAAAATAAATAAGTATTGTTTGCACGACATAGATAAATTTTACTACCTCACAGGAAATGCGGTTTATCTGATTTGAATAGTTGCGCGACTGTTGCAAGATAAGTGATCAATTTATGACCAGGGTCCGTATTCATAAAGATTCATAGAAATATCTTACCTTTTGTCAAAGTTCATCATTTTTTTTAAAAACATTTTTCTATCGATTTAATACGTTTTCTTAATAATAACGACGTTTGTAATGTCTCTGAGAGGTTAATAAGGATATTTAAAAATGTGTAAAAATCATAAATGTTGACTTAAATAATATTTTCCACTTACGATACTTCATGAATATACGGACCAGGCTTCCGTATTAATACAGTTTCTTAGACATATCTTAACTTTCGACAACGTTTATCACTTTTTTAAACATTTTTCTATCGATTTAATACGTTTTCTTAATATTGCTAATAAGGTTATGGATGAATAAAACCTACAGCTCTTAAAATATGTGTGGTGTCTCTGAGAGGTTAATAAGGATATTTAAAAATGTGTAAAAAACTTAAATGTTGACTTAAGTAATATTTTCCACTTAAGTTGCTTTATGAATACGGGCCCAGGCTTCCGTATTAATAAAGCTTCTTAGACATATCTTAACTTTTGTCAACGTTTATCACATTTTTAAATACATTTTTCTATCGTTTTAAAACATCTTATATTTATATTTTTAACTGGATGCCCCCAATGAAAACAATCAAATTTGACGAAAAAGGGGCCATAACTCCGGTAATACTTGGTCGATTTTGACGCCAAAACGATATGCACATCTTGACATCATAGGTAGGTATCCTGTAAAGTTTCGAAGCAATCGGTTGAAAACTGTGGGAAGAGATAGACACACAAACTATTCGGGACGGAAGGACGGACAAAAGGACGGAAGAAAGGACGGACGGAAAGACGGAAGGAAGGAAGGAAGGACGGGCGGATATGTCTTAAGCTATATGCCCCCTCACCATTCGGTGGTTTTAGTTTAAACATATTTATTTTACATCGATTGCGAAACAAGTTATTGCAACTTAGATTAATCACTCCCGATGGCTTCCTGGGTAGAACCAGTACTAAGCAATGTGGATTAATTATCTTGCTCAAGGATAAATAACGTGGCCGCGGCGAGGATTTAACCCACGACCTCTCGATCTGGAGTTCGGCGCTCTACCACTGGACCACGCACTACACACTGGACCACGCACTCCACTCGGCGGTTGGGGCATAAAAATCCTATGGATTAATTAACCACACAGCTAAATATTTATCTTAAAATATATGCTCTGTAGAGTCGCTGAGAGGTTAATAACGATATTTGTTAATATGTAAATATCTTAAATTTGACTTAAGTAATATTTTATATTTAAGTCGCTTTATGAATATGAGCCCTGGGGACTAATTTACCTGTTCAAACGTTTCTACGTCATTAAATAAAATCTTTTATTACATTTTCATCGGTGAAAGATTGGGATTTCTCAGTGAAAGAATATTCATAATCGCTAAATATTATTAACTAACTCCGAACACAAAAATATCTAACCGTGAAGCTGAATTATGACGTCAATACAGTGGTGCTGACGTCGAAGTCATCCGCCGATAACGCGAATAATTTCGGTTAAAATCATGCATAAACTGATAATGTATTCTAACACGACCTCCGCAGTCTTTCATGTACACAAAGAAGAGAGACAGCTGTATGTTTTTCTACGATAAAATACAGCTGTTCCATTAATTCCCCGCGTATATTTCATCTGTTGGAAGCGCCACGTTACATGACGTCACTTGGTAAATATACGTCACGAAGACAACTTGACAGTAATTTTAATGAAATGTTAATTACAACAAATTAACCCATCATATGCATCAGTACATATAACATTAATAAGCATCTTGAACAAGATGAGAACGTTTGACACCATACATCGCAAGCTATATGACATAAGCAATGACTTAATTGTTTGTCACGTGACTACTAGTGTAATGAAACGTAGAACTTTGCATACTGGGGCGCTCAATAGAACAGCCTGTAAACATAGAAGCCTGATTACCTTGACCTCCGAGATAATATACAGTGCCCCAACAATAGCGTAAACAATGGGATTATTGTTGTTAGAATCGAAATAATAAATAGTACCTGTACAGTTCGTCGTTCGAATGCGAGTAATTAAATTACTACGCATCCGAACTCATAACTGTATTTTATTCACCGATAAAACAAAATACAATTAGTCGTTCGGATGCGAGTATTTAAATTACTACGCATCCGAACTCCTAACTGTATTTTATTCACCGATAAAACACAGGTACGTATTTATTATTTCTTAAATAATTAGATTAATTGACTGCTGTGTTCGATTATAGGGAGATCCTTCGCTCGATGGTAGACGTGTTCTGTTTTTTCACTCACTGGCATACGCTCGTTCGTGAAAAGAACCACACGTCTACCATCTCGTGAAGGATTTCCCTATAATCGATCCCAGCAGTTAAATAATCTATCTCTATATTTGCGTGTTTCAACAGACTTTGCGATGGGTGAATTGTTAGAATATATCGTTATGTTTTGATTCGGAATTTAGAAAAAAAAAAATGAAACACCGTGGCCATATAACTTTAAATGAGATCACTAATAAATTGTTGGGTGTAGTAGTCTTCGGCAACTAGTCAACTCTCATACTCTTTTTCAATACCCACGTCATTAGTGCTAACCCATTTATTCTTAGGCATTTGTTACACTGACTTGTCTTCCCATGCTTCGAATCAGTATCAGTAATACTATTTTATCTGGTCACCTTTAGAATCATCAAGCCCAAAATAGGTGGCTACTGCATCAGTCTATGCTAGTGGGCGTGGGCGGTGTTGCCCTCTAGGATGTTGCTTCAGAAACACCCTCGTCTAAGTAGGAATTATTAACGATATCGAAATTAAAATAATTTCTCTTGTCATAAATTGTTATTATTTCTCCAGTTTCAATAGACAGATGCAAATCGAGAAAAGAAGTCTCATTTTCAGATATGTTAGCTTTATTAAGTAGAAGTCTTTTAGGGTATATATTATTTACCATAGAACGACAGAAATAAATGTATCATCCAGAGTCCAAGAGGTGTTATTAAAGACTTCGATGACATCTGCCTGATGAGAATCTGGTGAAAGACTCGACATGAAATCTCTTTAGAATACAAAAACAAATTTTCGACAAGAGGACACAGTTAGTGCCCATACGGATACCAACACTTTGTCTATAAACCATAGTTCCAGACCTGACGAAAAACCGAGTTTGTCCATTTACTCTACTGGTTGTGTTTGTTGTTCCAAAGGATCTGCCTTTTCAGTATGTATTTACATTTGTTTTTACGCACACGCTTTTAGTATTGAGAAACGGATTTAGAATATACATGCGAATTTGACAGTAATCACTCAGTGTGTCTGATCATAATTAGGAAAATACAAATTTATATCAGAAAAACATGAATTAAAAGCAACTTTGGACATATTTATAGTTTATACAGACATTATTAGAATACCCTAAACTACCAAGTTTGAATTTTCCCGACTCGAGGATCTCATTTCAAAATCGTTGTTTATACATTCATGAGCAATGTGGGTTAATTAAATAATTTAACTGTAATTTTGTAATTTCATGTGCACACCGATGACAGGCTAACAATAATATGTAGTGAGTAGGCATTTAGAATTGCGATTTGTCTTCTATGTTAATGGTATGGAAAGAGGCGTAGGTACATGCCGAAAGCATGTCATCATCTGGAATTTACCTTCGTTTTCCAGAACAAGTCACTCTAGTAAACTCCTTTTAAAGCAGAAACACGTATACTTTAAATGCAATGTAGCGTGTCCGTGGTAGAGGGGTTAACGACGTTGCGTTGTAAACCTTCTCGCCTCTCACCGCTGCGGGTTCGAATCCCACTGGGAGCTCGACTTGTAAGTGAGGAAGTGTCGATTCTTACGGATGGCGGGAGGTATACAGTACTGGTTCTACCCAGGAAAAGTGGGTGATCTCCACCACAAAAATTGACCGTCATATATAACATTGCATGTGTTGAAAATGACGTGAAACACCATACAACAAACAAACAAATTAAACGTAAGGTAACATACATTATACAAATGTATGTGATTATTTGTATTTGCAAGCTTGTGTTTCAACGTTTTTGAAAGGAGCTGGTAAAGTAAAGGTTATCATGTTGCAATTTGTTTTACAGTTAACGTCGGCAGCGATCGTCCAGTTGATAGAAGGACGGTCGATTTTGAACCACAGAACACGCGTCTGAGCCTTCAGGTCTCACACCTCTATTATCTCCCCTGAAAGCTCACGGATCTAGAGACAAAAGGAAAACAGAAAATAATGCTATATTTTTCTCAATTTTAGGCAAATTTTAATTTAAAAAATAGGTTTTCTTTGCTTTAGCATACATCTGCAGTGTAGGGATATATTAATCGGAAGAATACTTACACATGAACCTTATATGTCACTTTGCTTCAGATAAGTCCACATTACCTCACCGATTATGTCACTCAACGTCATACTGGCTGACTTGACGGCTGTTCGGGACGAGACAGTCGAAATTCCCTACCTACCCCTCGACTTCGATGGTGTCAGACGTTTCAACTTTGAGAGAGGACTTAGTGGTGAGGCTTTTTATTGCCTATTTTATACGGGTTAAGACGGAGTCACTGTTTTTCCAGTCATCAAAGATGTTAAGCTTTCAATGTAAGGTGTTGAATTCTAAAATACCAAACATTGATGGTGTCGGATGATTCAACTTCAAGAGAGAAATATGTAGTGAGTTGTTTTAGTTGTATGATTTATTAAAGTAGGTATACAAGTCGAGCATGAAATGAAGCTTTCACAGAACACAGTCAACCAAATAGAATTAAATTAAATAACAATGTTAATAAGCAAGGCATGTACCACCACAAACACAAACGGGTTGACAATAGGGCTACGGCCTTGGAACTGTCAGTGGTAAAAAGCCGCTAAACCCGGTTCTTGGGTCCACCAAACCTCACTCGCACCTTATTGGCATCCCGATAAAACGGGACAGTGGAAATAGAGATATACAACTGTGTTTTAGCTGTTCAATCATCAGCCGTGAAACGCTAAAATTTGCTAGATCACAAAGGTGTAAATACTAAAAATCACTATTTAGCATTGTTTTAAAATCATAGCATTTTGCTTTTTTGTTTTGTGTAAATCATCTTTCAAACCTGCTTATACACCAATAAACTTTTGTTTTTGTACGCATTTATTTTTGTTATAAGCAATATACCACCAGGAAAGACATTTTCAATGAATGAGAGGATATTAATAAATTATTTTTTATACGTGTAATTTGAAATGTATTAAAACGGTTTTTGTGTAAGGTGTGAATAGGGGTTGTCCTCTCCGACCCGACGGGGAGAATACACGGGACACCAAGGGACACCTTACGGTGTTTCAAAAAAAGGCAACAAATCTTCTTACAAAGAAATAATGCCACGGTTTTAGAAATTGGACAGGAACGTTAGAAGCTATGGTGCGTGCTATTTTTATATCGAAATAATGTTGGTGGCCATTTTGAAATGCATAGTGTAAATACCGTTTTCACCATGTGTACGCCAACTTACGCCGATATATACATGTGTCACACATAGAAATGGCAAGTCTCATTATTCTGCAGGTTATCCCGAATTACTCGTTATAATGATACTATAATCGTATTATTTTTTTACAGGTTTTGGGTCTGAGTTCTGGATAGAAGTGGAGATCAAACACTTCAAGCCCATTGGTCAGTTCCGATCTGTGGATCACTCAGATGCAATGAAGCCTTCGGACTACCCGGGCCAAAGCGAGATAGTGAGCAAGTACTGCCCGTACCCGGTACCTTCACAGTATGAACTCATGTATGACAAACACTTGGTAAGTAGACGGATGAATCATTGATCAGTTGTAAAAGTAGGTATACAAGTCAAACAGGAAATGTAGTATACAAGTCAAACAGGAAATGTAGCTTTCTCAGAACACAGTCAACCAAAACACGCAATAAAACAAACAGAACAGTTATTGCAATGTTAATAAGCAAGGCCGGTACCAACCAAAACACGCAATAAAACAAACAGAACAGTTATTGCAATGTTAATAAGCAAGGCCGGTACCAACCAAAACACGCAATAAAACAAACAGAACAGTTATTGCAATGTTAATAAGCAAGGCCGGTACCAACCAAAACACGCAATAAAACAAACAGAACAGTTATTACAATGTTAATAAGCAAGGCCGGTACCAACCAAAACACGCAATAAAACAAACAGAACAGATATTACAATGTTAATAAGCAAGGCCGGTACCAACCAAAACACGCAATAAAACAAACAGAACAGTTATTGCAATGTTAATAAGCAAGGCCGGTACCAACCAAAACACGCAATAAAACAAACAGAACAGTTATTACAATGTTAATAAGCAAGGCCGTTACAAACTAAACCACGCAATAAAACAAACAGAACAGTTATTACAATGTTAATAAGCAAGGCCGGTACCAACCAAAACACGCAATAAAACAAACAGAACAGTTATTACAATGTTAATAAGCAAGGCCGGTACCATCACAAACACAACGGGTTGACAATAGGACAACCGCCATGGAAGGGTCAATGGCAAAAGGTGTGTGTTGGGGGTGGGGGTGTGTGGAAGGAGGGGGACGGGTAAAGCAGGTTTTAGGGTGCACCAAACCTCACTCTTACATTGTTGTCATCCCAATAAAAAGGGACAGTGTAAATAAAGATACACCACCAGTAATACCTTACCTTTCTCTATCAGTTAAAAGTAAATATTCCATTTGTCCAGATTACCGTTTGAGTCAAATATATGATAAGTGAGTAATGAATGAATAGTATATACATGTATATATTCTTACCATAGACTGCACTTGGAAAGTATGTACACTGATAAATTAAAACAAAAGAAGCAGATAATTAACTCGTATTTCTATTTTGAATGTTTCAGTATTGTTTACATACACTCAAGGGATATGAAAACGCAACACGGGAATTTCCGCTATATATTGTATGTACAATATGCTGCTTTTAATCGAATGGTACATGGCTAAGTATGACCTTTCCTTTTGGAAAAAATACTAAAACAACAAATAATACAGCAAATAGTATTCCTTCAATGTTTCATTATTCACAGAGTACGCGTTTGGCTCAATCATGTAAGTAAACTTAGGATGTAACTTTTTGCAAACTAATTACGTTAAATATAGTACTGAACTAGCTCAATTTTTCAAACAGCTAATTCAACATTTATGAAGTTCTTGTTACAAAGTGTAGTGTGATTAAAATGTCTACAACATCACAGTTGTGTCCTTTTTCTAGTTAACTGCAACTTTCTTTTTAAAAAACATCTTGGGATTTCTTTGGAATATTATGTGCAATTAAGTGTGCAGTATATACAATATATAGCGGAAATTCCCGTGTTGCGTTTTCATATCACTTGAGTGTACATAGTAATATATAATATTCAGTTAAAAGGGTATTATTCTGGGTTATTCAACGATTGATATCGAAGCATTTTCATAGCATTTAGTGCAATAGCAATAGTAATTGGTATTTCATTTATTAATTTTCCATACAGCCTGTTTCATTCTTCTCTAATTCACTTACTTTTTTTTATTTTTTTTTTTTCATTCAGGGTGTCTCATATAAAGGCAACACAAGCCAGGGCATGGACAGTATCGAGCCCTGCGAGAAGACCCCTACAGCTTTCCCAAACTGCACTCTTCAAGAGATCAGTCTGTGTTCTGCTCGGAGCCAGGACCCCTCAGAGATATGTTCCAGAACATAAAGGCTGATGATTACAAAACAACGGAGACTGTATGGGAGAAGAGATCTGAAAGGTAAATCAACGTTCCAGAATCAGTATTTTTTTATGAAGTACAAAAATAGATTTATTTAGAATCAGTCTACTTCAGAAATCGGTACATTTAAGGAACATTCTAAAAGCATGTCAAGACAATTCTGGAATTAATATATATTTCTTTCAAAAAAATAGGTCTATTCAGAAAGTTATTGAATCAGTACATTTTAGAAAATTGAAGGAATTAATATATTTCAGTTTGGTCAACACATGTCCTGAGATTTTGTTTTCGCTTACTATCTGAACTAAAAAATATGCATAAACCGACCTAACAGTTGATTGTGAAGGACGACAATGGCCGGTCACCACGGTTACCGTTATGCTTCACGTGCTGTGCCAACATCGACTGTAAAGATGTTTGTAAGAATTACCATGACGACAGATGTGATATGGTTAGGTAAGCAATACAAGCACTGTAGCTTTTTTAATATTCTTCTGTAAGGTAATGTCACACTGTGTATGCAGGAAACCCCGTACTGAGTAATCGCTGACATACTGAAATAAGTTTTTCAAAAAGTTTAGATTGAGTTTTTATTGAATGTCTGTATATCCCATAACAATCAGTTTTAAGGGTTTATACATTTTATTTTGGAAACAGTCTTTATTTCTCCTTTCATACTTTTTTTATATCCGTTATTGTAATGTTTCGCTTATCACCATTTCCCATTCCAATTAAATATACATGTTTAAGGGCTGTACAATAAATACTGAAAAGTGAGTGGATCCCTTGGAAGCAACAAACATAAACAAGAGATAAAAGTAGCAGACTCGGTTTTATTGAGTCTGTTCATGAGAGGTAATGTAGGTGCAACACCTCTCACGCCTCCTAGCACCGGCATAAGCTATATTTTACTTTAACAACATCATTCATTTGTTCGTTCGATCGATCGCTCGCTCGCACGCTCGCTCGTTCGTTCGTTCGTTCGTTCGTTCATTCACTCAATGTATGTTTGTGTTTTGTTATAGACGCCAAAAAACACCCTATCGATGTTGACGAAAAATCGGAAAGGAAGCGTGGTTGACTTCATGGAAAAAGTACGAGTCTCATATTTTGTGTGACGTAGACGGTTCTGCGTGTGGAACCGAGAGGAAGAAATTAACTACCAAAAAGGTGAAACCCGTAATCCTGTTAGTAATAGTTCGTACAAAGTCGGCTTTTCTCGGAAAGTGTCCGTATTTATACGTTTGTCCGTATTTTCCCGTAGAGAAAACACAAGACTGTGCTGTTGTAGACGTTTTAATCACAGTATACTTTGTAACACAAAATGCATATATTTATAGTCACGCCTTGAACATTTGAGCCACTTTTGTACTTTATTTAATATACAGAGATTGCAAAGGTCCATTATCATATTCTTTTTTACATACTAGGATTTGTTTACCTTCCTGAGCCAGACGAATATTCTATTAATATTGAAACTTTGAAGGGATAACATGTAGATGTGTTGTATGTTGATTTAGTCATTTTTTCCGAAAGAAAATGTCTAATGTAGCCATGTACCATTCGATTAACAGCACCATATTAAACATACAATATATAGCGCAAATTCCTGAGTTGCGTTTCGTTTTTCCTTTACTATATATATGTTTGATGTATTTGTTTATCATGTACGGTTTTATGCTGGCTGTGTCCGATGAATACAAAACTTCATGTTTCACATTTGTATCTACTTGCATCTCTTGTTTTTGAGGCTAAAATTTGATGAAAACTTTCAACTCCTCCTGTATTCATGTTATAGGGATGACATTATATAAAGAAACAAAAAGTCTAGTAAGCTACAACGCGAGTACTCACTGACCTGGCAGAAACCAGAGAAGAATAAACTGAAAAGAGCGGCGCGAAAGAACAAGATTGAAGACAAACATTAAACATCACATTTCCTTTCATGGTTTTAGATAGACGTCATCATAGGTCCACACTCTGTCCGGGTCATTGCACAATCAAAGAGGAAAGTATAGTGGCCAACTGTAAATGGGTCAACCACTAAATATGCAATGCGTTGTAAAATAATAGGGTCATAAACACGTTTGATAAACTTTCGAACAGGTTAAATAAAGATAGTATGAACGTGATTATAATCATGCAAGGATCTTACGAAGTTTGTAAATCACGTCAGTATAAAATTCAGTCCTTGTCGCAAAAGAGTTCTTGAATTATTTAAGGTAGATCAAGGTTACGATAATAACGTTTTGCAGAAGTTTATGGTAACGGTAGTCCTGATGAAGTAGCTTTTTATTTACAAAAACATTACTAATGTTGAAGTCCTCAACTCGACTACAAGATCTAGAGAAACGAGGAAAGTTCCTTCCTGTGTCACTTAATTCGGATATATCCCGCACTAAGAAGATGGTTCCTGTTTAGATTGTTTCCATTTCGTTCACCATGGAAATTGTTCCTTTCGCAAATTATTGACTGCTTAAAAACATCTAAACAACTAAAACATGAACATCCATGTGTTGATTGACATCAAACGTGTATAACTCCATTTGGGATTCTTTTGATATGATTATTGCATTATTATTTATGTAGCCGGACTGAATATCTGGGTCCTGCTATACAAGAGACAACTCGCCAAAAAAAAGTCCTATCGAATTTACTTATTTATTTCATGTTTTCCAGGATTTTTCAACATGAATGTGACGGATGCAGAGTATGCAGAGAGCCCATTATACCAGTTTGACGTTGGAATAGAATGCCCAAACAATTTTCGTCTCACATTCACATACCTACTGGCGACGCTCCAGTATTAGCGAAAGACATTTTATGGACATAGCTTCCACGTAGTTGTTACGGATTCCTAAACCTGGAGAAATATCCATGGAAAATATTGTGTCAGATCTATCAGGTGTATGCAACAGTAAATGGAAGGAATTGACATGTTAAACTATAAGAGGTTATGAATTGTGCAGTTGCTTGTGCTTCCTTTTCAAGTTAATCTAGAACTGTTCATATAAAGTGGTGCATATACACTTATTTGACTGACTTTCCTTGAGAACGCATGTTCTGCCAAGAGTCGGGTATTTTTAACGGTTGTTGATTGTGCCGCCTTTTGCATAGTTAATCCAAAAGTAACAACTGTTTATATAAAATGAAGATTATACAATTACTGCAACTTATTATTCATGAACATTGATGCTTTTATATTAAAAGAAGTATGAGATTTTACAGCGAAGCCAGACATGACAACAACCGAGTCGTTAGTCACGACCCCTACTCCAAATGAGCCTGCACACTTCTCTCTCTTGTTTATAGAAGTGTTTTCCGGGGTAATGTTGTTACTTTTCTTCCTATTGGTATTTGGTGTGTTTTAGAAACAAGATTTGTTGTCAATTGGTTTTTGTTACATAACTTTAAAAACAATTACGATTATCGTTAACGCCTTTACCTTTTAATTAGTCTGTAACATGATATGTTGTGTGAATTAATACATTTGTATCATGTCTTGTGCTGTTATTATCCAACCAAATATATATTTTATATGTTCCTGTTTAAAACAACAAACATTATTCATTTGCATTATATTTAGCGGAAAGCTCGAGGTAGTCGCCAACGCTTATGTTTTGATATTTGGTATAAAAATCACGTGCGTCTAAATTGTGAAATGTGATTGTACTGATTAAATATGTACATTTATATTAACTTATTTGTGTCTGTCTACGGTACATCTTTAATAATATTCACTTTTACCCTTTATATTTTTTCAACAATTTTAATTAAAGCATTTAGTGATTTAAATATTGTCCCTTGTTAAATATACCGTCAGTAGAATAAAGCCTAGTACAGGTAGATGAAATTTCATCCCTCATTTCTTTTGTCTGATGTTTCCTGATCACTTTACACATTTAATAAGGAAATCCATCAGAAAAATATACGACCCTTTTGTATTACAACGCACTTCATGCTTAGTGATTGGCCCCTATACGGTCAGTCAGTCCTCTTTCTTTTTTCATATTCGATGACCGGACAACCTCGAGGGACTCTATAATTACCTATTAAAACCCTGCAAAGGAAGGTAGATACATGAACTTTCACCCATTCAGATTTTTTCTTGGGTTGTATCTTAGATTGTTTCTCTTTTGAACTGCTGTGGTTGTTCAGTACAATTCTGAGGTGTTTCTAATTATTTATAAATATATCTTAATAACAACTCTTAAGTATATCGTTTGGTAATTTCTCTGGATATGGACTTTATTATTAGAGATTTCTTTTTGATGACATGTACTTTTATTTACTCTGTCCTGTCAATTTGGGCGTGAAGACATGGCAATAGAGAGGTTGTGTACACATAAAATCGATTTAAGCTAACCAGTAGGCCGTATTGCTTACTGACCGTTCCCAGTCGGTAACCCTGTCTTTACCATGTTTTCTGTTTTGTATTTTTCTTTTCACTGAATGTTATTTTGCTTTCATTTCGAAGTACAATGCGGACCTACGGTGTCATTGGGTTTGGGTGCTGTGCTTTCTATAGGACCATTATTCATATTTTTATATGGCGCCAACGTGAATAAACATTCCAGACCAAGCCTCCCCGAAGAACTATTGGTTTTATTAACATTAAATTTTAGTTTCCATCTCTAACAATAATCTTATTCAGGTGTTTCAAAAAAACAAAACTATATCATCAGCATGAAGCAAAATGAAACGTTTCGTCATATACAATGCCATCAAATCCACTGAACATAAAATGTTCTTATTTATCATTTAAAAACATAGCAAAAAGAAATAGGGACAAACATTCTCCTTGACGCACACTAGCCATACATAAAAATGTATTACTTAATGTTGTTGTATTTGTCACGTGACTTTCAGCTTTCGTCATGTGATGATAGTATTTATATATATATATAAACATTATACCGGTAGTAGTTTATTTTTGTTTCATTGAAAAAATGCCCACGATGTTACGACGATATATTTGTTTCAAATATATGTTTTTGATGAAAATTAAATGTTAATGTTAATTGTTCTAATTATTCGTTTGTATATTAAAAATGCATATGCAATAAAAAGGTTATTAAAGTCGCGCAATTATTATGCGGAAGAACTTGTGCATATATCCCAATACAAATCTAATAACCTATAAATATTCGTATTTTGATAGGTTTCTCTACACCGAAAATTGCGATTTGACGGCATACAGGGTGATGTCTTTACTCTATGCAGGAAAGAAGTATGACGTCGGGGCTCTGGTGGAGAAGTGTAAGGAATACCTGGAATCGGAAATATCCATTGAAAATGTATGCGTGATTCTTCAACAGGCTTACATGTTCGATGAACAGGATCTGGTTCAGCAGTGCTTGTCTTGTGTTCAAGAACGGCGACCGAGTGTTAAAGTCTACAGCTAAAAATGGGCCGAAGAGGAATGCAGAAGAACAAGGAAAGACGTGAACGACCTAAATGCTAGAAGGGCTCTCGGTGTCGATTTAGTTAAATCAGATTTCCTTGCATGACATTGGACCGTTTCACCTCCAATGTCATGACATTGGACCGTTTCACCTCCAATGTCATGATATTGGACTGTTTCACCTCCAATGTCATGACATTGGACTGTTTCACCTCCAATGTCGGACTGTTTCACCTCCAATGTCGGACTGTTTCACCTCCAATGTCGCTGAAAGCGAAATCCTATCATCAAAAGAAAAGGTGAACGTTTTTCTTAAATTAACAAGTAAGAAAGAGGGGTGGGTACTTATTTAATGACAAAGCTCGCAAAATGAAGAGAAGGAGAGTAAATAATGTCAGGCTAAACACGCAGGAAAATAATTGTTGGAGTTCTGTACGTACTGATGCTATTGACTTTGAATGTTCAGAGTGTGTTTTATTAATAGGTGGGAGTTTAAATACACCTGCACTTTTAGTAAGCGTCAGCGGCAAATTGGAAATTTTGGACAACGATGATAACTCCTTGCTGTCTATGTCCCCTACGGCTTTCCATACTATGGATATTATTCTAGATCATGATTCCAATACATTATATAAAGATACATTGTTTGACTCACCAGTGCGCGTACAAAAGGGTACTAGATACACAATAATGCAAACTGTTAGCACTGGAAATAGATCCTACAAGTGTCGAGGAACAAGGACTTGAAATACGATTTTTTGACAGTCTCAAAAGTAAAACTACCACAAATGTATACCAGGGTCAATTTCATGCGTTAATCTTTGAAGATTGAAATAAATGCACGTGTTCTATGTTATGGTAGAAGTATAGACTTGTATTTCAACAATGATCTTACATGTACACGCCTGCGCAAGTATACACTCATTGAAAGGTCCTGCTAGTGCATGTTGTGTTGTACAAATTGTGAATTTATGAATGACAGCAACACTATTAGAAATACCACTTGTAAATATTATATAACACTGAGTTAATACATCGTTGAAGAAGTGACATGTTGTACTGATAACCATTTGCGATATCTCTTAATAAAAGGTCCAGAGTATGAATGTCTAGTGTGCAATTTTTCTCTATTTGACTGGTAGATATGTTTGGTTTTGGATAGCGATTTGTTTAAATTGTAAGTAATCTATATGCACACTTCCTGCAACTTATGTCACTATGGCCTTCCTCTGATATATGATTAAATAACAGTTTTTCAATTAGAAACATTAGAAACGCATGTTGGCGTTAAAGCCGGGTTTTCCACAATGTGGAAGATGAATAATTTGAATAGTGTTATTATTATTATGCAAGATGTTCACAGCATATTATAGTTTCTTTTCAACAGACAGTATTAGTGATACAACCTTTTTCAAGTTACTGACAAACTGGACGTAAACTTGAAGCAAATTCTAAGTAAAGAAACGTGATTAATTATGACAATATTCTAAATCGTTTTTCTATTTGTAGTAACAGTTACCTCGACCCCAAATGCAATCACAAGCTTCATTTTCATATAAGCTACCTAACCATAACGTTTCATGCTAATATCTGTCCGGTGCAGGATAGGGCATACACGTTATACTCATTCATATTTATTACAAGGTGAGCAATTACCAGAATGTATACCCTGCTTTGCACCGTTAACGGTCAAACACATATTATTGGAATGTGTAGACTTTGATCCTATGCGTCAAAGGTACTACAATGTTAATACTATGAAAGAGTTATTTGATACTGTAGATTTTAGTCTTGTTTTAGATTTCCTGAAAGAGATCAGACTATATAAATCATTGTAATGTGTTCTTATATATATTTACTTGTTTATATACCCGTTGACGGGCATTTGTTGATTTACATACATAGTTTATATTACACCTGATCATCCCTTATTTTTTAATATTTTTATCTTTATATATTTACATTAATTTTTAATTAATACTTCATTTTCATAAATTTTGCGCACAATATGACCTATTTATGTGTCGACGTGCCGTAAAACACCATTCATTCATTCATGCTAATATCTCATTCCTAACTGAAGTTACTGAACGGAAACCGCTTTCTATTTTGAATAAACAGTAACCTTGACCTTGAACCCAGTGATCACAAATGCAATCCCAAGCTTGCTTATTATATAAGATACCTATCCAGAAAGTTTCATTTCTAACTGAAGTTATTGAACAGAAACTGTTGCAAACTTGAACAAGAAGGTTAACTTAACATATGTTTTGGAGAAAGTAGGTAACAGTGACCTAGTTTTCTGGGTTAGTTGATTGCTTCAAGAGAAGAAGGCCTGTTAAAGTTTGGTGAAGATTGCACATTGTTATGCTAAGATATAACAAAAAGAAAATGTTGACACCCGCCCGTCGGCGCTGTTTACGCCAATCAATAAGCCGATTTTTTCCCTTCAAAAACCTGGCTAAAAACCACGGGACAGGCGTTGTCTGTCTTTTGGATCTGAAATGAATTCTCCACAGAATACAGGTGTATTTGTTTGTTGACGGTGTTAATTTAACACTAAAAGAAACTTTTGTAGGAGTTTTAAATTCCATTTCATTTAAATAATGTTCATTAATTTAACACTAATAGAAATTTTTGCAGGAGTTTTAACTTCCATTTCATTTATATTGTGTTCATAAACATCATATATATAAATATTATAAATAACAAGAGCTGTCGGAGAACAGTGCAGCTCGACTGTTCCGATTTTTCAGAGAATAATAAATTATATAGCCAGTATAGATCATTAGAAAACAAGGCTTAAACCATATGGGGGCGGGGCGGGTATAGAAACTCAGGCCGATATAAAATTACTGTTAGAATCTCATACACATTATAGTAAAATTTGGGGCAGAGTGTGAAACTCTTTTTTATCAGTTTTAATCCAAAATTGCTGTCATCCGTCGGATGGGCCGTAAACCAGGCGGTCCCATGTATCGGTCTATCCTCCGACCATGTTAAAGAACAATAGGAATCTATTCGATAATATGAGTAGGGCACGGTTCCTGGATTCCCATGTATCCTTCCCCTCTCTCTGGGGCGGCTCTAAATAACCTATACTGTGTTGATGAGCCGTTAAACAACATCCAACTGTCATTTTAAAGAAAGTGGTCGAAAGGCAACTCGGGGAGGGACGGAATGAGAATCTAGCAATTTTTATTATGGCCTCATTTCATTTTTTTTTTTATTGATATTTCATCTGTATCTGAATAAATCTAAATTGTTTTATATTTAAATGATTGCGTTCAAATGAAAATTTTAATATCCAAATAATGGAAGATAAAATGAAAACAATTCCCCTCCCCATGCCCTCCACGTGAGGGGAGCCCATAAACCAATGGGGGGCAGGGCGGGGGTGTATCATTGATATAGGTTTAGATTTTGATAATGATATAGGTTTAGATTTGATAAAACAAAAACAAAAAGATGTGTAAAAAAATAAAAAAAGACATTCGGGTGGTGGTGATGATGGGCGGTGGGATGGTTTGAGGGCAAAACATATTGATAAAACAAAACAACACAGAGATATATAAAAAATAAATAAAAATACATTTGAGTGGTGATGATGATGGGTGGGGGAATGGTTCGAGGATGGGGGTGTTGGGGTAACATAGCTATATGTGTCAGAATTGACCATAACACGATTGGGAACCTGATTTTTGTCGCGTGATATTTTGGATAGGGTTCACTTCAAATGCGACTGTTTTTCCCTCGACTATATATAACAATATAGAAAAGTGTTATATTTCCTTTCATGCTGAACCGAATTGCATGCAACAAAGTGCACATTCCCCACATAAATCAGTTGAATACACGTTGCTGCGGAGACCACCAAATTGTTTGTGGTAGGGTGCACATCTCTGCCGTAAATCAATCGATGATCATTCGTACTAGTTTTACTAGTCCGTGAGTTGCCTGGAACTATTCTAAGACATGTACCTCCTTTCAAGCATGATAATACTCGATTTTTAACCAGAATGTGGGGTTGGGGTGCAAACAGATATGTGTAAAAATTGACCAAAACAACACAGAAATATGTAGTAATTAAAAAAAAAATCAGGTAGTGGTTGGGGGCGGGAGGAGGGAGCCCATGCCCCAATATGGGTGAAGTATGACTAAGAAGCATAGTGCTATAAGAAATCCCAAACCAAAATTATATATATAACAGCTTACATGCAAACCTTGATCTGCCTTTATTGCACATTTTATGGGCCATCACAATTTTGATTCCATGGGAGCCAAGAATTTGCAGGAGACAAAATTACTTACGCAACCCTTTACAACATACTATAAGGAAACCAATTCCCAAATTTAGTTGAGCTAGGACAAGAAATGTTAAGAGATACAGACCTGTAAACACAGCTTACAAGTAAAATTTGATGTGAAATGAGACACATTTTAAGGGCATTCAGAATTTGGGTTCCATGGGAGCCCAGGGGTAACAGGAATCAAAATTATTTAAGCAGCCCTTAAGATAATGCTATAAGGAAGCTCATGGCCAAATTTGGTTGTGCTAGGATAAGAAATATAAGAGATATAGACTTGGAAACACAGCTTACACGCAAAATTTGATGTGAATTGGGACACATTTTAAGGGCTATCCGAATTTGGGTTCCATGGGAGCCCATGTTACAGGAACCAAAATTACTTATGCAGCCCTTAAGATAATGCTATAAGGAAGCCCATGACCAAATTTGGTTGTGCTAGGATAAGAAATGTAAGAGACATAGACGTGAAAACACAGCTTACACGCAAACCTTGATGTGGGACGCGGACGCCGTGGTGATTACATAAGCTCTTATTTTTCGAATAGTCGAGCTAAAACCGATAAGGAACTATTGCCTCAATGTGCTTTCACAACAAAAGCAATTCTACAGTAGATTATAACCCAATACACACGTTCAAGCCAAGTACTGCTATAACTTGGAGATTGGCAGTTGCATGCTGGCACAAACTGACCACATAACTGTCACCTCATGTTACACTTGCTCCTCATGTTACACTTGCTTATGACCCACAGAGCAGTACGACTATCACAAGTCTCAGTGGTTCAGAGCTATTCAGAAATGTTTGGGATTTTAAGATTTTATTTTGATTCAGTTTGCAAAATATTAAAAAAAAATATAACCACTGAGACGACGGTCAGTCTAATGACCAAGTATCAAAGAAAGATATCTAACCAAGGTTAAGTTGGGAAAATAACGCAAAATGTGACCTTGACCTTGATAATGTTGGCATAACGTGATGTCCCTTGACCCAACAAAGCATCGACAGTTTCAGAAAAATTCGAGCAGCGGTTGTTGAGATAGTTGATATAAAATGCAGAGGTTGCCGGAAAAGTGACTGCTATGTCTCACTACCCACTATCGTGGGAGAGACAAAAACGGGCATAATTCTGTAAAATTCATAACCGAGTTACAGCACTTGTTTGTACGATTTCCTCTTATGATAGTGAATACATGAGTAAAGTTCTGGCAGGCTGTTTGTGAGATAAAGCTTATCGTAAAATGTTAACCCAAAAACTGACAAAGTACAAAAAAGGGAATAACTTTCTCAAAATAGGTTGCAGAGTTAGGTGACTTGCGCGTGGCATGTTATCTATTTGCATTTGAATACAAATGTGAAGTTTGAGTTTTGGCAGGCGGTTTGTGAGCTATGAGCTTACCAAAAAAGGGGCTGGAATAGCTTGCTTTTCTTTGAAAAGTCGAGCTAAAAATGTGATAGTAATGTAGAAGACCCGAGAGAAAATCAGAACCGTAGGTGATGAAGTTTCCCCATGAGACGCCTTAGTCAGGGAGCAAGACCGTATCCACTGAGCTACCGAGACCACTGGATAGAAACTCAAAACATGACAGTAGATAATGTCAATAATTTTATTTATGTTTTGCACTATCATATTTACACTTAACTGAATTATGAGAAAATATGAACGATAAAAGATAATGATAAAATAATGCCAACCAATCTGTGAAACTGGAAATAAGTTTGTAACATAACATGTTTCATGAATACACCTGGTTTAGACATGCAACTATATACATAATACAAAATTTCATTAAAAATTTTACTTTCGATAATATTAACATTAATTAGCACATAAAACCGGTTCGCATTATATTGTACAACTTATTTTTTTAAACTCGCGTGAAAACAAAGTTTGTTCTTCAATTCAAAGACTATTTCTACATCGAAAGAGCGAGTTTGCATTTCCAATTATCTACAAGTTTATGTATTCAAACCTTTTCGATATACAGGTGTGCACAATTTCTATACACAATTCTATGTAGTATATACACTGATATAGGACGATGACCATTGTAAAGTAAATTCAAACTCAAACTTAGATACATACTTACGAATATTCATGCTAACTTTAGATTCAACCTCCAAGCCCACATACATACTTTATAAATATTCATGAGTTTTCAATTTTATACAAGAAAATCGGTAGAACCGATGGATGCTCCCCGAAATGTATCTACTTATATGGCCTTGTATCACCCAACAGTTTTCAATTTGCAAATCCATTAGCAGTTTTTGAAGTAAGCTTCAGACGAGAATAACAATAATAAAATTACCAAGGGCAATAACTCTAATTTGAATGATGACAAGAGTTACGGTTATTGCACTCTGCACTTCTTCTCATTGCTCTATATCATTGTGTGAAGTTTCATTGCAGTCCCATCAGTAGTTTTGAAGTTATGCTCCGGACAAAAATTACAAAGGGCAATAACTCAAGATGAATGATGACAAGAGTTACGGTTCTTGAACTCTGCACTTCCTCTCATTGCTCTATATCATTGTGTGAAGTTTCATTGCAGTCCCATCCGTAATTTTGAAGTTATGCTCTGGAAAAAAAGTGGGACGGACGGACAAACAAAGCGGTGATTATATGCTCCCCCAATAATTTCGGGGAGTAAATAATGAATGACTTTTTATTGTCGTATCGGGTTGGAATAGCGATGGGCAAAACAACATTGGAGATTAAGACGAATTGAAATGGGGTTTTAAGGCGCACCAACACATTACAGGTTATATGGCGCCTAACAGGCATGAACATGCCAGGCTCATCTTCCATGTACATCGAGATAAAATATGGAAAATGGGCCTAGAACCTTCTCACCCTGAACTGCAGAGTAGATTAAGACGAGATGAATATCATATCCCCATTCAATTCTATGGTATTCACATATTCAGAAATGAATAATATCATGTTCTCTATCCCCGTTCAATTCTACAGTATTCAGTTTGCAGTTGCCATTGGGGGGAATTAAAACCTTTTCTCTTAAATGACAGTCGCCCATTTCACTTCTGTATACATACCAATATACTGAATTCGGTTTTACAACGCAAAATTAAGGTTATGTGGGGCCTAACAGAATGAACATGCCAGCAATGCTCACGAAAAATATTTTTGACAGACAGGCCTTGAATTAATTATATAGTAAAATATGGCAAAAAAACAGATTTTAACAGGCCCGGGCTTTGGGCTATCTTTTTTCGTGAGCACTGCCCAGGCGCATCCTCCATTTACATTGAGATAAAATATGAAGAATGGGCCTAGAACCGTTTAACCTGCAGAACTGCAGAGTTTTATAGTAGGCACTCCATTTACGACGGAGCCACATTCCCACATGCAGGGTCGTGATGAAGACCTTTAATCCTACCCCTCTGCCTCTAGCGGGATTTGCAGTGGTCCTATTCTATACCTAGTAACCACACGGGCAGCAGTATGGACATGATAATGGTGTTTTACAGCCCTTTGACAGTTAAGGTCACATCAGGTTGAAATGGGGCATTGAATTGAATTGGGTTTTAAGGCTCACCAACACATGAAAGGTTATATGGCACCTAACAGGAATGAACATGCCATGCTCATCCTCCATTGACATCGAGATAAAATATGAAGAATAGGTCCACTCTTCTTACCTGCAGAACTGCAGAGTTTCTGCAAATTCTAGAGTAAACACACCATTTATGATGGAGCCACGTTTGCATACGCGGTGTCATGATAAAGACCTTGAATGCATGTGACAGTGTGTTTGGGAGAGATGGCAGTGGTTGTGTTCTACTCTATGAATTTTAGGTTCTCGATCACCAATTCAATACTATAGTATTTGCAGTTCCCATTGGGGGGAATTAAAAACTTTTCTCTGAAATGAGTTGCCATTTCTGCGGTGACAATAATTTTACTTCTTACACATACCAATAAAATGATTCTTTGTTACGACGCAAAAGGTTATATGGCGCCAAACAGGACTGACCATGCCTAATCCTCCATTTACACCGAGATAAAATATGTAGAATGGGCCTAGAAATTTCTAACCTGCAGAACTTCAAAAATTTTATAGCAGATACTCCATTTCCCCACGTTTACATGCAGTGTCAGGATAAAGACCTTTAATGAACATGACAAAATGAACATCATGTGGAGGTCCTATCCCTCCTACACAGGGCAGCAGTCTTGTTAAAAGCTGCAGTAAAACAAGGCTGCAGTATGGATTGAATTCAGTTTTAACAATGCACTAACACATGAAAGGTGATACGGAACCCAAGAATGAACATGCCTGGCTCATCCTCCATTTACATCAAGATAATATATTAATATATAATATAATATATGGAGAATGGGCCTACAACCATCTAACCTGAAGAACTGTAGAGTTGGTTCAAATTCTATATTAGACGCTCCATTTACGATGGAGCCACATTTCCACACACAGTGTCAATACCTGGTAACCACACTGGCCAGCAGTCTTATTATTAGCTGAAGTAAAACAAGCCTGCGGACACAATAAATACGTAGGAGATTTAACATAATCTACGATACAAATGAATATCTGATGAGATGACGATGATCATTTAAGAGATAAACATGCTAAGATTTCAATCTGGGATGGTATGCGAGTGGTTTAATAGACTGAGAATTTCGTTTAAAATCTTAGCATGGTTATCTCAATTCTAATGCTTTTCCATTTAAATGTCGACGAAAACTCAAATTCATCGGGAAAATTGAGTAAGCCAATGGAGTAACGCGTTACATAACAGTTGCATTAGAAATCACATGTATGCTACATCAATGATTACAGATATTTCTGAGGCAACCTCTAAGGAAGATGAAATGATAATACAAATAAATAAAGGCGATTTAAAAACCGATTGATACCCCAAGTACAGAGCGATGTCTGCTGGCTTGCACAGTTACATGTATATTAAAATATTTTTTCAATCAAAATGTTGAAAATTTACATTTTTCAATGTTAAAAGATAAATGCACATAGCATGATAAATATCTAACTTTTCTATTATTCTTCATTTTTATGAACATATGATAATGCACCAATCTTAATATAAATTTGCAGTAAAAAATGAAAGACAAAATGATAAATTATTGCAAATTATAAAGCTAATGAACAATGAAAACAAAATACACCATAGAGGCGGTTAACAAAATGGAAAAATAATGAAAAACAGATGATGTTAATAAATGAACAAGAAATCTTGCCAATAAGTGACCAATGCCCCCGAAATGTTACTCATTTGCCACCTGACCTCCAAGTGTGACCTTGACCTTTGAGGTACGGACCAGATTCTTGCATAAGACGCAATCTCATTGTGCTTAACATTTGTGTAAAGTTTCTAGGAAATCCCTTCAGTTCTTCCAAAGTTATGGCTTGTCAATTAGAGGCAAACAGAAGGACAGGAGAGCGAGTGGACAGATGGTGCGATTACTATATGCCTCACTTTGGGGACATAAAACGAACACATGCTGTATTACTTGGGACATGCAACACCGGAGGAGATGAGATGATTTTAATGATCGTCCATACACCAGACCAATCACCCCAACAAGACATCACGAGCATGGACAACGACTCCGATGACTTAACAACAATAAAGATTCAACATGCAATTAACTGAATTGGGTTTTATACCAACACAGAAAAGGTTATATGGCACTGAACAGGAATGAGCATGCCAGGCTCACCCTCCATTTACATCGCGGTAAAATATGGAGAATGGGCCTAGAACCTTCTAACATGCAGACAATTCTATAGTAGACACTCAATTTACAATGGAACCAGTGTAATACCATGGTAACAAATGGGGATACTGGAATTGATTAGAATTGGGTTTTAAGACGCACCAACACATGAAAGGTTATATGGCGCCTAACAGGCATGAACATGCCAGGCTCATCCTCCATGTACATCGAGATAAAATATGGAAAATGGGCCTAGAACCTTCTCACCCTGAACTGCAGATTTGCTGCAAATTCTATCGTAGAAACTCCATTTACGCTGGAGCCACGTTTGTTTTTCTGCCACTTCTCTTTTGATGTGAGCGAGATGGCACCTGAAACAATGCAGGGATCATGAAGAAACCTTTAATGAACATGAACAAAAAATGATAAAATGAACATGAATTTGGGGGGATTCTACCCCTCTGCCTACACCTCCAAAGGGATCTGCAGTGGCCCTATTCTTTGCCCCGTGACCAAACGGGGGCCCCCGTGAACCACACGGGGATACTGGAAAGCTGATGAATTGAATTGGGGTTTTAAGGCGCATCAACACATGAAAGGTTATATGGTGCCTAACAGGAACGAACATGCCAGGCTCATCCTCCATGTACATTGAGATAAAATATGGAGAATGCGCCTAGAACCTTCTAACATGCAGACAATTCTATAGTAGACACTCAATCTACAATGGAACCACATTGTAATTGGTAACCACATGAGGACATAGGAAGCTGATGACTTTAAAGTTTATATAGTGTTAAGTTGCCAAATGAAATGAAGATTCCAGATCCATCGTTAATTTACATTGAAATAAAAATATATAGAATGGTTCTAGAACCTTTACACCGGCAGAGTTACACGACATTCTGTTTAAAACACTTTACACTTGATCCATGTCAGTCTTTTCTGCCACCAAAATGTGGAACCCCGAAAAAAACATAACAATGTGAAGATGGACAATGCCTATTTGAAGGGATTCTACCCGACATGCCAGGCACAGACAATGGTTGTTCTTGCCAGTTTTCCTTCTCTTCCAAGGTTTTTTTAAAATTGAATTGGGGTTTTAAGCGCACAAACACATGAAAAGGTTATATGGCGCCTAACAGGCATGAACATGCCAGGCTCATCTTCCATGTACATCGAGATAAAATATGGAAATACATGGGACCACAGGAACGCACTCTTGAAATTGAACACCAACCCATAAATGCAAAACTGAGTTTAAAAGAACCAAATTTTAAACAATAGCATCGCCAACGGTGCAGACGCTCGACTTTGGTGAAATTACAATTGATAAACAAGGTTTCCATCAATTACATACAAGCTTTAACCAAGATTTCTAAGTACAAAAGGAGCCATAGTTCTGTTATAATAAAAACGGGCTATACATGATGCCAAATACTTGTGAAGTTTCAATCCATTATGTAAAGTACTTTTGGAGATGTAAGCTTACATACAAACTGTAACCAAATTTTCAAAGAGTAAAAGAGGCCATAATTTGGTTAAAATAAAAGCAAGAGTTATAGAACCTGACTCTGTGGTGTTGTCGAATGATGCTGAGTAAATGTGTGATGCTGAGTAAATGTGTGATGTTTCAATCCATTGTGTAAAGTGGTTTGGGAGATACAAGCTTACATACAAACTTTAACCAAGTTTTCTAAGTATGAAAAGGGCCATAATTCTGTCAAAATAAAAGCAAGAGTTGTATCACCTAGCTCTGTGGTGTTCTCTAATGATGCTCAGTAAATGTGTGAAGTTTCAACCCCTTGTGGAAAGTGGTTTGGGAGATACAAAAAAGCTTACATACAAACTTTAACCAGGGGACGCAGATGACGACGACATTCAAGTGATGACAATTATAGATCTTTTTTCCTTCGGAATTTTTTTTATCTACAAATAAGGTTCACCCATAGATGTTTACTAAATTGCTTTCCTGGGGTCCCAGGTATTTTTTAATGGAATAGTTCTTATTTCAACTCTCTGGTTGTAAAACAAAAAATAAAAATAAACAAAATCTTTTGATAAAATGAAAACACTTGATTCTACCAGTACCCCAATACCTTTCCAGTAATGCAGGACTCGGCTACAAAACAGGCATTGTTTGCCTAAAGACACTGGCCTATTGTTTGGGGCGCCTGTTTTAGCCAAAGGTTTTTCTGCAAAATCTCGAGTAATTTAAATATTATGTAACTCCGTTATATATCATTAGAACTGGTATTTTTAGTGGTAAATAGGGAATATTATGTCAGTGCCTTTTACTATCAAGTTTATTAGGCGAGGCTTAGAAAACGAAGAATGGCGAGGCTCTGCCGAGCCATTCTTCGTCTTAGTGCCGAGCCTAATAAACTTGATAGTAAAAGGCACTAACATAATATTCTATTTATCACGTAGATTATCCATATTTTCTGTATGAATTACTATTATTACCTATTTCTCAGAATGGTACGCTTATCGAAGACATCGACATGTTGTTGTTTTTTGTTTGTTTTATGACGTCAGTGGTCAGTGCCTAATTAAAGCAAAATTTAATAGGTCACCCCTTTATTAGGCAGAAAAGTGCATATCTGCATGATAAATAAAAAAAATTTAGCTTTGAAAATCAGTTGAGAAATAAATATTTTACAGCCCAAACAAGTTTTTGATGGTGTTTTTCCCCCATGTATATTCCTTGTTGATGGGACAGCATAAAATTAAGAAATTTCATATAACTTAGTTAGCCTTCATATTTTACAATAAATCTCTCAGGTTGTCTTAATTATATCAATTTCCATATTCTATCTCCAATTGTTTAGAAGCTACTTGTGTTTTCACGAATATTCAATTTAAAACCATTTTTGGATAAAAATTCAAAAAATATATATTTTTAAAAAATTTCATGCAGCACAATTTTGCAATGAAAATGAATGGCCCATAAAAAACAGCTTTCGCGCATGAATTTTTTATTTCTCAACCGATTTAGAAAAGTAAGATATTTTATTTACCCCTAAAAATGTCTGTTTCACTGATATACGACTTATTTAGGTACGAATTGTATTTTCTCTGAAAAATCCAAAAAAAACTTTGGCTGAAACAAGCGCCCCAAACAATAACAACAAATCCAGATGCATTAACCGTAACAATTCGATGCTACATTAAAACCCGGCTGTTCCACGGAACATTTGTGTCGCCTGCCATGTGCTTATTTCAGCAAGGATCATCTAATTATAAAGTTGGAATCCTTCAAGAATTATGGAGCATTTTTTTTTTTTGAATTGTTAACCCTTTGCCCACTATGAATGTATAATGGACTGTCCTTTCTTTAAATTTAGACCATTCCATTTATGAATTGAATTGAACTGAATTGGGTTTAAAAGACACCAACACATGGAAAGGTTATATGGTGCCTAACAGGCATGAACATGCCAGGCTCATCTTCCATGTACATCGAGATAAAATATGGAAAATGGGCTTAGAACCTTCTCACCCTGAACTGCAGAGTTGATGCAAATTCTATCGTAGAAACTCTATTTACGCTGGAGCCACGTTTATTGTTTTTCTGCCACTGCTCTTTTGATGCGAGCGAGATAGCACCCGAAACAATGCAGGGATCATGATGAAGACCTTTAATGAACATGAACAAAAAATGATAAAACATTCCATTTATGATACAAAGGGGTGTTTTGGTTAAATGACTCATGAGCAGCCAGACAGTGTAAACCTTGATCAGCCTGCTGGTTTACACTGGCTGCAAATGATGTTGTAGTCGCCCTTAGCAGGCTAAGAGTGTAAGTTTATGAGAAGGAGCACAACTCTGCACTGAGTTTAATGATGAGGAAATGTATAACATTTCATGACCATAGGTCAATATTTTGCCAAGTTATGAGCTAGGTAGTTTAGGTTCAATTTTTATGAAAAGGGGCATAGCTCTGCTGAAATGAAAGCCAGAGTTATTGGACACGTGTAATGACATTCTTAGGGATAAGTTGCAGATTTGTGTAGTTTCATGAACAGAGGTCAAACACCTAGAGTTATGGCAAGTTGTGAGCTGGGTTAGGTTGCACGTTAAAGTTTTATGAAAAGGGGTATAACTCTGCCAAAATGAGTCAGAGTTTGCCAAAATGGAAGTCAGAGTTATTGGACATGTGGAACAACTTTCCTTTAGGTAAGATGAAGATATATGTGAAGTTTTATGAACAAAGGCCATATACTTTTAAAGTTACGGCCAAGATTAGGTTACAGGTTAAGTATGACGGACGATGACAAACAACGAACAAAGTGACCCCTAAGTGCCTTCCATGCTACGCAGGTGACACAACAAAACCTTTTTTAACTGATACGTGTTCATTTTCCAACTGACTTTTTTTAAAAAAGCTTATACCCATTGTATCTGTACTTGTCTGTCTTTGTAGTGTGAACAAAAAGAAGTTGTATATCTTAAAAACGTTTTATGTTTTAAAATAAGAGCTGAAAACTATTCAAATGTAAAATGTGCTACCTCTTTAAAAAAAAAAAAAAGTGGGAAAATATATCTAAACATCAAAAACTAAATCCAGCTGTCCTTAAAAGTTAGGTATATCTATAACCAGTGCAAATTCCTCCTCCTCACTGTCGTCAAACATTGGGGGTACTGCCAAGGGATCGTCACTTGGCGCTGCCTTTGAAACACTAGCTCCTTTTGTTGCTGCTTTTTTCCCTTTCGAAGCCTTAACACCATTTCCATTACCATTTGTTGCTTTCCCACTATTTCCATTTGCTGCTTTTTCAACTTTTATGTCCTCAGTTTGTACGGAGGGTTTCGGTCCGCGTTTCTTAGGAGGGAGAGTCTCCTCCTTCTGTTTCACTTTTGAGCTTTTCTTTTCCGACATTGCTGTGTCTTTATTATTGGTCTCCTGATCAGTAGGACAGTCGGACGTCTCGTCAGAAGTGGTGGATGCCTGAGATTGCGACTCCGACAGAGTCTCCAGAAGGTCCTCGTGTTCCATACAGTATACTTTATTATCAAACAGTTTAACAGTCTTTTCAGAATGAGCAGCGCAGTACGAGTTGGGACACTCGACACATTTCTGAACGGCAGTCTTACCACACTCGTCACAATGGTGCCAAGGGCAGTCCCACTTGCCTGAAGAAAAGAAATTAGTTTTAATGAATGAATGAATGAATGGTGTTTTACGGCACGTCGACACATAAATAGGTCATATTGTGCGCAAAAACTGATGAAAGATGAAGAAATGAAGGATTAATTAAAAATTAATGTAAATATATCAAGATAAAACTATTAAAAAATAAGGGATGATATGGTAGTAATATAAACTATATATGTAAATCAAAAAATGCCCGAAAACGGGTATATAAAAAAGTAAATATATACAAGAACATATTATAATGATTTATATAGTCTGACTTCCTTCAGGAAATCTAAAACTAGACTAAAATCTATAGTATTAAATAACACGGTCATAGTATTAACATTGTAGTACCTTTGACGCATAGGATCAAAGTCTAAACATTCAAGCAATATGTGTTTGACCGTTAACGGTGCAAAGCAGGGTATACATTCTGGTAATTGCTCACCTTGTAATAAATATGAATGAGTATAACGTGTATGCCCTATCCTGCACCGGGTTAGGACAACTTCCTCTCGACGAATGGGTCTACTAGAAGAACGCCATTCTCCGAGTAACGGTTTAATTGGATGGAGTTTATTGTTAACTGACAAATCCCAAGCGGCTTGCCAAGAGTTACGAATATATGTGTTAATACAACTTTTAAAATCAGTATAAGGTAATTTGGTATCAGATATATGTAAACCTAATGCTGCTTTAGCAGCACTATCAGCTCTATCATTACGAAGTATTCTTACATGGCTTGGAAGCCAGCAGAAAATAATAACATTATCAATTATAAGAGCATTGTACTTTTCTAAAAGTTGAAGCACAACTGGGTTATCATGTTTCATATTACCCAGTGCTTGAAGAGATGAAAGGGAATCAGAAAATATTACAAAATGGTCATCATCAGATTCCTGAATATAATTTAAGGCAAGTTCAATTGCCTTAAGTTCAGCTGAAAAGATAGAGGCCTTGTCAGGCAGGCGGCTCTTTATGCTGTGTTTGTGAACAACAGCTGCTGCAGCTACCTTATCTCCATCTTTAGAACCATCTGTGTATATATGTTGAAAGTTACTGTATTTCGATTTAATTTCATTAAATTTGTTTTGAAAGACAGTAGGGTCTGTACTGGATTTGTTACTATTACAAAGGGCGAAAATAATTGTTGGTGTTTCCAAAGTCCACGGTGGAATTTGTGGTACTTTGTACTTGGCAATCAAATTTAGGTCGATTTTAGTTTCTTAATTTTGGTTTAATACGAAGACCAAATGGTCGGACGGCCTTCGGTTTTCGATCAAAAAGAGGTTCACAACTAGGATTAAAGACATTATCGAAAGTTGGGTTTGAAGGGTTAGATTTTAATTTAATGGCATATTGAAGGGCTAACTTGTCCTGTCTATGAGACAGTGATGGTTCATTAGCTTCAACATATAGACTTTCGGCTGGTGATGTACGAAAGGCACCCAAGGCGAGTCGTAATCCTTGATTATGTATAGGATCGAGCATCTGCAAGTATGACTTGCGAGTCGATCCATATACTATTGAGCCGTAGTCCAGCTTGGATCTGATAAGAGATCTATAAGTTGTAAAAGGACTTTACGATCTGCTCCCCAGTTAGTGTTTGCAACAACTTTAAGTAAATTAAGAGCTTTAAGGCATTTAGCCTTCAAGTATTTAAGGTGTGGTATAAACGTTAATTTACAGTCGAAAATAAGACCAAGGAATTTTGCCTCATCTACTACTGGTATTGGTGACCCATCCAGTGTTAGATGAGGGTCTTCATGATGTTTACGTAATTGACAAAAGTGCATACAATTAGTTTTAGATTTAGAAAATTTAAAACCATTTTCATCCGACCAGGTCTGAAGTTTATTCAGACATTGTTGCAGTTGTCTCTCAATAAAGTTCATGTTTTTTGCACGGTAACATATAACAAAGTCGTCAACATATAGAGAGCAATCCACACCAGGATTGATGCATTTAACTATACTGTTAATTTTTATACTAAAAAGGGTGACAGAGAGTATGCTGCCCTGTGGCACACCCATCTCCTGCTCATGCATGTCAGAGAGGGTTGAACCCATTCGGACACGAAACTGTCTGTCCTCTAAGAAATTCTCTATAAAAATTGCCTCGCGACCTCTAAGACCAAGGTCATGAAGATCATTCATAATACCGTACTACCATGCAGTATCATAAGCTTTCTCCAAGTCAAAAAATACAGCGACTAGATGTTCTTTCTTTACGAAAGCTTCCCTAATAAATGATTCAAATCAAATGAGATTGTCTGTTGTGCCTCGTTGGCGCCGGAATCCACTTTGATATCAGCTTGTTGGATCCAGGTACCAAACGAGTCTCTCATTAATCATTTGTTCCATGGTTTTACATATACAACTCGTTGAAGCAATAGGGCGATAATTTATTGGGTCCGTATGATCCTTTCCAGGTTTGGGGACTGGAATAACGATTGCTTCCCGCCAAGAATCGGGGAAGTTTCCTGTCACCCAAACCTTATTAAATATATCAAGAAGTGTAGAGAGACAGGTTTCAGGTAAATGTTTTAATAATTGATAATGAATATCATCAGGACAGCTGATGTATCATGAGCCTTTTTAAGGGATTCTCGAAGTTTCTTTGAGAGTGAACAGTTTATTGTATTTCTCCAAATTTTTAAACTTGAAATTCAGCTTCTTCTGTTCTTTTAGTTTCTTATTTTTTAGAAAATTTGGTTGACAATTTTCAGAAGAAGAATGTTTAGAAAAAGTTTCTGCCAAAGTGTTCGTAATATCTTTGACAGAAATAATATCCTCATTATCAGTTTTAAGATGATTTACACAACTAGAATTACCTTTACCGTTTATTTTCCGGACCATGTCCCACGTCTTCTTAAGAGATGAACGAGAGTTCAGCCTAGAGACATAAGATCTCCAGGATTTCCTCTTGCTATCCTTAATAGTACGATGGGCTTTCGCACGAAAAACTCTAAAAGTATCTAAATTATTTTGAGTTGGCCGCAAGTTAAAAGCATTCAATGCAGCTTTACGATCGCCGACTGCCTTTTTGCAGTCATCATCAAACCATGGTTTATGTGGGCGTTTTGGATTTGCCGAGGTTTTTGGAATAGTTTGATCAGCTATATCATGAAGGGTTTTGGTAAAAAGAGCAGTTGCGTCTACGACATCCTCGAAAACGGAAGGCTTTACCTGTTCCTCACAAAGAGATTGAAACGCATCCCAATCAGCTTTGCGAAGTTTCCATCGTTGCATTTCATTTTTTCGAGAAGTGGAGGGCCGATATTTTCAAGAAATATGGGGAAGTGGTCACTTCCACATAGGTCGTCATCAACACTCCACGAAAAATCCATCAAGAGTGTTGGATCGCATATTGTTAAATCAATGGAAGAATGAGAGCCTGTAGCTGGATGTTAATAAGTATGTGATTTGTCATCATTAAAAAGACACAAATTATTTTTGGCTAAGAAATCTTCAACTTTCCTGCCTTTATCGTTAATATCCTTACAACCCCAAATGTAGTTGTGTGCATTAAAATCACCCAAGAGTATAAATGGTGTTGGCAATTGTGCAACTAGGTGATTAAAATCTTTAAGTTCTAGTGAAGAACTGGGCGGTAAATATAAGGAGCATATTGTTATAACTCTGTGCATCGTAACACTGACCGCAACAGCTTGCAAACCAGTTTTCAACGCAACAGTTCTGTGAGGAATGTTTCGATTCACAAGAATCGAAACTCCTCCAGAAGCTTTATCACCTGTATCACAAATATATATACAATGAATAGTTTTTAAAAGATATCTTATCAGTAGTCTTCAAGAAAGTTTCTTGAAGACAAAATGCAACAGGGTTGTGTTTATTTAAAAGTAAGCTGATTTCATCATAATTAGGTTTTAAACCTCGGCAGTTCCATTGAATGATCTTATTTGATTTTGGCGTTACTAAGGCGGAAGTACGGGCTTACGGCCTTTGGGTTTGGCAGACCTTGGAGACTTTGGAGACTTTGGGAGTTCCAGACGTGCTGGATCATCAACCTCCATCTCCAAGTCTCCAAATCTGTTGTGAAGTTCAATCGGATCATCAGATCCTTTTGACTGCTTCCCTAACCCGGGGGTTTTCTTTTTCCTTGCTGTCACGTCCGTGGCAGCAGTTCTGTTTGGTGACGAACTCTTGGGAGACTTCGTCGGATTTGACGAACCTTTGGAAGAGTTCGTCGGGTGTGGTTTTAAAAAGTGTCTAAATTTCTTTGAATCTTCTTCTGGATATCAACAAAAACTGTCATCCACAGCTGCTCGCCTTACCAGGTCTGGACTATTTATTGAAAAATGGGCAAAAATCTGTTAAAAAATAATAACAAGAGTTATGGCACTTGTCTGTCCTAGTTCTTCATATGAAATTTAATACATTTGTAAAGTTTCATTGAATTCCTGTAAGCGGTTTTTGAGATGCGAGTTTTCATGTTAAGTAAAAGGTTAAGCAACACCGATGCTGGAACAAGTAGAATAGTTTGCCGTTTCTTTGAAAAATCTAGCTAAAAAGGCACCACAAGACTATTATTTCACAAAGATATCTTGAGCATTTTCGAGTAACATATGATATTTAAATGGTTCATAAATTAATGTTTTGTTCGATTTTACACACCATTACATTAATTTACTGATTTCATAAAATGAAAGTTACTCAATGTTCAAATCGTTGTAATAACTGTCGATAAATCGAATGGTGGCCTTTTTATATCTCGGAGAAACATGGCAATGTTTATATCAGGTTGATAAAAGAAACACAGTAATAAAGTTTGGTCCATAACCTGCACATAATAGACAAGATTAAACTAGAACTATCACTGAAGGTGATGAATACACCCGCTTAAATTTTAAGTCAATTCAATTGAATGTTTAACGGCTCATCAACACAGTATAGGTTATTTAGATCGCCCGGTTTACGTCCCCATCCGACGGACGAGGCTAAGGAAAAGTGTCTTGCCAAAGAACACACCGAAGAAAATCAATGGCACCACGGTGGATTGAACAAAGGGCCATAATTCTGTAATAAAATAGGCGATCAACAATGGGTGATGTAGAGGGACATAAGGTCATCAGTTTCTATGTGTGTATGAAGTTTGGGAACAACCCATTCAAAACTATTTGAGGAATGCAATTAACGAAAATGTGTTACGGGACGCGACAAAAATGTGTTATGGGACCCGACGTTACAGAAAACATGATTCCTATATAGCGCCACTTACTTTGTGAAAGCGGGGCTATAATAAATAAGTCTGAAAGAACGGACACCGAAGGCCACACACTGCAAGCAGGCATGAGAAAAAGCACCGCAAGACCACTAGCCACGTATATGTACATGAAGATACTTGAATGGCTTTTAAGATGGGGTCTAGAACCTGTTTTATTAAAACTTTGGGCTATAAACAAATTCTTTTACAAATTTACCATCTTGTTTCCATGGAAACATCAAAACTATTGAAATACGCATATATCTTCTATGTATCAAGTCACACCCGTTGATATGAGTATAGTTTTATGAAGAAACCTTGAATGTTTTTTGAGTAAGTCATGATATTTAGATTTAGATAAATTTACGTTTTAATAAAAATGCGTTTTAATAAAAATGCAAAAAAATATTTTAATATACGTTTATCATCTTGTTTTCATATTGAAATATGGACAAAACAAAAAATACTATTCTAAACAAAACAACAACAAAAGTCACAAAATGCCCCTCGGGATTTTTTTTTTTATATTCAGCCCTATATTGTTAAAAAGTTAAGGGTTACAGGTAAAACACAAAGGTAAATGGAAGGTAAATGTAAAAAGTAAATGGTAAAAGGTAAAACACAAAGGTAAATGTGAATTATGCGTACAACATGTCTTCTGATCCTGTTAAAAAAGTGTGTGTAATTAGGTGGAATGGTTCATGTCTATTAAAACGTGGGACTCCAGGAATGCATTTTTGAAATTGACCACTCACCCATAGATGCAAAATTGAGTTGAATCAGATTTTGGAAAATAGGGTTTACCCATAGATGTTTATAAAATTGTCTTTCTGGGGTGCCACGTATGTTTTAATGGAATAGCCCTTATCTGTAAATGGTGATGGTATTTTCACTTAAGATTCATTTAACCTTTGACCTCAAAGTGTTTCCTTGACATTCATCATGGAACTACTGATGAATAACTTCCTATCTTACCGTAGGGAGGTTTATCAAGGCTGAGACATCGTAAATGGTAACTTTTAGGACACGAGCCCCTGTCACACATGACAAGTTCTCCGCCCTGACCACATCGGAAACAATCATCTTCGTGTTTTCTTTTCACCCCAGTCTTCTTTTTCTTCTTGATTTTATTCATTTTCGCTTCTTTTCTCTTCGTCTCAGCCAGAGCAGCAGCTTGGGTCTAATGAAAGAATTTGCAGTATTTACTTAAACAAATATTTTTTGACGAAACCAGTATGCCTGAATTATTATGTCTGTATATCCTTTGTTCAAGGAGTATAAATTTTAAACATGAACCCCAGAAATATACTTATTCTTGACAAAAGCAGTATGCCTAAATTATTATGTTCATATATCCTTTGTTGAACGAGTGCTCTAACTTGGTAAATGAATTGTAGGTTAGTTGGTCATCAACACATTATTTATGTTGTTGACAATTGAATTGAATTGGAGTTTATAGTCGCACCAACAGCTAAGGTCATATGGCGACTATCCAGCTTCCATTTGTGGAGGAAAACCCCAGGTGCACATCCTGGCAATTTTCGTGCACGGGCGGGCACCTGGGTAGAACCACCGATGTTCCGCAAGCCAGCTGGATAGCTTCCTCACATAAAGATTCCTAGGTCCCTCAGGGATCGAACCAACTGCGGTGAGGGGCAAATGATTTCAAGTCAGAGACTCTAACCATTCGGCCACAGATGCCCCGTTATTGACAAAGAGACGATACTGATAAATCTGGGATCACCCCATTTTTCTTATATATATTCCTGTGTTTTTTTAAAAGACCGGACAAGCGCCGCCATCTGACAGACAAAGCAGTGGATGCTTTGTCCCCAGACACAATCACAGTGATTGGCAGTCGCATCTCAAACCAAGACCTGTAGAGTTACAAGGCAAGCATATACCACTAGACCACTGTACAACATGCAGTTTACTGTTTTCAAACTTTTAAAAAGAAATCCAGAAAAGTATGTTCCGTTTTACTGTTCAATTTGAGACTCTTGTTCAGGCATATAATATTATACACAATTTAATCGCATGCCTACCTTAGGTCTTACACCCAGATATCCACTACAATTCTCCGAGCTGCAACAGCACTTCGTCTGCTCATTACCAAGGCAATCAAAGTTGTAGTTGAATGTCAACTCTTCCTCTGTAAACGACAAAGGTGCTTATTATTGTCTGCATTTAATTTTTATACGTTTGGCCTTTTGAAGATCTCCATTTCTGACACCAGGGACTTCATTTGAACAAATACGATAGTCTAGTACCTGGCATTTATTTCTGTGAAAAACTGTTGCAATATGTTAATGTTTCTCGAGAAGATATTTTATGGTTTCGACTATTTTTTTTTTACAACGGCCACCTTGGATTTCATCTTGACCTTATTTCAACAAACTTGAAAGCTCAAGCAAGGATCATCCATATGAAGTTAGGTCAAAATCAGCCAAGTGATTTCTGACCAAAGTTAATGCCGGATGACAGACATGAGATCCTCAGATCATCTTTAGGCTCATGTGATCTAAAAATTCAGTTTTTCAAATACCACTCTAAAAGTTTAATCTATGAAACAAATAATAATGACTCCGTTTAGAAACAACGTTTCCAATGGCAGTATTAACTTGTTTAATTTGAGTGAATATAACATTCAAAAGTTCACACAGTCATTACATGCGGCATATTCTCACCAGCATTGATGTCCCTCAAGGCAAATAGTCCCACACGTACATCCCCATTGACTTGCCATTTCTGCGTCTCTAAGTTTGGGTCACAGCTGTGGTTCATAAATCGTGACAAATTGCCTTTAGGTCCCGCATCAATTATCCTGGAAAGACACATGACAAAAGTCAAATGATGGAAATTGTTTTTTTTCACGTCCAGTTAACACATCTTATTAGGTCATACCGGGACAATAACCTCAGAGGGATATGAGATGAAGGATAAGTTACTCATCAGACAAGCCTCCAACCTCATCAGACAAGCCTTCAACCTCATCAGACAAGCCTTCAACCTCATCAGACAAGCCTTCAACCTCATCAGACAAGCCTTCAACCTCATCAGACAAGCCTTCAACCTCATCAGACAAGCCTTCAACCTCATCAGACAAGCCTTCAACCTCATCAGACAAGCCTCCAACAGGGAGCAAACCAACGCCCTGTATCGGTCTTTGTAACCGGGTACAGGTAAATGGTGAAAATCGATTCCTAACCGAGTTTCCTCAATAGCTGAGTTGGTAGAACGCTGGTATGGTAAACCAGAGACCCTGGGTTAAAGTCTCGGTTGAGGAACGATTTTTTTACCACCTTAAAGCATAAGGCCTCAAACACTGAGCTACCAAGGTCGCTATAATCGAGTGTTCAGTGCAAAACTATTGTATCTCCTTCTTTATTGATATGTAGTTACAATAGTTTTGCGCTGACCCCTCGATATGTTGGTAATGAATACACTAACAATGGGTTGTATAGCTAACTGGAGTTTCTAGCTGTTACATTTACAGCTCTACAACACATTATGTAGGTTGTATAGTCACACCCCCAGATACAGGGAGTGAATATAGAGAAATCTGAGATCACCATATGTTTGCCATTTAATAATTAGTTACCCCCTGTTTCATTAGCATGCCACTAGGGACTCCAGTATATAGTATATACGACTATCAACTATGCACTCACCGGTCCATATCAACTGTCTACCTGGCATGTACCAGTCCAACTATCAACTTGGCACATACCTGTCCATATCAACTATAAATGTAGCACGTACCTGTCCATATCAACTACAAACTTGGCACGTACCTGTCCATATCAACTATCAACCTGGCACATACCTGTCCATATCAACTATAAATGTAGCACGTACCTGTCCATATCATTTACAAACTTGGCACGTACCTGTCCATATCAACTACAAACTTGGCACGTACCTGTCTATATCAACTATCAACCTGGCACATACCTGTCCATATCAACTACAAACTTGGCACGTAGCTGTCAATATCAACTACAAACTTGGCACGTACCTGTCCATATCAACGATCAACCTGGCACATACCTGTCCATATCAACTATAAATATAGCACGTACCTGTCCATATCAACTACAAACTTGGCACGTACCTGTCCATATCAACGATCAACCTGGCACATACCTGTCCATATCAACTATAAATGTAGCACGTACCTGTCCATATCAACTACAAACTTGGCACGTACCTGTCTATATCAACTATCAACCTGGCACATACCTGTCCATATCAACTACAAACTTGGCACGTAGCTGTCCATATCAACTACAAACTTGGCACGTACCTGTCCATATCAACGATCAACCTGGCACATACCTGTCCATATCAACTATAAATATAGCACGTACCTGTCCATATCAATGATGAACCTGGCACGTACCTGTCCATATCAACTATAAATATAGCACGTACCTGTCCATATCAATGATGAACCTGGCACGTACCTGTCCATATCAACTATCAACCTGGCACATACCTGTCCATATCAACTATAAATGTAGCACGTACCTGTCCATATCAACTACAAACTTGGCACGTACCTGTCTATATCAACTATCAACCTGGCACATACCTGTCCATATCAACTACAAACTTGGCACGTAGCTGTCCATATCAACTACAAACTTGGCACATACCTGTCCATATCAACGATCAACCTGGCACATACCTGTCCATATCAACTATAAATATAGCACGTACCTGTCCATATCAACTATCAACCTGGCACGTACCTGTCCATATCAGCGATGAACCTGGCACGTACCTGTCCATATCAACTATAAATGTAGCACGTACCTGTCCATATCAACTACAAACTTGGCACGTACCTGTCCATATCAACTATCAACCTGGCACATACCTGTCCATATCAACTATAAATGTAGCACGTACCTGTCCATATCAACTACAAACTTGGCACGTACCTGTCCATATCAACTATAAATGTAGCACGTACCTGTCCATATCAACTATCAAACTGGCACGTACCCGTCCATATCAACAATCAACCTGGCACGTACCTGTCCATATCATAACTATCAACCTGGCACGTACCTGTCCATATCAACTATAAACGTGACACGTACCTGTCCATATCAACTATCAACCTGGCACATACCTGTCCATATAAACTACAAACGTGGCACGTACCTGTCCATCTCCACGGTAAAAGTAGCACATACCTGTCCATATCGAGCGTCATCATGTAGAAGTTGTGTGTATCCTCCTCGTGTGCCTTCTTTATGCGTTGTTTACACTCCTCCTCATCTATCAGGTCTCCCACATACTCATTTACAAACTGACCCTACAATCGACAGTCCTTGTAAACAGATCATCCATGATAATTGTTTTACTTCCATTTTCGTACAAACAACAAATACGACTATACTGGGACAGGAAGTTTTTATGGATTATAAGGTGCATTCCTGCCAGACTCCTGGCAATAATTGGGGCTTCAGGTTCTTTTGAACACTTATTCATTTTAAATTAGTTAAAACCAAAATGCTTGACACTCAAAATGTAATAAATTTTGTATTGGATTCTTTTTGTCAGTTAAATTGTATGCTTCACCACTTGCATGGTTATATTATGTTTGTAGCTTGTATGAATACTATACAAAACTTTAATGATAGCCAATTTCTACTGGTGCCTCAAACAAATTATCACGCATTTCAGGAATTACTTTCGTTCAATGTTGAAATAATTTAACGAGAAATATATAACTGAACTGACACCTGACCCCAGCGGCCTCTCTGGGCAATTTTCGTGCACGGACGGGCGGGCACCTAGGTAGAACCACCGACGTTACGCATGCCAGAGAATATTTACCTTCTTGATATCAGCTAAGGCCTGAAGCCCCCACCCACGCCCTTCTGTTTTGTGGGACTGCTGCGGTGGGTACTGGCGTTTTGTAAAGAATTGATTCTGGCACTTCTCCCCAGCCGGACACAGCGCCGGATGGCACTCGTACATCATCATGTGATTGAGACAGTCCGAGTTCATGCCACATGGGTTCTCCTGGTCAGGTTTACACTCACAGCGAGGTAATTCCGACAAATCGGCTTTCTTTATTGTTACATTGCCCAAGGGAATATTGGTCTGAAAACAAACAAGACATGGATTTGACATTCGCAAAGAGGTAGTTCAACAAACTGTTACACTGCCAAGGGGATACTGGTCTGCAAACGAAGACATGGTCTCTGAAATAGACTGCTTTGGTGGTACCATCTCTGGATTGCAAACAAACAAGACAAAGGCTCTGAGATCTTCTTTTTTAAAGGATGCCATCTCGGGACTGCAAACAAAGACATGGGCTCTGAAATCTGTGGTTTTAAGAATGCCATAACCCGATTGCAAACCAAGACTGGCTCTGAAATCTGTGCTTTTGAGAATGCCGTATCACGATTGCAAACAAAGACATATGCTCTGAGATCTGTGCTTTTGAGAATGCCATCTCAGGACTGCAAACAAAGACATGGGCTCTGAAATCTGCGGTTTTGAGCATGCCATCTCAGGATTGCAAAGAAGACAAGGACTTGGAATTCTGCCATTTTGGGAATATAATAGGATGCAAACAAACAAGACATGGTAGTGATGGGCAATTGGTTGAAATTTCCAATGGATCATCAGAAACAATCGGTTGGATGTAACCGCTCAAAAATGGGCTCTAAAATCAGCTTAAGAATGCCATTTCAAGATTGCAAACCAAGACACAGGCTCTGTAACTTGTCATTTTCAGATACCACCAAAGGATATATTTAAGAAATTGGAGAAAATAAGTTGCTTTTCCTCATAAAGCAGAATTTCTAGATTGTTGTAAGCAAAGGTAGTACAGTGACCCAGATAAGCAGTGACCCAGATAAGCAGGATGTCCTTATATTGCACAATACAAATACAGACGAGCTTCGATAACTCGAAGTCACAGACCATAGGAATATGTTCGAAAAATCGTGGGGTTCGAGAAATCGAAAAAAAATCGATCTATGCGAACTTGTGTACTGACGTAAACGGTGCTCCATGTACTTATGTACGCACTTAATCTTTCTTAATCAACCTTGAACGGGTTACCCAGTGACCCCAAATGCAATCCCAAGCTTACTTTTTATATAAGCTACCTATCTAGAAAGTTTCTTGTCAATGTCTCTTTCCTAACTGAAGTTATTGAACGGAAACCATCGTCTATTTTTAGTACCAGTGACTTTGACCTTGACCCCAGTAACCCCAAGCTTCCTCTTCATCTAGGCTACCTATCCAGGAAGTTTCATGGCAATATCTTATTCCTAACTCAAGTTATTGGGCGGAAACAAAACCTAGTACTATCACTGAAGGTGATAAACCCCACTTAAATTTTAAGTCAAACAAATGGCCATAATTCTGTAATAAATTATGCAATCAACAATATGTGATGTACAGGGGACACAAGGTCATCAGTTGTTGTTTATATGAAGTTTGGGAACAACCCATTCGAAAGTATTTGAGGAATTTCAAGTAATGAGCATGTGTAACAGGACGCGATATGACGGGACAAAATGTGTTACGTGATGTGACGGGACGTTACGGGCAACGTGATTTCTATATAGCCCCCACTTAACTTTGTTAAAGTGAGGCAGGCCTCGACATTAACGGCTGTCTGATAGCCCGGGACAACTAAAAGTTGCTGTCGCACAAGTACTTACTGCTATCTACCTGTCCGATCGGACAACCAAATATGTCTAGTTCTTTTTGTCATCATTTTTCTTAAATATATCTGCGAACACTTCCTAGTTAACATCAACTAAATTTACACAATAATGTCCTGCTATGATAGATATTATCGACGTCCTTGTTGTATCTGCCATCTACCCCCACCATGTGTATGAACAGGCTTTCAGCGCTCGTGCAAATTGCAGATAACCTTGTCATCCAGTATGTACGAATTAATATCCCAAAATACACAAAAGTTAATCTTACCTTGACCATTTTAAATGGTCCTGGTTTTTTCTTCACCTTCTCCAGTTCTATTTGTTCCTTGTTGTCCTTAAATTCCTTCCAAACTTTGTATGCTTCTGCTGCCTCCTGAAGACCTGACCACAGACAGTAGTATGTATATTACCTTGAGTTCCTCTTGCATTAAGTTATTCAAAAAAAAAAAAAAAAAAGCATTGTAACATTTCAATAAAAGAAAAAGAAGGATCACTTTCTTCGAAATTACTTCAGGGAGTATTAGCAGCTTACCTTAAAATGGTGGTGAATGATGGGACAAATAGAAAATGTTTAGATAAAAAGAATCTTCATAATTTTATTATTACTTATTAAATGATCACCAACCAACCTTTAGCAAAATGTTTAGCCAGTCCTTTTGTTGATGCGAAATTTGTGTTGCCTTTATCACCGTCTTGGAATGAGAAAACTCTGAAAACCAAGCAAATCTATGTTCATGAAAATGGAATTAGGTATATAATGTACAGCTATAATCAATGAGTGTCAGAACAACACAGACATAAATCTCTGCCCAAATAGTCAAGTTTCCCTGAAGACTATTTTCAAATAAAACAAATATCACACTTCAACTACTTCACTTAAAAATCTAAATTTCCCTTTCAGACCTAAGTGAGAAAGTGTTCTTACAGTCGGCGGGAGGTATACAAAACTGGTTCTACCCAGGAAAAAGTTGGTGGTCTGCCTCCACCATGAACAAATCCACCGTCATATATATCTTAAAATGTGCTGGAAATGGTGTAAAACACCATTCAACCATCACTTTCAGGCCTATTAATCTTAAAAGAACACCCCTTGTATAAATTATAAACTTTCCTGGCCACTGGCAACCATTACTTCTACTTAATGGCAATTTAACATCTTTATCACATGCAAAATCGTGGTTATTGTCTCCCTTCACATCAGAAAATTCTGCCTAATTTCACCTGCCTGGGCATAGTTGTTAAAATCATGATTGTTGCCTAATCAGACATGCCAGTTTTCCTCAGATTTCTCACTAGCCAAGGTCAGTTTGGCCATTTTCTGCTTTTCTATTATTTCTTTTTGACCCCCAGTAGGCGATGGGCCAAAGAAATGGTCAACTGTTGCCATGGAAACTGAATACCATCGTAATGATTTGAATTTGTTTGGTGTTTTGCATCGTTTTTAGCACATGTTAGGCCATATATGATGGTTATTTTTTTTGTGGTAGAGGCAGACAACCTCATTTTTCCTGTGTAGAACCAGTTCTGTATACCTCCCGCCATCCGTAAGAATCGACACTTTCTCACTTGACAAGTATAGTTCCAAGTGGAATGAGAGGCGAGAGTTTTAGAAGCAGCGTCTTTACTATCCCGGCTCCCGGCCACGGACCCGCTTCCATGGTTTTAAATTGCATGGGGATAAAGAACAATGTATTCATTGTCAGTAATCATCCTCACCTCCATTATTGTCATTTCTTTTGCTCATCATCATTTCCCATTTCAACCAGACATGACCTTAGGCCAAAAAGAAAAAAAGGTTTGTTTCTGCTAACGGCTTAAAACAGGGTAGGTAGGTAGGGAAAAACTCTTTCTTTTTTTTGCTACTTTTCTCATTGGTAAATCAAATTTTAAAAAAATAATTGTTTTATAATAAAAAAATATAGGGTCGGCGGTTAAAAAATAGGGTCGGTCGGGTTAAATGGTTGTAAAACACCATTCATTCATTCTTTTTTTTTTTTTATAACAATACTTTTCTTCTGTTTCTACATCAGGATGGTTTACAATGCAACGTCGTTAACCACTCGGCCACGGAGACGCGTCTTCGACATGAGGAGTTAGTAGTTAGTAACAACAGAAACAAACTATCTCAAAACGCAGCCAGATGGACTCACCTGCCCTGATGCAGCCAGAAGTAGTCGTGCGAGCCGAGGAAATGCACGGGAAACTCTCCCACCTGGTGGGCCTTCTCCTGTATGTTGAGTGGCACATTCCGTGGATGGCATATCTCACAAGGCCACCACCTGAAAATGTCAAAATGACATCTCTTTATACTTATTACAAATCGGATGATGGCGGACGGCATGTGAAGCTGACGGGGGAAACGTCCAAAAATAATGTCAATAATGACGACTACTTCGACAGGAATGAAAAGTTGAGACAAGTAGACAAGTATGAAGACTGTAACTTGGGACAATAGTTCATTAAAGGTAGGACTTTTGGCAGCATTTCATAAAGGAGTCAAGAGCTGAAAATCGTAACTTTAGTAAATCATTTCAAGCATATACTAAAAGTTTAAATTAAATTGTTGTTTAACGTCTCAACACATTGTATAGCATGGTTCATACAGAATTATCATTATGAAATTTAAGGATTTTTAAGGCCCTGATAACCCATTTTTAAGGCCCGGTTTAACTCATAACATTAATGTTAATACCTTTATCAATTTTATGTTCTACTGTATCTGTTCAAGGCTTGTACTGCACTACTTGCTTTGTATTGATTATACTTGTAAATATTCAGAGTTTTCTGATTATTCCTGATATCGGCGATTTTTATTGCCGATTTTTTTAAAACTACGTCAGATATTATTCCTCTTGTATAATTAATCAACTGATTATGAAATTCAAGGACCTTTAATGATATTTTGTCAGAATTTAAGGACTTTTTAAGGCTGGTGTGGATTTAAGGACTTTTAAAGGCTACTTCTGAAATTTAAGGACTTTTTAAGGCTGTATGAACCTTGATCTACTAAAAGTTTAAATTAAATTGTTTAACGACTCATCAACACATTGTAAAGGTTTTTTCCAAGCCGCCTCAGCAAGTGGGGAAGGATATGAATCCCGTACCCTCATTATTGAATAGAATCCAATGGTTCTTTAACCTGCTCAGAGGATAGACTCCGATACATGGGACCCACTGGTTTCTGCATCCATCCACCAGACAAGGCATGGGTAAGCATCTTTAATACATGGGACCCACTGGTTTCTATGCCATCCAAGACAAGGCTAGGGTAAGTGCCTTGCCCAAGGACACACAGAAGTAACCCAGTGGCGCCAGTGAAAATTAAACCCGGATCTCTGGATTCAGGTTCGAACATTAGAGTTGGGTACAGCGAAAAATAAAGTACAGCTTTTTTTTTATAGCAACTACCGCTGTCATACCACAGTATACTGTGTAAGCTTTGTAGCTGCAAAAACATGAATTCATATATTGCAGGATAACATAGGACTACTCTACTAGCTCCATAAGTAGCCATAAGAATCATAAACTTACCACTTGATAGTTTATTATTTTGAATTGTTTTTATTTACTTATTTACAATGAGATTGTCTATAGTTATATCTTTAATTGATTAAATGTGTTATATTCACAATGAAGCAGCAAACGAACGTGAATTAGAGAAATAAAACATATTTTTCTTCGGTAATTTCCGTACATCTCTTGGTCATGGAAAGAGCCGAAGTACCGGTACGGACCCGAACGTACCATGGTGCATACCGCCCAAGCTAAATACGGTGTTAACCGGTAAACCGCACAACTCTATCGATTATGCTATCCATTGAGCCACCACAGCCTCTTACCTCAGTAAAACCTATCCCAGTAAATTCATACACTACTTTTGAGATATCATTGTAATGAATCTATAGAAATGTAGTAAATTTACAGATTTGTTAAACAAAAAGTCGCACCTGTAGTTGCCCAACTTGACCCAGATAATTTCTCCATACAGCGGTCGTTTACCCTTGGTACAGTCGGGGCAGTACCAGCTCCCTGTAGGGAATTCTATCTTGAGACAGTCTGCGTGGAATGCTGCCGGACAACTCTCGCAACAAAGCAATGTACCCCCTGAAATAAATATCACGATTCTGCCAAATAGTAACAAATGTGCTTCAATAAGATGTAAAGAAAAGAGCCCCAGATAAGTTTTTAGTCTAGCTGGGCTCTTACTCTACAATTTGTTTTTAAAATCATGTACATGCAACTTTAATAAATACACATTTTACTCCTCATTTTTTGCTTCAACTGGGAATATCAACAAAAGTATCACTTCCAAAATCTCATGTGATATGCATTCTGACAAATCAAAATGTTCCAAACGAATATCGCAATAAAAATTATTTCGAAAATAGTGCCGAATTTGAAGTGTCACAACTCCCAGGTTTTTGTGTTTTACAATTTCTGCCTATTTATATATCTGACATGATTTTTCCAATTTTGAGTGCCCCGAGTCGTCCATTTATGAATGCCTTGAGTTTTCGATTTATTAGTGACTCGAGCTGTCCATTTATGAGTGTCATCAGTTTGTCATGTTATGAGTGCCTTGAGTTTTCCATTTGGGACCTGAGGTGTACATTTATGAGTGACTGAGTTGTCTATTTATGAAAATGTCTGTAATTATATGTATCTTCATAATATTTACACCAAAATACTGTACCTTTATTACAGCTAAAACACCAGCTAACGTTGACGTGTGAATGATGTTTCTGTGTAGCTATAGGCTGGAAATGTCTGGCACACACGATGTTGAACCCCGTCAAGTTTATACTACCTGCTGATATGCAGAAATCTCCAACATGGTATGCCGTAGGACACCGAACACATCGTAATAATCGACCTGGGAAAGACAAATTTATCATCAGCTTCATGTATACAGACCCTTGCCTGCGCTTCATCAATTCCACAAAATGATTGCTGTGTTACCCAACCGAAAAATAGATCGGTAGTCGAGGCTTTCTATCCAGAAAGATTTTTTTTTTAAGTAGGGCAAGTCGAACTAAAACTGGCTAAACAAAAATTCAACACCACCTTCTAAAACTCCATCTTGAATATTTTACTTGTGAAATTACCACCCAAACACCTTATAAGATGACACAATAGTTAAGTTTAGATATTAAACAATAATTTGTTTTGAATCTATGTGTATTTGGAGTATGAATAAATTCGTATTTAAAATATAAATGCAATTTAGACACAATTTTGTACATAAAAAAAGGAAGAAAAAAGAAGAGGTTAACAAATGTCATATTAAACTTCTCAATTTGTAAGGAACACTGGATCTGCCAAGAAATCTAAAAAGATCCATTATTTTAATCCCTGTGCCCACTCACCATTAGTTTTAGCTGCAGAGGCCTTGAGATTGTTTGCCATGCATGTGTGACAATTGTGTAATGGACACGTGATGCCCTTCCCTTCTATCTTCGCTTGTGGGAAGGCTTTCAAACAGTCTGTGTGGTAGAACTTCCCACACACCGGCACCGAACAGCGCAGCGTTGTCGTGTCAGACTTCTTACAAACAAAACACGAATGAACACCTGAAATTGCGAAAGCAGTGTGTTACTTCCATAAACAATCGCAGTGAAAAAATGCATAGTTTAATATTAGACTCTAAAAAATCTACAGAACACATGCATATTTGTATATCATGCGAGATAAAACGTCTTTATACTAAACAAACAGCAATACTGACCTGGACATCTCTTATTTCTCACAAGTGAAACTAAACATTTAATTATATATCGACATCTGTTGTCTTCAATTTCATTAAAAAACTTTTTATAACAAATGATACTCTCTTATGCATGAAATCATAGCAAAAAATAAATATTTTGAGGCGAAAATTGCATGAAAACAGTCTGTTAGGCTGCCACTGTAGTGACCCCAGTAACTTTTGAGTCAGAGGCTAAAAGTTTACGCACGGCTTCAAAGAATCTTGGTAGAGGCCATTTGAGCTTTCTTCTATTAAAAGAAACCTTGGTTGACTACTTGCCATTTGTACACTCGTCACACTTAAAGGACCCAGCAGGGGCCACATTAAGCCCCAGACAGTCGGTATGAAAGAACCCCTGACAGGGTCCCTCACATTCGAGCAGTTCTCCTGTCTGTTCACAAATCTGACATAGATTTTCCTTTTTCGTGGGTCCCGCTGCCGTCAACTTGTAAATTTCCTGCTCGTATTCAAATACTTCTTTCTCCTTCCTAATTGGTCGTGGGGATTCCGGCGTCGGCGGCGTAGATCGACCACTGTCACTCTGTGAATAATCACAATGTCTTATTGGTTATTTTATAGCCGAGACTGTATTTTGCACTGGACTGGTGTGGCTCAGTGGATAGCATGTAACATCCAGAGGACCTGGGTTTAAGCATCACTGACACCACTGTTGACTTAACAAGTTCTTATCATCTTATTTCATGACTCTTAACCCTAGCAAATCCTATATAATAAAGAATTAACACAAACATACTGTGTATCCATCTATAATTGAAGAATAAATAGCTGTTCCAACTAAGTAACCTTATTTAAATCAGCATTACTTCTTGCAATGCGTTTTTAAAATAAAAACAATAAATCCAGGGTTTAAAATCAGTTTTTTTTCTCTTTCTCGCTTTCTTTTTAGAAGGAGATAAGCCCAAACTGGCTTGAAATATAAGCAAGGGGCATACACACCCCTCGTTGGCAAGTTTATAAGTTCCAGGTTAAACCCTTAAAGGGAAATAATTTAAAAGATATGAATCAGAGTTATGGGTCTTTATAAGATGTACTCATTGCATCATATTAAAGATGTTTACAAAGTTTCATTATTGTACATCTAATACTTTGGAAATTATTAGCCAAAATCACTTGAAAAAGGCAAGGTTAGGTTTTTTTCCAAAGGGGAACAATTCGTTATGGGCCTTTATCAGATGTACTCTCTGGATTATGCTGAAGATGTGAACAAAGTTTCATTGTTGTAGACCTTATATTTAGAATTTTATTTGCCACAATCAGTTGCCAGGTCAGGGTCCGACAAATCACTTGCCCAGAGCCCGCGGGCTACCAAAAGTTGATGTCCGGGCTATCAGAAATTCCAGATTTTACCTCTAATCAACACCACTGTTTTTACAGGTAATTATTCAAGATAAGATTAAATCCATGCGTCCACAATGAAAGAATGGTTTCGTTGCCCAGATAACTCGAATAGTTATTTAAAAATTCAAAATACCCCCCACTCCCACCTCCACCTCGACACTTACCCAATAAAGAAGGAGATCGCCTCATGCATTCCGGGCTACCAAGTTCAATTTCTGGTAGCCCTGATATTTCGGACCCTGCAGGTAAAAGTTAATGGACAGACAGACGTACAATGTCGCAACATAATAGTATACATCTCTACGGGCAAAACAAAACAAGTTTTCTCCAACTAAAACAAGCATACCTTATCAGAATCGGTGTCAGCAGACAGAGACTTCTTGGGTCGAGCTTTCTTTGCTGGAATTAATGTACTGGGCTGAAATAGGCCAGAACAATCTATATAGGAAACTTAGAAATACAGGATTAAAAAGGCATAGATGAACACTGACCTACCCGACCTTTCAGTTGAAAATGTAGGTTGTACATGTGTTAAGATTCTATATATACAAATATTACAGAATTCACTGGGTTCAAACGGCACTGAACCAACTTGCAATAACAACTGTCAAGGTATGTTTTAATGGAACACCCCTTATAAATATACTGGTAAGTTGATTTGTTGAAAGCTAACAGGCCATACAATTACCATGATTATCTCCGCCCTATTGTTGATGTCGGAGTATATTGACAACAGGTCATATTATAGTACAGTTGCACATGCTTTATTATACTGTTGCAGTTGCTATTGTTTGTCGGAGGTATAGTACTGGTCTGATTGGTTAAAATGGATATGGCGACATGTTAATTGAAAAGGAGAAAACTGTACAGAAACAGCGGTATTTTTTTTATATTAAAGGGAAAGATTTCAGATGTGTTCGTTATTTTCACATTTCAGGGGTATCAGAATAGAAACAGAACATAGTTTACGGTGAATTATCTTGTAATATATCACCGTTTGTCGTTCAATTGTAAACAATAATTTCACTCGCACTTCGGACTCGTGAAATTATTGTTTACAATTGGAACTCCAAACCGTGATATATTACAAGATAGTTCACCGTAAACGATGTTCTAGTTCTTAAATATAACAAGAGGTCAATGACCTTGAAGCTCTACTGATTAATTTTGATTTCAGGAAGTAGTCGCTACAGACTTGTTTTTTGAAAATCTATTTTTAACAGTGGCGGCCATCTTGAATTTCCAGCCTACCTGAAATTTTGCTAGGATCAATTAGACATTAAGAGCAACATTCCTGTGAAGTTTCATGAAAATCCGTAGTTTCAGAGGAGTAGTCGCTACAAGTTTTCATTATATAACTCAATGTAACCAAAGATGGCCACTGGCAGCCATGTTTTACGTCGAATCAAAATAATTTTCCACAGGGATCAACATCATGTCATGCTGATCATTTTAGAAAAAGTCTCATATCAATATCACTTATAGTTTTCAAGAAGTAGTAGCTACAAACTTATTTTTAAAACAAGAGGTCAATGACCTTGAAGCTCTACCGATTGATTTTGATTTCAGGAAGTAGTCGCTACAAACTGGTTTTTTGAAAATCTATTTTTAGCCGTGGTGGCCATCTTGAATTTCCAGCCGACCTGAAATTTTGCTAGGATCAATTAGACATCAAGAGCAACATTCCTGTGAAGTTTTATGAAAATCCGTCAAGTAGTTTCAGAGGAGTAGTCGCTACAAGTTTTCATTATATAACTCTATGTAAACAAACATGGCCACTGGCAGCCATGTTTAACGTCGAATCAAAATAATGTTTGACTTGAATAACCATCATGTCATGCTGATCATTTTAGAAAAAGTCCCATATCAATATCACTTATAGTTTTCAAGAAGTAGTCGCTACAAACTTGTATTTTGAAAATCTATTTTTAGCCATGGCGGCCATCTTGAATTTCCAGCCGACCTGAAATTTTGCTAGGATCAATTAGACATCAAGAGCAACATTCCTGTGAAGTTTTATGAAAATCCGTCAAGTAGTTTCAGAGGAGTAGTCGCTACAAGTTTTCATTATATAACTCTATGTAAACAAACATGGCCACTGGCAGCCATGTTTAACGTCGAATCAAAATAATGTTCGACTTGAATAACCATCATGTCATGCTGATCATTTTAGAAAAAGTCCCATATCAATATCACTTATAGTTTTCAAGAAGTAGTCGCTACAAACTTGTATTTTGAAAATCTATTTTTAGCCATGGCGGCCATCTTGAATTTCCGGCCGACCTGAAATTTTGCTAGGATCAATTAGACATCAAGAGCAACATTTCTGTGAAGTTTCATGAAAATCCGTCAAGTAGTTTCAGAGGAGTAGTCGCTACAAGTTTTCATTATATAACTCTATGTAAACAAAGATGGCCACTGGCAGCCATGTTAAATGTCGAATCAAAATAATGTTCGAATCGGATAACCATCATGTCATGCTGATCATTTTACAAAAAGTCCCATATCAATATCACTTATAGTTTTCAAGAAGTAGTCGCTACAAACTTATTTTTTAAAAATCTATTTTTAACTGTGGCAGCCATCTTGAATTTCTGGCCGATCTGAAATTTTGCTAGGATCAATTAGACATTAAGAGCAACATTCCTGTAAAATTTCATGAAAATCCGCCAAGTAGTTTCAGAGGAGTAGTCGCTACAAGTTTTTACTATATAACTCTATGTAAACAAAGATGGCCGCTGGCAGCCACGTTTAACGTCGAATCAAAACGATTTTTAATAAGTACCAACATCATGTCATGCTGATCATTTTAGAAAAAGTCCCATATCAATATCACTTATAGTTTTCAAGAAGTAGTCGCTACAAACTTGTATTTTGAAAATTTATTTTTAGCCGTGGCGGCCATCTTGAATTTCCGGCCGATCTGAAATTTTTCTAGGATCATTTAGACATCAAGAGCAACATTCCTGTGAATTTTCATGAAAATCCGTCAAGTAGTTTCAGAGGAGTAGTCGCTACAAGTTTTCATTATATAACTTTATGTAAACAAAGATGGCCGCTGGCAGCCATGTTTAACGTCAAATCAAAACGATTTTCGACAAGGACCAACATCATGTCATGCTGATCATTTTAGAAAAAGTCCCATATCAATATCACTTATAGTTTTCAAGAAGTAGTCGCTACAAACTTGAATTTAAACAAGAGGTCAATGACCTTGAAGCTCTACTGATTGATTTTGATTTCAGGAAGTAGTCGCTACAGACTTGTTTTTTGAAAATCTATTTTTAACCGTGGCGGCCATCTTGAATTTCCGGCCGACCTGAAATTTTGCTAAGATCAATAAGACATTAAGAGCAACATTCCTGTGAAGTTTCATGAAAATCCGTCAGGTAGTTTCAAAGAAGTAGTCGCTACAAGTTTTCATTATATAACTCTATGTAAACAAAGCAGCCATGTTTAAGGTCAAATCAAAACGATTTTCGACAAGGACCAACATCATGTCATACTGATCATTTTAGAAAAAGTCCCATATCAATATCTCTTATTGTTTTGAAGAAGTAGTCGCTACAAACTTATTTATTTTAAATCTATTTTTAGCTGTGGCGGCCATCTTGAATTTCCGGCCGACCTGAAATTTTTCTAGGATCAACTAGACATCAAGAGCAACATTCCTGTGAAGTTTCATGAACATCCGTCAAGTAGTTTCAGAGGAGTAGTCGCTACAAGTTTTTACTATATAACTCTATGTAACCAAAGATGGCCACTGGCAGCCATGTTTAATGTCAAATCAAAATAATTTTCCACAAGGATCTACATCATGTCATGCTGATCATTTTAGAAAAAGTCCCATATCAATATCACTTATAGTTTTCAAGGTGTAGTCGCTACAAACTTATTTTTTTAAAATCTATTTTTAGCTGTGACGGCCATCTTGAATTTCCGGCCGACCTGAAATTTTGATAGGATCAATTAGACATCAAGAGCAACATTCCTGTAAAGTTTCATGACAATCCGCCAAGTAGTTTCAGAGGAGTAGTCGCTACAAGTTTTTACTATATAACTCTATGTAAACAAAGATGGCCACTGGCAGCCATGTTTAACGTTGAATCAAAACGATTTTTGACTAGGATCAACATCAGGTAATGCTGATCATTTTAGAAAAAGTCCCATATCAATATCACTTATAGTTTTCAAGAAGTAGTCGCTACAAATTAATTTTTTAAAATCTATTTTTAGCTGGGACGGCCATCTTGAATTTCCGGCCGACCTGAAATTTTTCTAGGATCAATTAGACATCAAGAGCAACATTCCTGTAAAGTTTCATGACAATCCGCCAAGTAGTTTCAGAGAAGTAGTCGCTACAAGTTTTTACTATATAACTCTATGTAAACAAAGATGGCCGCTGGCAGCCATGTTTAACGTTGAATCAAAATGATTTTTGACTAGGATCAACATCATGTCATGCTGATCATTTTAGAAAAAGTCCCATATCAATATCACTAATAGTTTTCAAGAAGAAGTCGCTACAAACTTGTATTTTAAAACTCTATTTTTAGCTTTGGCGGCCATCTTGGATTTCACATCAACATGAATTTTTGCTAGGATCAACTAGACTTTATGGGCAACATTTCTGTAAAGTTTCATGAATATCCATCCAGTAGTTTCAGCTGTGAAGTCGCTACAAATAAAAGTTTACGGACAGACAGACGGACAGACGGACGGACGGACGGACGACGGACGCCGCACCACGGCATAAGCTCTGCTGATCTCTGATCAGTAGAGCTAAAAATCTATTTTTAGCTTTGGCGGCCATCTTGGATTTCACATCAACATGAATTTTTGCTAGGATCAACTAGACTTCATGGGCAACATTTCTGTAAAGTTTTATGAATATCCATCCAGTAGTTTCAGAGGAGTAGTCGCTACAAATAAAAGTTAACGGACGGACGGACAGACGGACGGACGACGGTCGCCGCACCACGGCATAAGCTCTGCTGATCTCTGATCAGTAGAGCTAAAAACAAGAGGTCAATGACCTTGAAGCTCTACTGATTGTTTTTGATTTCAGGAAGTAGTCGCTACAGACTTTTTTTTTGAAAAATTATTTTTAGCCGTGGCGGCCATCTTGAATTTCCGGCCAACCTGAAATTTTGCTAGGATCAATTAGACATCAAGAGCAACATTCCTGTGAAGTTTCATGAAAATCCGTCAAGTAGTTTCACAGGAATAGTCGCTACAAGTTTTCATTATATAACTCGATGTAAACAAAGATGGCCGCTGACAGCCATGTTTAACGTCGAATCAAAATAATGTTTGACTCTGATAACCATCATGTCATGCTGATCATTTTACAAAAAGTCCCATATCAATATCACTTATAGTTTTCAAGACGTAGTCGTTACAAACTTCTTTTTTAAAAAATCTAATTTTAGCTGTGGCGGCCATCTTGAATTTCTGGCCGATCTGAAATTTTGCTAGGATCAATTAAACATTAAGAGCAACATTCCTGTAAAGTTTCATGAAAATCTGCCAAGTAGTTTCAAAGGATTAGTCGCTACAAGTTTTTACTATATAACTCTATGTAAACAAAGATGGCTGCTGGCAGCCATGTTTAACGTTGAATCAAAACAATTTTTGACAAGGACCAACATCATGTCATGCTGATCATTTTACAAAAAGTCCAATATCAATATCACTTATAGTTTTCAAGTAGTAGTCGCTACAAACTTGTATTTTGAAAATCTATTTTTAGCCATGGCAGCCATCTTGAATTTCCGGGCGACCTGAAATTTTGCTAGGATCAATAAGACATCAAGAGCAACATTCCTGAGAAGTTTCATGAAAATCCGTCGAGTAGTTTCAGAGGAGTAGTCGCTACAAGTTTTCATCATATAACTCTTATGTTAACAAAGATGGCCACTGGCAGCCATGTTTAACGTCGAATCAAAATAATGTTTGACTCTTATAACCACCATGTCATGCTGATCATTTTACAAAAAGTCCCATATCAATATCACTTATAGTTTTCAAGATGTAGTCGCTACAAACTTCTTTTTTAAAAATCTATTTTTAGCCGTGGCGGCCATCTTGAATTTCCGGCCGACCTGAAATTTTGCTAGGATCAATTAGACATCAAGAGCAACATTCCTGTGAAGTTTCATGAAAATCTGTCAAGTAGTTTCAGAGGAGTAGTTGCTACAAGTTTTCATTATATAACTCTATGTAAACAAAGATGGCCACTGGCAGCCATGTTTAACGTCGAATCAAAACGATTTTCGACAAGGACCAACATCATGTCATGCTGATCATTTTAGAAAAAGTCCCATATCAATATCACTTATAGTTTTCATGAAGAAGTCGCTACAAACTTGTTTTTTAAAAACCTATTTTTAGATCTGGTGGCCATCTTGGATTTCACATCAACATGAATTTTTGCTAGGATCAACTAGACTTCATGGGCAACATTTCTGAAAAGTTTCATGAAAATCCATTCAGTAGTTTCAGAGGAGAAGTCGCTACAAAAAAAAGTTTACAGACAGACGGACAGACGGACGCCGCACCACGGCATAAGCTCTGCTGATCTCTGATCAGTAGAGCTAAAAAGTAGTTCCGTTCCGGCAGTGAAAAAATAAAACTTATTTCATTGCTAAAATCCACTATTTCACTGCTAAGCATAAAATAAATTCTATGATTAGTTTTCATTTGCAGTGGTTCTCCTTGCTTTAAAACATATTTTATCAATATGGTAAAATGGCGTGATGACATCATCATTCCAAGATGGCCGCCTCCATTTATGTTGCTTTGCAAATTTTGAATGGGTCGTATCTCCTTTATTTTTCATGGCTGCTTGGCATTTTTCTTATTCTTTTAGCTTTTCTCAAGTTTTTCAGTGTCCTTTTAAATAAATCTTGTAAATTAACCCCTTTAAGACATTTCTTTAAAATGCAACTGTCCAAGTAGACAGGTGAAATGGAAAGGGTACTCGTCCAAACTTGTGTAATCTAGCTGTCAATACGAGCAGACAAGGAGACCTTTCCAGCACTGGATATTACTGATAAAACGTGAAATATAAGTTACAACAAACTGTCATGTTTCAGTTAATAACCTTACCCCAGTTCTTGTTTACAAAATGTGTGACTTGCTAGCTAAAGCATTATGGGAAATATCCAGAAGTAAAGCAAAAATATCTGTTCTGAAAACCATGATCTGTGTTACTGAAAGCCTGGACTTCAGTTGTCATAGTAGTAGTTTGTAGTGCTTCACGGAGCTGCACAGAACTCAATCAACATGTCACTGATGCACGCTCATTGACCATTAACCTTAGCAGACCAGACTGAAACAAATCCCAACAATTACCTTTATAGGCAGTGGTGAATGTGTCATAGGCTCCAAAAGTGGTTTAACTTTTTCAACTGGCTCTGTTTTCGTCTGAAATACCATATCATCCATTATTTGTAAATAGTTTAACCTATACATTTTAGCATAATTATTAATACAGTGTTTTTTTTATGTGTTTTGTGAATGCAGCCTGTGCCCATGCCATTGTGAAAAATAGCGGCATTTTTCTAGAAATTGTGAAAATTGTGAAATATTTATAACAAAAGAGAAATAAACTTTTTTCACTTTTATTTTCACAATTTAATATCCCTTGGTTTTAAGTTTTGTTTTGGTCAATACAGACTAGTTTTGACACCAGCTTATATTAAGACTAGTATCCTTACTGGTCTGTATTTAGCCAAGAAAAAAAAAGATTTTTTTCAGGTTGTGAATTTTTTGGATATAATTGTGAAAAAAGGATACTTTTTGGAATTGTGAATGCGGCCCCAAATTTATAGGCATAAAAAACACTGTAATAATTGACTATTTCGTCGTTCATTTTCATCAGTTTTTGAGCATAATATGACTTATTTGTGTTGATGTGCTGTAAACACCATTCATTCATCTAAAATTACATTTATGTTAACATCATAAATGACAATTAAATATGACAGATACATCATCTTACATTTGGATAATAGAATGATGTAATAATACTTGGTTGCGGTCATTATGTTGAGCCCGAAGGTGTTCAGGATCAACAATAAGAAACTATTGACATACTTTTGAATGGAATGTATAGCAAGCGTCTCTGTGGCCGAGGGGTTAACAAAGTTGCATTGTGAACCTTCTCGCCTCTCACCGCACGGGTTCGAATCTCACTGGGGGGTCGACTTGTGTGAGTGTAAGTTCTTACGGATGGCGGGAGTGTACAGTACTGGTCCTACCTAGCAAAAGTGGGTGGTCTGCCTCCACCACAAACAAATCCACTGTCACAGTGTTTCTGCAGGTCTCAATTTTTTAGGGGTCATCCTTGACTCAACCCCTATGGAATAAACTGGGGGTCATTTTGTAAATATAGGGGTCATATTTTTTGGACGCATCATGTGATGTCAGATAGACATGCATTATTAGTTGTTTAAACATCTTCGGTGGATTTGTCAACAAAAAAAGAAGTTATACCGGCATTGTTTCATTTTGGGTTTGTCTGCCATTTTAGCGGCAGTATCATGATCATCTACGCGCTTTTATTTGCTAGAGTTTTTATATAAGCCTCTTCCTACACAGACCCACATACACGTGATCGATATGACGACAACAAATAACGCGGAAAGTACAGACATTAGTTTAACCTGTTCTAAAAATAGACCAAAAATGAATAACTCTATTTTCCAATCATGGGCCACAAAGATGGCAGAGATATAATCGCTGTAAATTGAACAACATAATGAAACATAACAAAAGCTTAATTCTGATTAGAATAATAACAGTAAAATGAAATGAAATTATAAGATGTAATATGATCGATATGACGACGACAATAACACGAAAAAACAGGTATTAGTTTTTCCTGTTCTAAATATAGACCAAGATGTAAATAGAAATAAGTTCAGTCGGGATTCTTTACATTTGAAGCTTTTCAAGCACGTTTTATGACGAAAATTTTACGGATATTTCATTTCCAGCCTAGTCAATTTTATTGCGTCACGAAAAATGCACATGCCGTTTTATGTCGCGTCGCCCATCATTTTAGTGCGTCAAAAACGCAAGAAACGTGCTCTTGCAGAAACACTGCTGTCATATATAACCTTACATGTGTTGAAAATGATGTAAAACACCATACAAAAGGGAAGTATAGTAGCCAGTATGTTACCTGTTCTGTATCTGATGAGTGTAGAATCAAGCGTCTTAGAAACTGAGATAAACACATATAAAATGGTAACCTTTAGCATTTAGTAGATTACATTATTCAAACACTCATCTGCCTTTCTATACAACTAACCTTGACAGCTGGAGATGCAATGTCCTCTGTTGAAACACTAGATTTGCGGGGACGACCCCTTCCCCTCTCAGGAGATGCCATTTCCTCTGGTGAAATACTAGATTTGCGTGGTCGGCCCCTCCCTTTCTTCACAACTGATGATTCAGGCTGAAGACAAAGAATACAGGAGGAGGTGAAATACAACGTGAATCTGCAGGTTACTCTCATCCTTCATACTGAAGACCGTAGGGAGGTCAGTTTATTGTGGTGGGGGAAAGATCACCCACATTTACTGGGTTATAACCAGTACCCAACCCGCCAAACTCCGCTAGCGAAATAACATACACTTTTTCACATACCAACACATTTCGGACTCTAGGAGCTGAAATCACTACCAGTCGTTATAGCGGCGAAAGGCGAGTGATTAAGATTTCTCATAGAAATACAACTCCTATATAATCAAAACATTTTCAATTAATTTTGAAAGACATTTGACCTAAATATGTATGTAACAGATTATATCATTTTATATCATTGGTCAATGTTTCAAATTTGTGATCGCATAATGCCCAATTAACCAGCTGGAAATATCGGGACGTCACACGTTACAACAAACATCATTGGAAAACTTCCCATCTAAATGGTGGGCCATAAATCTGAGTGAAAAGCTAGACATTATCTGGACACTGAGTCATACCAATTAAAACTAGACGGGGTTGTTTTTGTAACAAAAACATATGCACCCCCACACTCTCAGTGTAATGCATATGAACTAACCTGGTTGAAAGTTGCACTCGGCACGTCGTCTCGATAGTGAACATTTGTGACAAGTTATTTTAAAATCCCTCAAGCAGTTGAAGAGATATGGAGCGGACTCGAAATATAGTGTATATGACCTTCGACCTCTAAGTGTGACCTTGAACGGACGTGGCTGAAAGTTGCGCTCTGCACATCGTCTCGATATGATGAACATTTGAGTCTAGTTATTTCAAAATTCCTCTAGCGGTTCAAGAGAAGGAGCGCACACGAAATACAGTGCATATGACCTTCGACCTCTAAGTGTGACCTTGAATGGACTTGGCTGAAAGTTGTGCTCTGAATGTCATCTTGATATGGTGAACATTTGTGTCGAATTATTTCAAAATCCCTCAAGTAGTTCAAGAGATATGGAGCGGACACGAAATACAGTGCATGACCTTCGACCTCTGTGTGACTTTGACCTTGAACGGATGTGGCTGGAAGTTGCGCTCTGCACGTCGTCTCGATATGGTGAACATTTATGCCAAGTTATTTCAAAATCCCTCAAGCAGTTTAAGAGGTATGGAGCGGACACGACTTGTGACGGACAGACAGACATCCAAGCTAAAAACAATATGTCTTCCCAGTAGAGACATTATGCTGAAGATGTCCATTGCTGAGAAAGTAACAAAACGCAAACTCTTGGTTCAAAACATACATGTAATAAATCGGTTATTCAACCTTTGGTTTCTTTCAAAACTAAATAAACTTGAGAATCAATTGGCAGTGCTTGCACTCATTTGAAGACGCTCGTTCATGAAAACTCAATTAAGCCTATCTCTCAGAAATTATTTGTCATGAAAAAACCTTCTGCTGTATAACCTCTAAATAATATTTATTTGAGCATGCTGCGATAAGAGTAAAATTGAATTGAATTTTATCATCGCACCAACAGCTATTAAAGATGATATGGCAACTTTTCAGCTTCTATTGGTGGAGGAAGAACCGGACAATTTTCGTGTACGGGCGGGCACCTGGGTAGAACCACAGACGTTATGCAAACCAGCTGGATAGCTTTCTCACATAAAGACTTGAACCCACAGCGGTGAGGGACAAGTGATTTAAAGTCAGAGAACCACTCGGCCACGGACGCCCCTCGCAATAAGAGTAGAGGCCATATTAAACATAGAAAAGGTTGTAGGTAATATTATTTATTTGGATTCTGCGGAAAATACTACTACTGAATCCCAGCTTGGAACCGTTTGTAGATGTACTAAAGTGCTGTCACCCTCTGGTCGTGTAAGGACATGAAAGTGAATAATTACTCCAGCACCCACCCATTGAGCATCAAATGAAAAACAGCTCATCTGGGATGCACCTACACAAAATATATTCAATGAAATAAAATAGCTGCAAATATTAATCCGAAATCAAACAAACCTCGACGGGTGGTTTCTGGTCTGGGGTTACAGCTGCTAACTTTTGAGATTTTGCCGTCTCTCCCACTGGGGTGGCAACCTTCTTGGCTTTACTCTCCTGCGCCGGTGTTGCTGCCTTCCTGGATTTAGTGTGACTCTCCTGTGCTGGAGTTGATGGCTTCTTACCAGACATAACCTCGTCCAGAGCTTTATTGTCCTCTTCTGCTTCAAGTAGTTTTTTCGAAGGTTTCCTTTTCCTGGGCGACAGCTCCTGACTCAGTTCTGAAAGGCACGTACAGATCTTATATTCATACGTCATCATATGATATAAAGAGGAGTGCTATCTGAAACTAGATGCAGTAAATTAGAACGACCTTGCACATAAAATGTAACATGATTTGTCGCGTTTCATCCGTTCAGGATTTTCTCCGATTACGCATCGCTACTTTACCATACAGAGAAATCCTTGACCAAACTCTACTTTACCATACAGAGAAATCCTTGACCAAACTCTACTTTACCATACAGAGAAATCCTTGACCAAACTCTACTTTACCATACAGAGAAATCCTTGACCAAACTCTACTTTACCATACAGAGAAATCCTTGACCAAACTCTACTTTACCATACAGAGAAATCCTTGACCAAACTCTACTTTACCATACAGAGAAATCCTTGACCAAACTCGTTCTTGATTTAACAAGTTGTATTTTATATTAGGGCTGTTCCAGAAATTATGACGTCCTACCCGCGGACAGCAAACAATTCTTTTTTACATGGGTTGCCGGATTTTTAAACAATTGATATACACGGGTCGCCATGTTTATATTATATTGAATTACATGGGTGGTTGCCAAATGGTAGATGGGTATCGAAATTTTATGGACAAGTCTATTTACCGGGGTCAACCAATTTCTGGCCCGTCTGCAGAATTTACGGTATTTCCGTAAAGGTATGGTTGCCACAAAGAAAGAGAAGGTAAGGCCAAAATGAAAATTATGTTTGTTTGCTGTCTCCCAACGACCCACTTTTAACCCGCCGACTCAAAAGTGTTTTTTTGCCAAACCGTCAATCTCTTTTGTATCGGGCTGTATGCAGCGGCCAGTTAACCCCAGACTTCGCGCTATAATTGTGTTGTGCTGGTGCTCTGCGCACGCATGTTTACAGTGGGATGCAGCGGAAAACCAAAATTACACAACTTCCGATAGTTTGTCGTGAATGACACTACTGTAAATTCACAATGTTCAAACGAAAATTTGACAACACAGAAGTAGAAACAGATTTGTTTATCATCGCTTCTTCGGTCGCTGTAGAGTATAAAGATGAGGCTAAGTCCACTTTGAGTAAAAAACACCTGTGCGAGTACGAATCAAACAGAACCCGGAGGAAGTTTACATCGATCTCGGACTCATGCGCGACGCTGACTTTTCCCACAGCCTCGTCCATTGGATACAAGTTTCAAGTTTTTATTGTACTGCACTGTGTTGTTACAGGATAATTTCCCTGTTTTTGTTGTCCCTGAAAATGTTAACAATGCTGTTAAGTTCCTTGTCATTTAGGGTTGCACCAGATTCTCTGCATATTTTCATGACCGAGGAAAGAGTTTCCTGGCCCAGACGATTTGTGTTATTCGTCCTTTTTTTAATATTAACCCATCGCTCACTGAGGCGCTTGTTACATAGTAGAATATACTAGCGGTAAAGCGTTTCGATAACATACAAGCGGTAAAGCGTTTCTGCAACGCATAAACAACATGGCGTCGTCCTCGGGTGACGAGGCTGTGTTTTGCGTTTCAATTCACACAGAAAAGCAGAAGAAACGTACAACCCTGGTAAAAAACTTTATTAAGAAGATTAATCTAAAACAGAACTGGGAAGATCTATTACATCTGTGTATTGAGAATATCCCAGGAGAAAAATTGACGGAAAAACAACTTCGATTTGGGAATTTTTTAGTTGGAAATTGGGGAAAATTGTCAATTTTTTCAATTGGGAATGGGGCCGTTTATCGGACCCATTTATATAAGGTAAAAAAACGCTGACCTATTTAAAATATAGATTGGGAACTTCCTATCTGAACCAATCGATGAAGCCAAAATATCACATGGCTCCTTAACTTTTTCTACTAACTCCTGTCTTAAAAGTTCATTGTGTTCAGTGCTCACGGAAAATATTTTTGACAGGCAGGCTCTGAATTAATATTGACAAGCCCTGAATTAATTATATAGTGAACTATGGCAAAAAAGGACAATCCCCAACCAGATTTTGACAGGCCCCGGGCTTGGGGCTATCCTATGTCGTGAGCACGGGTGATGATGAGAATACTTTCAAATGATGCATAATGAATAGCAAATTGGGATTATACTAGTTTATATTTATTTTCTAAGCAAGAAATTGTATAAAAAGCTGTTTAAAGATAAAACTATCATCACTAGTGAATTTTTCCTTCAAACCCCTTTTTTGCTTAAAATGTTTAAGTAAGGAAAATATCATAATTTGAAAGAGAAATCAAGTTGTGATGGGTTTTGACATAAATGAAACGTACACAGTATGCATAATACTCTTCATGATGTTTGTTGAAGTCGGGCAATATTTTGTGAAATTTCTGAAAAACTGTGCCACCTGAAATTTAGATACATTTCACATTTTCCTAGCTATTTGTTATGTTATTAGGTCTGTGATTTGGAAACATTTCCCAACATTTGTAGTACTTTGTATAGACTAGTTCTCCTGAACCTCTGACTGGATTTCAACGAAACTTGGCAGGGATGATCAGTACCAAGCCTAGTTGCGCATGTAGGAGGGGGGGGAGGGGGCTTACAACTGTAAAGCGTCTCACCCATTTTAAAAACTCCCTATTCAGAAATTGCACTATATACATATATACACGATTCCAAAGAGTCAGCCATCAAAAAGTGCCTTCTATGGTGGGGATGTCACAATTTCTGGAACAGTCCTTAGAATTTTCCCAAATACCTCAAGACTACGGAAAGTAGGGCACGAAATTCCACTCGACCGCTCGCCATGAAGAGTGCTCAGGCCTAAAAAAAAAAGAAGGTTTGTTTCCTGTTACCCGACCGACCATGATTTTTACACCCGACCATATTTTTTTTATAGCGGTAAAAATATCATGACTATGACGATGCAATGAATTATTATACCAGTCCCATCGCTTAGCAATGACCGTTCCTGTTTTCGATTTTCAACACACGTCTCTTTGGCATTAAATGTTGTCGATATGAAGTTCGCTTTTCTCATCAGAATAAAGCAACGAAATCAAAAACGTACAGAAATCTCAAGATAAATGTTTTAATTTACTTGCAGAAATAAATTCAAAATCGATTGAATATTGTGTTATACACACATTTTACCTGCGACCAACATTCGCGAATTACACAAAATGTCTGCCATTTGCATTCAATATTATCATCATGTTGGGGTTTTTCAAAGCATATTTCGCCTAGCCATAACCAGTCAGAGCTCTAACCTTAAACAGTTACAAGTTTTATTTTATAACTGCTGGAAGTTATTAAAATGCCAAATTATTATCTCCCTTTGGTTTAGAGCAGCAGATACTTTTCCCCAATAACCATTTGTAACCTAAATCAGTTACCAAGATCATTTGCTAATAAATCGAAATAGTTGCCAAATGTGCTGTGTTTATTTATGTCTGAATACTTATTATCTAGGATAAATACATCTTCATCAAGATCCAATTAGCTGTTGTTCACTAATTGTCATGTTGGTGCCTACAAAATGATTTTTAATGAATTTTATTGCATAACAGTAGGTAACTTGAGAGGCTTTGTGCATTGGATTTTCATGGATGCTCATAGAATTTTATTGCATGGTTGTAAAGTTGAATAATCACCCTACCTGGAGAAAATTATATATAAGCAGGGAAAATTCCTGTACAGAAGATAGAAAGCATCTAAACTTGAATGATTTTGTGGTAGTAACTGCTTCTGGTTACTATCCAGCTTTAGTTGTTTTTTTAATAACAGTCACAGGTTATGAAAAACGTAACTGTTTAAGGTTAGAGCTTTGACTGATAACCTTGATTCTTATAAATATTTTGTTTGTCTGAAATTTCGAAGGTTAAATATTATTTTAAAAGTAAGATAGATGATGGATGTTCTACGATTCGGAAGATTTCAATGGATGAAAATATACTATTTTTGGAAGGGGTTTCCCCTGAATACATATCACGTGATACATCTATTTTTAAACTTCCAAAATTGAGCGCACTAGCAAAAAGCAGATTGACCTATTGCGAATATCGCGTGTTGATTACATAAGCTACAGTAGACCGCAATGCACCCAACAGTTACACCAAGAAATTTGGGAGTTCTCCCGGAATCCTTAATATTTTATGACGACACAGAGTACCTGTATCTGCAGCTCTCTATGTGTACCAAAGAAACACAACACAAACAATAGACTTGTCTCTGCAAATGTCAATTTCTGGTGTTATATATAATTTGAAACACTGGTCTTAATTTTTTTTTAAAAAAAGCAACCTACCGACCCACTTTTTTTTGACCATGTAACAGGAAACAAACCTTTTTTTTTAGACCTCATTGATGCAGCTGGACGAGTAGAAATTCAGATAAATTCTTTAACAATTTATCTATTTGACCATTCAAATATTACGTAGGATGAGTAATAAATTTTCCTGCCCTGTTTCCCATACTGAGAAAGTATTAACCACTTACCGGACTCATCACTGTATTTGCTCTTGTACCTGGTCTTCTGTTTTTTGCTCATCATACACCACTGTTGACGGCAGAAATCAAGTAACATGTCGTCCGTGAATTCTGGATGATCATTTAACACATTGTCACGTTCCTTTTGACAGAAAACATCAAAAGATGCTTCTGTACCGGAAACTGGTCTCTGAATTGGTGTCTTTTTAGTGGCTTTTACCGGAGTTGTCGCCCCAGTATCAGTTCCTGTCTTTGTTCCTGTTTTGGGCGTTTCTACTTTCCGCCTTTTTGATGAAGACGATTTAGACTCAGGTGTAGCCACTTGTCCATGTTTGCGTTTTTTTTGCCAGTAATTTAACAGCTCTCTCATCTTTCGGAGAATCTTCACCGTAATCAGCATTTTTTATTATTTTCACATCCTCCGCAAGTTCGTCTGGTATTTTGTTTGGGGTCACACCAGCCCCTTTTCCCTTTTTAGGCTTTAATTCATAAGTAAATGTGTACGTAGCTTTACGCTCATTTCTACTGAGAGGTAGCGCCACCTCAGCGGCTACGATTCCAACATTCACCGCCTTAGCCCTATTGGGCAACACGGCATACCACTTCTTAAGTCTCTGCTCTTCTTTCTTGTTTTTCGCGTTTGTGTACAGCCCTTGAACATACTCCTCGAATTTTGCTTTGCCTTCAAACTCAAGAAGATTGTTCATTCCTATCCAACCCCGCTCAGCAGCATCCCCGAAGAACTGGACATGATATTCCCTCCCTTTATGGACTGCAAATGCAAATTTAACATTATAGATTTTAAAATTTCAATGAGTTCGCTTTTGTTTTGTGTTTTTACAAACAGGTCCATTTTGGCCTTCTCTGTAGCAGTCAGTTGAAGCCCCCTACCCACCCAAATTTCTTTTAAAATTATGCAGATTTTCTCATTTTGTAAACTTACCACTGGAAATTTCATTCCCCATTTAATGATGTTTCTCTTCAATTTAGGGCAAAAAGCTCCTTCCCCAAAACTGGTTATAAGGCCCTGACAAATGAAAACAATTTGGATACTCTTTTACATCAATTGAATTGAATTGAATTGGATTTTATAGTCGCACCAACAGCTAAGGTCATATGGCGACTTTCCAGCTTCCACTGGTGGAGGAAGACCCCAGGTGCCCCTCCGGGCAATTTTCATGCACGGGCGGGCACCTGGGTAGAACCACCGACGTTCCGCAAGCCAGCTGGATAGCTTCCTCACATAAAGATTCCTAGGCCCCTGAGGGATTGAACCTACAGCGGTGAGGGGCAAGTGATTGCAAGTCAGAGACTCTAACCACTCGGCCACGGACGCCCCCTTTTTACATCAAAGACTAAGGGTTTAAATCATTCCCATCTTTTGAAATGAGTTATCACTTTTGAGTAAGCTAAAACAGTAAACAAACTTGGCATGTGATATACCCCAGATAATTATGTATATAGGCTGTTTTTTACGATTAATTAAAGGTTTTCCATCAATTTAGACCAATAATGCCACTCTGCGAAGAGTGTTTCAAACAAGCACATAAAATTATGTCGTCTAGCTTGTTACTTCACTGTGAAATCAGTTTATTTTTCGTTCTACATGATATCCCAGGTTTTTTTCTAGGCCCTAAATTCGGCCCCATCCCATTTCAAAATATCCTCATATTTTTTTTATATTACATATAGCCCTATTTGACAATGTATTTGTTGCAGACTTGTATAAGAGCTTATTTTGAAACTATTTCAAACATTTTTAGTGCCTTACTATGTAATATAGTAGGATTATTCTTTTCCCAATTTGTAGATTTCACGCGCATTTTCCCCAATTCAAAAGGCGGCTCCACTTTAAAAATGCAGAAAAATCCTTGTATCCTACTTACCTGCTATTCGGGTATATATGGCCAGGTAGGGATCATACGACACCATGCACGGCCACCACGGATGACCAGATACCTTTGACCAAACCAAGTCTCCAACCAGCCATTTCACTGAAACACAGGAGTACCATGTTAAACTGTATTATTATTCCACCAGCCTTCCCAATGAAACTGGTTTTGCAATTCAGTAAAGGCAGGTTGAATAATTAATATTAATATACATAATTACAAAATAACCATAATGACTGAATAATAAATCTCTCAACGGTCTTGTGAAGCTTCATGAAGATCCTGTCAATAGTTCTAGAAAAGTAATGATCACAGCTTTTCTTATGCATGTACTATTTTCAAGGTCTAGTCTTTAAGTTTAGTGTGACATTGACTTAAAACTTTTAACCAATTGACCCAAATCCAATACATATCTGGCCAACCCAAATGGATCATACTTTAAAGCTTTAAGAAAATTTGTCATGTAAAAACCCACCCTTCCCTCAAAATTATTATGCCGAAATCATTTTCAAGATAAAGTCAAGTTCACGATGACCTAGACCTTCGACAGAATTGTCAAAAAGTTGGTAGCCTCACAAAGGTTTCATACTTATTAAAGATGCATGAACATTGGTCATGTTAAACTTGAGAATGTGCTGGAACAATTTTCGAGGTCAGGTTAAGCTTTACTGTAAATCAGAAGGGCGCATGACCAACCTCAATACACACATGACTGCATGAAGTCTGCATAAACTAATATAAAGTTTGCATAAAATAAGAGTTTGAAACTTCATTTATATTGAAAGTCATGCTGAGAAGGTAATGAATGAACAGACAGATGATGGCCCAATACTTTATCTCTCTTCTAAGTATAGAGATCAGAACGCCAATAAATTAGGAAATGCTGAACATAATCACCCATGTCTACCAAATTCCATATAAGGCCAAATAAAATTATACCTGTGTTTACTGTAACATTGCTGAAAAAAATAGGGTAGGTAGGTAGGCATTTTATTTTTTAATTTTTTGGCGAAGTTAATTTAAGGTGGCGATAAGCTTTGATGAATGGGAAAATGTGGTATTTTAAAAACTACAATAGATAACAAATGAAATTGTGTATGTGTTATTGTTTTCCAAAAGGCATTGCAACAACTGGCTCTTTTCCCAATCACTTGCAATTATTGCAAAGGGGTAAAACCGTTTAATTTACTTTTTCGCAAGTCCGGAAGAGGTTCAGTTCCAACAGCAGGACAATGAGCACGAGTCGGCCGTGATCGCGTGAACATAATTATTTAAAAAAAAACACAAAAAAAATCTATTTTTTTTATTTATTTTTTTTATTTTCAATAAAAAAAAAAAGAGTCGGGTTTCAATAAAATAAAAAAGAGTCGGGGGTGTTTTCAGAGGGTCGGTCGGGTTACAGTAAACTCAGGTATAATTTTATTTGGCCTAATACAAAATGTATTGTACATAAGAAGACACTTAGAAGTACCCCAGTCACATTTTACCTTCGATTGGAATGAAACAATTTTGACAAAAAATCGTCTGAAAACTCTTCAATATTTATTTGTTAACACAATCATCAAATAAAATTGAAAATATATTATCAATCTGATAATCGGATTTCGGTCAACACTATAAAGAATGAGAATAACTTCAGAATTTGATTAAACTGAAAATCAGGACGTTTATTAGGAATTAGCATTTAAAATCAGGATACTAATAAGTGGGTCGTCTGGTGTAGTTTTGACGTGAGAATCGTGGCTCTTATGGTAGTATGTGCCTACCATAGTCATGATTCTCATGCCTTGAATGGTAGGTAGGACCCCGTACCAACCCCCATTCGCACTTTTCCAGCGAGGTTTCTGAAAACATTACGCAATACCTACATAAACAACAGGGGTGTAAAATTCCACTCGCCCGCTCGCATTGGCGAGTGCAAGCTGCCTGCGGACGAGTAACATTTGGCGTCTGGTCGTCCGACAGGGCGAGTGACTTTTTGCACTATAAAAATTAAGTTAAACTATCGTTCAAACACAATGTTGCAAGATTTCAAATCTGGATCATTTCAGACGCGTAATTTTCTTCCGTACTGTCGTTTGCAGGAACCAGATTAACAGGCGTTGTTTGTTACCAGGTAACTTACGCGTCATATAGACTGTGATTAAGTTCACGCTAAAATCAATTGGAGTGTGATGCAATATATCGCTAACCAGTCAGTCTTGTTTTTTTTATATCGACACTGTAAACATGGCGGGTAAACAAGCAGACATCAGGTCGCTGTTCGGAAAGTCTGCGTCAGCGACTGCAAGCGGATTCGGCCCGAGTGTCGGCGAATCAGAACGGGTATGGCTGAACAACATGAGTATTTCCCGACCGCTATTAATTAGTTCTGGCGTCTATTATTGGCCCAATGGAGACAAAATACTGCAGAGAAAGTTCAGCAGAATGTTGTTGTTGTTGTAGAAGTTGTTGAAATTCTCCGCGCTTTTTTTTTTGTACTCACTGATGAATGTCCGCGTGGAAGGGAATACATCTTAATGACAGTTGCCTTTGACAGTGTATGAGGACAGGTTGCAGACCATAATATTAAATGTGTTGTTAGATAATATGGCGCTTTCTTTATTTGCATAACAATAAAATATCCACATACTGCCTGTCAGCTACTACAGTGTCTGTGAATACACAAAATGTAGCTTACTATAGTGGTGAAAATAATGTTCAGGTTATATGCTGCAGGGCGAGTGGTAAATTGGTAAGGGCGAGTAGCTTTTTGCTTCCACTAGTCCTGCAGGGCGAGTGGATTTTTCCCAATTTTTACACCCCTGAACAACCACCGTATTTCAATAGAACAAACCTTAAATACCAAACTTGCTTGAATTCAAGTCTCCAAGGAGAAGAATTGCATGTCGATATAGTCAGGTTTTCGTAAGCCACTTTTAAGATGTGCATTGTTTAGTTACATTCGAAATAATCTCGTTCTCGTGAGACGTCTCGTTCCAAATTTGGAAACTTAAGCCCTGCTGTACTCACACCTGACAATTTATGATTAACGTTGTTATTTTGGGCAGGTTTAAGCTTCCAACACGATACGACATATCGCAAGATATTTCGAAAGGTTAACTTTCCAAAAAGATATGTCTTCTGAAACTGGAGTCGTTCAAAGCATGCCTAGATCAACGAGATATTCTTCTCTTTGGCGAGTTTTATGCATGCATGCGTAGCATTTAAAGTTTAAATTGAAATACGGCGATTGTTTATGGATTATGCAGGCATTGCTTGAGATCTTCAGAAATGTCTATCAAGGATCACATCATAGCTCTATAGTAGGTACACACCATAAGAGCTATGATTCTCGCAGCTATATATGTAGTAAGGCCACATAAAAAAATATGTGTGGTTCAGGTAACCCGATTGACCCTATTTTAAGGGGCCGACCCTAAAACTTTTTATGCAAAAATTAAAAAAAATTAAAAAAATATATAAAAAAATTTTTGTTGATAATGCAAAAAAATCGAACTCAAGGTATAGTATTTAACATATTAAATTCATTATCAGAATTGAATTCATTATTGAGAAAAAAAAACGAAAAACCTACCTACCTACCATATTTTTTTTGCCAGTGTTACCTGAACCACACATATTATTTTGTTTGGCCTAAGTCTAGAGAGATAAATATATAATATTTCAGTACCTGGATATCTGGCTTCCAAGTCTGGTGTCAATTCTAATTTAGGTTTCAACGCCTTCTCTTTTGGTGTTTTAGGTGTTTTTGCGGCTTCTTCAACTTCAAGATCCATTTTTTTCGGCTTTCTTTGCCGTTTACTAGTTGGACTACTCAGTTCATCACCTGATGTTACATCTTTTTTCTCAGATTCACTTGCTGCAGGAATCTCCAAAGTTAGTTTACTTCTTTTAGCTGCAGAGCCGGCTTTTGGTGTTACTGCCTTTGCCTCTTTTGTCGGTGACTGAGATGTTTTTCTCTTTCCTTTCAATTTTGTTTCAGTTTCAACCTTTCCTGGTGATTGTGTCAAGTTAGTTGTACTCTCACTAGTACTGTCTGTAATAGTCTCATCCTCTCGCTCATCTTCCACTTTCTTTTCACTATCATCCTTAGATTCTATAGGATCTGTTTCCATCTTCTCATCTTCGACATCATCCTTTTCTGGAGCAGTGTTGTCCGTTTCTTCACCAATGCTGTTCTCTAGCTGCTCCAACAGTTGTTTCTCTGGCGCATCATCTTCATCCATTAGGGAACCTGCAGCGAGTTGACAACTTGATTAATATCACATTTACAATTAATATTATTATAATTTTGTCTACTCCACTGTACAGGAATGTTTTTGTGTGATTTATTGGCATGTGACAAATGCCAATGGGCAGAGTCATCAATGACTTCAGTCGCACTTATTCCAAGGTACTAAAACAATAACTATCCTTAAACTTCAAAGTGACAGCTCTGTGGTCCAACTCAGACTTCTCAATATAAACAGTCATGCGTAACTTTTATTCTTTTGGATTATAAGAAACCAGCTGGAGGCATCATTACATCTCAATGGTCAAGTTAACACAATGGTCACGAGTCATACCTTTCATCAAACCCAGATATTAATAAGGAGGGACACGTGGCTTTAAAGTAATTGATGATCAATTCCCAGGGTCCGCCTTGCCGTTCGTAATTATAGGCACCAAATGCAGAAGAAAATTAATTTTGGCACAAAAAAAAAGAACAATTTGCGAAAATCATTTCGCCAGATTATGGATTTTCAAATTCTCACTCTATCTATTTTCCTTCTCAAAGGATGCGACTGGTTTAGACTGGTTTACTGCATAGGCCATAAAGGCATCGGAAGTGTGTAAATAATCGATAACCCAGTAAATTACACAATACATATTGTATATTACAGTAATACACAACACAACACAGGAAATGTGTGAAAAATATTGCAATCTGGAGAACTTGAGGCTTAATTGCAATAATTATATGCTGATTGATTGAATCAGAAACAATAACTGCTTTGCTAGTGGGCTGCTTGTTATTACCTAGGCTCGCTTTAACCATTCGCCAAATCGCCATAGGCAAAAAGAAATGAAAATCGTAAGAAATACATAGCAAATTCGCCAGACATCGGCGGTCTGGCGAATCCAAATTTCCGACCGATTTTGTCTAAAAAATCTTGGAAAATCCTGAATTCTAATAAACGCCGTCTTTGACAGTTTATAAGCCAATATCTCGCTGGGTGTTGTTAAATAATTAGCGACAATCAATTTGGACCGATAACCAATTATCGCAGTGTTTATTGAAAACTGCTGTCAAATTGTTGTGTGTGCGATAGACACCTCCCACTGTTTCGCCTCTCGCTGTCAATCAACTAGTTTGTGTCCCCGCGCTCAATACTATTCATATATTTAATTGCGTTATAGAGCCGGGTAAAATATCAAATAACGTGGCGCCCTCTTACGGCCATAATAGCTGATCAAAACAGCAAGTGCATGAAGTGTGACACTGTTTGTTTAAAGCATACTCTTTTAACTTACTTTTGATGTGTACGCAAACGCGAGGTTTTAGCGGCTTCAAATAAAGTTCCAAAATATCTTGGCAAAAATCTGACTAAAGACATTCTAATCTGGCTAAAGAAATGTTTAGGGCTTTAGCCAGATTTGGCTAAAGGGTTTAAAATCCTAGCGCTAACCTAGATTACAACCTTTTATATTAATACATTTTTTTTTATATCTTTTGTTATTATACACCAAATCTCTTCTTTTGAACTGACAATTAAAACAAAATTGATGCGGGAAGGGGTGACCACCCCCAAGCACCCCCTCCTTCCCATGCCCATCTCCCTTCCACTGCAAACACCACAAAACTGTTGTCAACAGGGCTGTGAAAACAACTGCAAATCATATACATTGCACAGTAGTGTTTTCATCAGTCAAAAAATCTGCACAACGGTAAAAACAAAGTGGCTCTAATGTCTCTAATTTGGCTCCAACCTGTTTTATTTGGCAAAATTGTTGGTGCTAAGAAATTCTGAGCCAGGGTGGACCCTGAATCCACATGGACCCTGATTCCACTTAAATTTAAAAAACATCTACTTTAAAATGATTAATTTTAAGCTTACTGCGATTAAGTTAGAAATTTACCAAAAGAATCGCACTAAACAATAACTATCGATCGACCTGAAACAAATGTGTCAGATTGGTCTGAATATATCCCGTCTTGTTCCCCGGTAAGTGACAGGATTTCTATGTATGATACCCCTCTTGCTGGGAGCAGCTCTAGAATAAACTCGCCATATCAATCCCTAGCCTTAACTCACCAATGTGGACAACTTTTCCGACACCCTCAACATCTGTGGTAGAGTGCTCAGCTGGGGCTGCAGATGCATCTGTCTTTGCATTGGTCTTACTCTGGGCTATTTTTGGATTACGTGACATTACCGCTATCTGGGGCAACTGGTGACGAAACCCACTAGGTGAAGGACCGTTGTCAACACCATTAAGAATGGTCTTCTGCGAGGATCCAGGGCTTGCCATCGTGACCTACGACTGTGATGTGTTCAACTAGCACTGAAAAATGCGTTACATAGAAAAGTACAATTACATTACTTATTAAAGGGACACTGTCCGTAAGTAAGCAGATATTGAGCATAACCAAATAACTGGCTGACTTTTATTCAGTGAAATGTATACATGAAAATATGAGGATAGACCCTAAGAAGTATGTAGGAATACATTCGTGAGTTTGAAAAAAAAAAGTTTTAATAATTATATGTAAATGAAGTGGGACCCACAATATTTACCTTTTCTGCGATCACGTGATTTCCATTAGCGCATTAGGTTTTCACCAGAGTATGTATTGCGAAATATGTATAGCCCGCTTAGCTCAGACAGGAGCGTTGTCGACCACTACGCTCACTATTATTACGGCGAGTGTAATTTTAGTTTGGGCTGCGAGTTCAAACGCACAAAGCGGATTTACTTTTTTTTGTACCGCGATTGAATTCTGTTAAACAATCTTGCTTTTAATTAGTAAATATTTAATAATGTTTAGTGTGTCATGTTTGCGAACATAATTATTGTGTGTTTTATAAGCTAAAAGTTACGGACAGTGTCCCTTTAAGATTTCTATTTTAAACTCTTTTTACGCATTACGCCAATATAAAATAATTATTTGGTTCTGGTTACCAGATAATATTAATTACCAAGCCTGGAGTTAAAAAAATAATATACAGATGCTTATGTATATATCATTGATATATATGTACTAAAGTTTTATCAAGTATATAGATTAATGCCAGTTCATAGCCTGTGTTGATCCAAGAAAAGACAAAAAATAAAAAAATGTTGAATATTTTTAGTAGTGCTGCACGGTATTATCGGTTTATAGGTGTATTGTGATATGGACCTCAAAATAATATGTAAGCAAGTGAAAGTAAATCATAATCTGCGACCAAGATCTATTTTTAACTTTGTATGGTTCCCGTGTTTGTAATACAATTGTAAATTTTTAATTCATAGATAAAAATAGATGCAATTTCAATAATATCTGGTGTTCGCTTATCGTAATGTGCGCATATGTAGTGATTGAGGAATGTTAAAAACAAAAGAGCAAATATGTGAGTTTGGGATCACTTTGAGCTTAAAAAGGGCGCTACAATAGTAGTCTAGTCTAGATCTAAGCAATGTTGCATTTTGTAAAATATACAAGTTACTGTCAAGTGCTCTAGCAGCACAACACATTTGGTAACTCATTTGGGAAGACGTTACTCGACGTTGAATACAGAACAGATAGTAGACATTGTCAACCTCGGAACTGCCATGCGTAATGTTTCTCATTCACAAGCACAACCAACTTGCATCACGTTATGTCATCTGCATCAAAGTTATCCAGGAAATCGGCAAAGTCAATTGTGAAGCATCATCATGTTCAAAAACTAGATAAATCTATTTGATAGTAAGAGTAGGACCTGGCATTCCATAAATATGTTGGAAATAATAGGTGATTCGCAAAACACAAGCTTTACAATCAAACCAATTCCCAAATTTAGTTGAGCTAGGACAAGAAATGTAAGAGATAAAGACCTGTAAACACAGCTTACACGCACAATTTTATGTGAAATGAAACACATTTTAAGGGCTATCAGAATTTCGGTTCCATGGAAGCCCATGGCAAAATAATTCTAATTTTATGTGAAATGAGACACATTTTAAGGGCTATCAGAATTTGGGTTCCATGGAAGCCCATGGGTTACAGGAACCGAAATGACTTATGCAGCCCTTAAGATAATGCTATAAGGAAGCCCATGGCAAAATGTGCTAGGATAAGAAATGGAAGAGAAATAGACTTGTAAACACAGGTTATATGCAAACCTTGATGTGGGATGCCAATGCCGGAATAAGTACATAAGCTCTCTTATTCCTCGAATAGTCAAGCTAAAAACTGAGGGGTTTTGTAAGAACGGTATGAGTAAAAACTCAAAAACTCAGCTGACAATATTGCTCTCAATAACATAAATATTCTATCATAACTACAACTATGTATAATATTGAATCAAGTGCATGCTCACTTGCACAGTACGAAATGTACGCAAATGCACGATTATTGTTGTTTTGCGCCTTCACATTGTTTTTTTCAAAACATCTTGGCTAAAGACGTTCTTACTTGGCTAAAGACATGTTTAGGTCTTTAGCAAAATCGTCTAAAGGATTTAAAATCCTAGCGTTAGCCTAGATTGGTAACCTATTAGACTTAACTCTGTTTCATGGAATTTACGTCCTCATTGGATTTACGAACGTACGGAATTAACAAGTGTCTTGCCATAGAACCCATCTGTCACCCAATGGCATCAAACCTATAATCGCTGCATTATTTCAAAGTCTCTAGTGAACGCGATGAAGAACTTCGAAGACAAAGATGAGGTTTACCACATAAATAAGAACTCATTAACACAAATGTTGTCCAGATCAAATGCAAATCATCACAAATAAGACCAGTCTTTCATTGAATTTGCTGTATGACAATAGTGCGAGTGTACCTGAACAAATTATGCTTAATATTAATCATTACTGCAAGAAATAGTAACTATACTAGTCAAAGCAGTATCAATATTTAAAGAAAGCTATGAGGTGAAGCTATTCTGACGCCATTTTGTTGTGTATTTTGTAAAATAGTGCTCTACGAGTTCGATTGCGTTAGCCTGCTGATCATAACATGATATGAACTTAACAAACCCAACTTTTATACATTGTTTATATAAGCACCTGTTACACTCTGTAAAGCCATGCAGGAAAATGGAATTTGACTGGAAATAAAGCAAATTCTACAAAATAATGCTGTATTTTCGACATGGAGAGTATTCGGAAGCCTACGGACAATTCCGGCGGGAAACTTCCTGTTTGTTGATTGGTCAAAATTTGCTACCGGAAATTGATTGCCATCTATAGTTTTGGCGGAAAAGATATTTAAGTCAGTGGACAGGGTTGTCAATTAATTTGGAAATAATAAACTTCACTCACTCTGACTATTCATTCATTGAATCAGTCAATCATGTTGTATTCGTCAACAGTTTGATTGAATCACTAGTTGTCAGAAACAATAATTAGACCTGCACATAATCTTCGAAAGAGGGTGATGCAGTATCCAGAGGGTCCCAAAGGGGTTTTGCGTGAAAACGTGATCGGGGTGTTTTTAAAAACGTGACACGTGAAACAAACAATATTTTTGCGTGATTGCGTGAAAATTATATCAGCGTGATCCGTGATTTTGGTCTTGGTAAAACGTGATCGCGTGATATGGTGACGTGAAACGTGAATTTTTAGTCCTTTTCAGTCCTTTTAGTGTCCCTCCTCCTCCCAGGTATGTGAAATGTTCTCTTTTTGTCATAACTTTTATACCACATGAGATGCCAGAATGCTGTTGTCAATTTGAAAGCCTCAGAATACATCTGACGGCTCAAGTTAATTAGTTTGTGTGTGGTTTTGTTGTTTTTTTTTTGTTTTTTTTGTTGTTGCAACCCACACATTGTAATAGAGAAGCTCGAACCTATAGCGCTTCACGTCTGCTCATCCACATTTAACGTGAAATGTGAAAGTTCTGCTATTTTCACGTGAAGACGTGATCCTTGTTTTTATTTTACGTGATCACGTGAACACAACCCCCCTTTGGGACCCCCTATCCATAGATAGAGATAGATAGATCTATAGATAGATCTACATAAAAATTCAAATTTGGTGAATTGTATCGCTCTACTTTTTTTTTTAATTGCTTAATCAGATCAGGGCTTTATATGACGTTTAATTATCATCCCAGATCAGATAGAGATGATTTTGTCAAAATTCCTAAATTTAATTGGATTTCTTGTTTTATTGAAATGTCAATGTACTATTATTTCCTGTTAAATGAATATTTGTTGAATATTTATCTTTGGTAGTATACATAAACCATTCTCTTACCTTAAAGCTGGGATGATGCTTAAAGGGACACATGGCAATCTTGATTTTTAAAAACTCGCGACGTTTCGTTAGTTTTTCACATAACTTGCATTTGTTCAATTAAGATTAATTATAAGAATAAATAAAGCAAAAATAGTTTTTGCACATTATTAACTGATGATTATATTGCAAACATATGAAAACTCAAAACTTCATTTAATTATATGCAAGCAACTCATTTTATTTAAGGATACTGAATAAATAGAGCAACTTCTACAAAATAGGCTTATTTTAATACTTGATAAAAACTTCAAGATAGCCGTGTATCCCTTTATGAGGGTCTCTCAGGGTTTGGAGGATCGGGGGAAGATGGCCAATTATTTACGGGGAACAAAGGAACAGTGTCTGTTATTTTCAGGAACAAGGGAACATTGATATACTTTTAGGGAACAAAGGAACATGAGTATACAGGAAATACTTCTCTATTCTAAAATCAAGTTTTAATATAAACAAAACTTCAAAAAAATCATAATAAAGAGATAAGAATTCTGGAGTTGCTGTGAAATTCAGGGGCGTAGCTAGAACAGATTCAAATATTCACCAGCTTGCACACACATCAGAATTTTACAAAAAGTAGTGGGAAAAAAGAAAGAAAGAAAGAAATAAAAAGAAAGAAAGAAAGAAAGAACAAAAGTTGCATCATTTAAATAAACATTGTTTCAAGCCGGTTGAAATACCCGGTGCATCAAGAGATCAAAAAGATATAGAGCTACTTATTCTTATCGTTTCATCTTCTCTGGAGGTGCAGAATTAGAGTAAAGTATTTAGTTAACCCTTTCTTTGAAAATCAATGAAAGTAGATTTTATTCGAATGCGTCGCTTTACCAGGAAGGTATATACATATAGCCGGAGATTTTGATATTCAATCTACAAACACACGTCACGCAATTATTTTATTTTTGTTCTGGCTTCTGCCAAGTCATTGAGTACATGCTTTGTGGATTTCTATATATTCTTTTTTTATATTGATAGATACACGATAATCTTTGTGCTATTTTGCCACTGGCCGTTCCAATGCGGTAGCCCTATTGTCAACAATTTATGTTTGTGGTATCACATGTCTTGTCTCTTATTTGCCCTTGTTATGTTTTGTTTGTTTTGAAACGTTCGATGCATGTTTTTGGTTCACTGGGTTCCACGAATTCTACATTTCCCGTTCGATTTGTATACTTATTCCAAAAACAGGCGAGGTGATTTTTGATACTTATGTGAATGTATATCTTAAATTGAATTGAATTGAATTGGATTTTATAGTCGCACCAACAGCTAAGGTCATATGGCGACTTTCCAGCTTCCATTGGTGGAGGAAGACCCCAGGTGCCCCTCCGGGCAATTTTCGTGCACGGGCTGGCACCTGGGTAGAACCACCGACGTCCCGCAAGCCAGCTGGATAGCTTCCTCACTTAAAGATTCCTAGGCCCCTGAGGGATTGAACCTACAGCGGTGAGGGGCAAGTGATTTCAAGTCAGAGACGTTAGTATATCTTAAAAAAATAGCTTAGCTGCTGCGTGTGTATATAATTACAATTCTAATACACCCTCACTATATTGCCTAGTTTAAAATATCTCGTTATATTGAACGATATATCACTGTAATTTTTGCAACTTTAGGAGAATAAGCATTGCGCATTGCGCATTCCGCATTGTAACGTATGCAACGTTAGGAGAGCAAGCAAAGCAATGCGTAAGATTTCAGATGTGTGCGTTATTTTCACATTTTAGGGGTATTAGAAGAATAGAAATAGAACATCGTTTACGGTGAATTATCTATAATATATCACGGATTGTCGTTCAATTGTAAACAATAATTTCACGAGCCCGAAGTTCAATTGTAAACAATAATTTCACGAGCCCGAAGAAGGGCGAGTGAAATTATTGTTTACAATTGAACTCCAAACCGTGATATATTAAACGATAATTCACAGTAAACGATGTTCAATTTCTTAAATATACACGCCTTTACAAATACGATATGTTAAATATATCTATTTTGGGTTATTATCAAGTGTTGATACATAGTCCTATTCGTACTTTTATTAAAATAATATTGATTATAAATGTATTTCTTATTTATGCTATTGTATCCCTATGCTATTTCTGCTATTGTATCCCTATGCTATTTCCTATATATTAGATTACACTAAGAGTCGACGGCATCGTGACGTCAAAAGATGCATTTGGTACTGTCTACCAACGTGCTTAAAACACACCATTTTATCTAAATAAAATATTGGGAAGAACTCCAACCACCTTTAAAAATAGGAAGGGGATACCCCCTCATCACCTCACCCCCACCCCAACACACACCCCAGCATACAAACACAACCCTCCCGACCGCGACCATTTGATCTCGGTTGCTTGCACTTCTTTCAAGCTCTAGCTACGCCCCTGTGAATTGTCTATATGTGGCAGAGTCAAAGAAGGTGCATTTGTGTATTTAGACTAGTTAGGCAGTTACAGAAGTTGAGAGATTAAATGTTAAACAGCTACAAGAAACGCGAAAATAAACTTTTATGCAAATTTTCCATTTCTTTGATATCTCTTAAAGATAAAAACGATCCACTTGTGTTAACACAACTCGGTTTGTAGATAACAGTACCGTATGTAGTATTTTTGTAATAATGGCAACTGTACGGAAGTCTAGAGGGAACATCTTAGTTAAAGCTGCATTGACCGTAACGTTCAGCTTATAAAACACTAAATAATTTACCCAGTTTATATAATGAGGCCTAAAAGTGCATACTCATATCTTCATGTGTCGTGCTAACAGAAATCCCTCATCATTTTGAACTGTTCGGGATGTTTGCGATGTCAAAGTCGGATGTCCATTGCTTTCCAACGCAGACATATAATATATATACTATAACGATCACTGTAGAACAAACATACCAGGCAAAAACTGACTTTTACTTAACAAAAGCAAGATGTTTTAGACGCAATTCATTGGCGATACATACAAAAATGTTTTCTTCTTTCCGGGTTCCCCAAACCCAAACTCAGACACAATACGATTGTGATCGAGTGCGTTACTGATTGAGGTTAAACGTGGTAACACGTGCATATTGATAAACTTTTGTTTGTTTGTTTGTTTGTTTGTAGCCCCGTGTGGTTGCCGGGGGCCCCGTTTGGGCACGGGGAAAAGAATAGGGCCACTGCAGATCCCTTTGGAGGGGTAGGCAGAGGGGTAGAATCCCCCCAAATTCATGTTCATTTTATCATTTTTTGTTCATGTTCATTAAAGGTCTTCATCATGATCCCTGCATTGTTTCAGGTGCTATCTCGCTCGCATCAAAAGAGCAGTGGCAGAAAAACAATAACGTGGCTCCAGCGTAAATGGAGTTTCTACGATAGAATTTGCAGCAACTCTGCAGTTCAGGGTGAGAAGGTTCTAGGCCCATTTTCCATATTTTATCTCGATGTACATGGAAGATGAGCCTGGCATGTTCATGCCTTTTAGGCGCCATATAACCTTTTCATGTGTTGGTGCGCCTTAAAACCCCAATTCAATTCATTTGTTTGTTTGTATGGTGTTTTACGTCATTTTCAACACAGAAGAAAAAGAAGTTATATATGACGGTCGATTTTTTTTTGTGGTGGAGGCAGACCACTCACTTTTCCTGGGTAGAATCAGTATTGTACACCTCCCGCCATCCGTAAGAATCGACACTTCCTCACTTAAAAGCCGAGCTCCCAGTGGGATTCGAACCCGTAGCGGTGAGAGCTGAGAAGGTTTACAACACAACGTCGTCAACCACTCGGGCACTGAGACGCCATATTGATAAACTAGAACTAGAATATTGAGAAACTAGAATCACACGTAGCTAATATGCTTAATAGCGTCTTTACGTGAGCGGGCTTCAGTATTTTTCGAGCGAGCTTTCGGAAATAATGCGATTTACATTGCTTTATGGACCACAATAAATATCACTTTTATTTTACAATATTTTTCTTTAATAGTTTGGATTTCTTTACCACATACTTATTTGCGTCTATGTTCATATTTTCATATTTTTGCCTTTAATAGACGACGTGCTACATTATCCTGCATTTAAACGACATGCCTTTGCATTTAACTGACTAAAACCTAAACAGCTTCACTTGGCTGAACATTGATGCATCTAGAAATTCGATTCAACGATTTTAACAAACTGGGATGGATGGAAAGATGATGGTGATCTAACTTTCAAACTGAAGCTTTCACAGTTATGACATGTTTCGTACAAATAGTCCGTATATGTAAATATAAAAGAAGTCTTCCCAAAACAGAGGAAGTTTAACTTTAAGTCCTAACTTCTTTTTTAGTTTTCACTTCAACGTTATTACTTCTTACTTTGTATACGTATCAGAATACTTAATATGTATCCAATCAGACAACAGAAAGACCGAATCTGAGGTCCAGAAAACAACATGGCGGACATAGAACGCATCAGTTAAAGTCATAATAATGTATAATAGCGTATGTCATATTTATAACTTGCAGAGACATCAATTAAATGCTAAATATATATAAATAAAGTCAGAACTTTGAAGTAAGAATAAGTATAGTCTAGATCATCTGCGACGCTTGCTTGTTTTCAAGACAAATGTCTAGAACTGTTCTTCTAAAAAGGGTTGACGCGGCAGCCATTTTATCGAGATGTTGGTATCGTTTCTGATTGGCTGATACTAGAACGGCAGAAAGATACTAAATTGATACATGAACAAAGAGGGAACTTCATCATTATATCGACGAACTAAATGTGGATGGTCAAAAATACTTTAATTAAAAAAAAAAGAAAGATTGCGGACATGTGCTTCCGGTTTTAAATGTGTTTCAGCACAAAGGGCCAAGACGTTTGTATTTGCGATCAAGCGTCGAAGATGATCAATACTAGAAGAAGTAAGACGAAGAAAGTAAGAAATCGAATAGTAAATCATTTTATGTAGCATTGGCACAACGTAGTCATCCAAAACGAAAATCACATATAATTAAAAGCAAATTGGGATTATCACAAACATAAAGAGGTTGACAATACCGCCACGTTAAAGGTAAGACATAAACACTAAGAAGTCTCCTCTGGGCTTTCGTACTTCTTTACTGCAGATATCACCAGCCACACAATCATTACTTGTGTACTTATGTTATCGAAACATTTTGACTTACGCTATGATGCGCAATTTAAAACAAGACGTTTATCAGTGTTAGATGTTATAGTTATATATATATATATATATATATATTATATTTACCCTCATATATATTCACAAGAAATCGTTATGAAAAGGATTTACTATGACAAAAGCGTGTATAGTTTATTTATCTAACTGTATGCTGTATTAGACGTTTGTCCATGTAAGTAGTTTGATATTGTTTATATTCAGTCTGCTCGTATATTTATCTAACTGTATGCTGTATTAGACGTTTGTCCATGTAAGTAGTTTGATATTGTTTATATTCAGTCTGCTCGTATATTTATCTAACTGTATGCTGTATTAGACGTTTGTCCATGTAAGTAGTTTGATATTGTTTATATTCAGTCTGCTCGTATATTTATCTAACTGTATGCTGTATTAGACGTTTGTCCATGTAAGTAGTTTGATATTGTTTATATTCAGTCTGCTCGTATATTTATCTAACTGTATGCTGTATTAGACGTTTGTCCATGTTAGTAGTTTGATATTGTTTATATTCAGTCTGCTCGTATATTTATCTAACTGTATGCTGTATTAGACGTTTGTCCATGTAAGTAGTTTGATATTGTTTATATTCAGTCTGCTCGTATATTTATCTAACTGTATGCTGTATTAGACGTTTGTCCATGTTAGTAGTTTGATATTGTTTATATTCAGTCTGCTCGTATATTTATCTAACTGTATGCTGTATTAGACGTTTGTCCATGTAAGTAGTTTGATATTGTTTATATTCAGTCTTCTCGTATATTTATCTAACTGTTTGCTGTATTAGACGTTTGTCCATGTAAGTAGTTTGATATTGTTTATACTCAGTCTGCCCGTAGCTACGCTGAGGCACACCGAGGCAACTGCCTCGATATAGTCTTGGGAATGTATATACTTCACATACATCACATATAAACAACTTCAATGTAGATAAATAAATATTCATTGACAAAAAAATCTTGCTTTAAAACGGCTTTTTCTCTTTCTTCTGGAAAATGTAATAAAACTCAGGAAATAGGAAATCGTATTAAAAAAAAATCGTGTGTTTGTGTGGGTGGGGGCCGCGTTGCATGCCACCGGACCTCCATATAAAAGAATTTGCCTCGGTCAGGGATGGCTACGGTCACGAGTGATGTGAGGTTTCCAGTTTGTTTTCAACACATTATCTGCAAATTCATTCTCAACATCTCTTTCACTTCTTCAAAGCATAAGTCGAATATATCTAGGTCACCTTATTGGTTACGTCATCCTAGCATGACGCGGCTTAGACTCCCACCAAAACGAATTTGCATTCAAAAACCAAAGTTTTGCAGTGTCATTTAACCGATTTCTCCATATATTTTTGTTTATATCAAAGCAGTGATAACACTTTATCTGTATTGTACATAACAAACATGCAACGCAAATCATACATCAACACGTGTGGCTAACGACTATATTGTTTATATAGTAACAGCTGAGCAACAGGTCACTATTTTCTGTGCTGTTGCCTTCCGGCTAACAAAAATGTCAATATTTTGTCAATATTTTGAACATCCCATTCCGGCGATATACACACGAGGTATGATCCCAAAGAATGACAGGATTGGCCGAGTTTTCACGACTGAAGGCCATTTACGGTTTATACACCCTCACCCACCCCCGTCGTCAAGAGAACTCAACACTGAGATACCATACTCGAAGTAGTCGACGAAGACGAATAAAGCTACAGAGCCATTTTGACATAGTAGCTGGCGTTACTATATTTATCCGCGAATACGTTAAAGGGGAACTGTCGGAACGAAACGTAACAGTTTGGTAGTGTTGCATGATAAAAAGTATATAATAAATAGAATATGTGTTGGTTTGGAGTGAATATTGGATTTATTTTCATCGAGAAGTGAGAAAATCATATTTTCACGAGTGCTTTATAAGTTTTCTCACTTCTCGATGCCAATAAATCCTATATTCACTCCAAACCAACAAATATCCTCTATATATTATGACATATTTTCCTTATTCTAGATGACCAGGGGCATGTTTCAACGACTGGATTCTTCTAAATGTTGGCGTGAAAAGCGTTCACAGACATGCTAGGAGCACTACTTGTGGAAATGAACTACCAGACCTATAAACAATATAGTTGTTAACCACAAGCATCTATTAATGTCGTCGTCGCCGAGAGACTTGTCCGTTGGTTCAACTGGTCCACTTCGTAAGTCGGCGCACTCCACCAAACGCACTACTCATTCATACAAACTAAAAGTTGTTCTTGTCGGAGATATTTCTGTCGGTAAAACGTCACTGGCGACTCGCTTTACCAAAGATAAATTTATGGAAGTATACAGCCCTACTATTGGTGGTAAGTATGGACATGAACTGTTTATGCGTGAGCATTTTCTTTCATCTTTTAAATACTTACTTCATACTGTTTGAATACTTATTCGTGTGGAGATAACGATGAACTGAAACGTGTAAGTTAGTGTATTTAAGAAATAAAATATTTCCAGCGGGTTTATATTGTCCCAGATCAAAACCTGGTGGGCGGGACTTGAAGACCATCGATACCAAGGGCCGTATAATATAAACCCGCTGGAAATATTTGATTTTTTATCTGACATGGATTTTTATGTATTTTATACACACATTTTCGAGAGATTGAACATAATACAAACACATTCTCACAACTTGCATTGTACGTCCATCTCTCAGCACCAAACGAAGAAAATTGTTTAAAATATATTCTAACGGTTGAAGAACGTGACGTCAGAGGTTTATATTGCTTTTTTAAATACTCCTCAATAGCCAATCAGCATTGAGTATTTTCATGAACCAAGTTATGGCCCTGTCACACTATAACGTTTTAGACAACGTATGCCGACGTATGAACATTTTATCAAACACGCTGGCATACGTTGCAAATGAATTAAAAAATCAATTGGAAGCCTCCTTTTGACGTATACATAGCGTATTGCTAACGAGTTGAAAGAATATATAACCTATGTTTAAAGTATGAGTAACTTATTCATAACTTGTCCCTAGCGTTTACATAACTTATACAACTTTTACAAGCGTGTGACAGCGTGTGCCCAGCGTACCTCTAGCGTTCATGACTTATGCGGAAATTATGCGCAACGTTAGTCTAACTTATGGTCTCACACCACAATTAATTTTCCCATAGGGTTACTGTACAGCCTTTTCCAACATCTGAACTTCAAAGCAGGGCAGCAGACATTGTTGTTGGTTTAATATCTTCAGTATAGCCAAGACCAGTAATTTAAAACAATAAAATATATAAGTTAGCCAGGTTGGTTTTTTTCCTCGCTCATGTTTTGTGAACCCTATGGAAAATACAAAATTCATACACTATCTAGCTGAATATGTGGTGCTTCGGTCAAACAATTCTGAAATTTGAATGAAACCTCATATCAACATGGGATTTTCTGTATCATCTGTCTTTTACACTGCAGATGTATGCTAAAGCAAAGAAAAGCCTATTTTTCAAATTAAAAATTGCCTAAAATTGAGAAAAAATAGAATTATTTTCTGTTTTCCTTTTGTCTCTAGGTCCGTGAGCTTTCAGGGGAGATAATAGAGGTGTGAGACCTTATGACTATCTTATGCATAGCGTGTTGGTGCGTATTGCGACGATCACGTGACGTCAGATATAAAAAGCGGCGGCTCATCGGTACACCATATATATAGCTGAACCCAAAACGCTGGCAAATACGCTACCTGTAATTTCTAAACACGTTCAGTAAGTTTTAAACACGTATTTAACACGTTGAGTAACAAATAGGATCGTCAGGCATACGTTCAATACGTCAATATACGTTGTGGAAAGGTCAGATATAAGTTAATGATAAGTTAACAGTACGTTGCTCATAGGTTAGAAAAAAGTTTCACAAACGCTACACAATCGCCAAGCCGGATGCCGACGTATTTCGACGGATGCCAACTTATGTGTTACTTACTTGTAGCGTATGTAAACGTGTGCATAACTAGCCTGTTACGTACCTCTAACTTATGCTTAACTTATAAACAACACGTCCGCATACGCTACACATTTTGTGCATGCATAACATTTTTGACCGGCATCGGCGTACGACAACATATGCCAGCGTATTTCGGCGTGCTCGTAACTTGTGTAAAACTTATCCCTAACTTATTTGACGTACACCAGCGTGTTTCCCAAATTTCTCGTACGTCGGCGTACGCTGATGCTATACGCCGTAGTGTGACAGGGCCATAATTAGATATCTAGATCAAAATCCCGTGACTCGTACAGAAGAAATCCGCATTGGCCACCTCATATAAACATGACATAAAACATGGCCTGTAACCATGGTTACGCCAACGATACACAAAAAAACCATGGCCTGTGAACATGGTTACGCCAACGATACACACCAAAACATGGCCTGTAACAATGGTTACGCCAACGACACGCACCAAAACAACATTCCGCAATGTCATTTGGCCGTTTGTTCTTTCTATTCTTTGTTAACATGAAAGCAATGAGATAATATTTATTACATAAACCTATATACCTTTTAGAGCAAACATCAGAGAGAGGGAAAGGATAATAAGAATCAGGGAACATGTCCTACTCTTACTAGCGCATAGATTGCTATGGTTCTTTAACGTGCTCGGAGGGTTCTTTAACGTGCTTGGAGGATAGACTCCAATACACGTCCCCATCTGAAAGACGTTTCATTGCCCAAGAACTCACCGAAGAAATGCGGTGGCGCCGGTGAGGCTTGAACCCGTGTCCCCTTCCAGCCAGCCCTCTAAAGATAAATAAAGCAAGATATGTCAGAAGCAAAGCTTGGGGTTTAAACTGGGTTCTAGGGTGCCCCATAAGGTTGTATGTAGTAATATTCAAAGCACATCATACATCACCATTTGTGGCCATCCGTGATCTTGAACACACACCAACTGCGAACCATTGCATCCTTTAAACATAGAACATGTGATTCTGAAAGTAGTCGAAACTGAACGAGTTTCATGTTGCGCTTTCCAGACACTAGTTTATTGGATTACTCGCAATCTCTTGGGCATTGCAGTAATGCGAAGCTGAATAACTGACCATCAACTCATTTCTTCCAAAGGGATGCAAATACTATTTGGTAATATATGCGAATTAGGTAAATTTATGTACAGTAATTGCACCAATGTATGTGTGAATTTACGTGATTACGTTACCTAACCAAATACATTCATGTTTGTTTTCCTATTTAATACATTTGTTGTGATTGGCATGCACTGATATGCGAGTCGTACTTTGTCAAAATGTGTTTGTTTTATGTCGTTTAGCTTGCTACATATCCAAAGTTGTCAATTTCAACAACGACACAATTGAATTCCAAATCTGGGACACAGCCGGACAAGAACGCTACAAAAGCCTGGTTCCAAATTACCTACGTAACGCTAGCATTGCCATGATTGTGTATGACGTCACTGATCCAGTAATATATATTTTAAATAAACTATCAACAATCAAATTATATGTCATGGCATTATCCCCTTTAAATGTCGACCTCAATGCTCTTTTTACACTGGAAAAGTAGAACAGGATATTTAGTATTGAAGGACCGTAGTCAACTATTAATGTGCATAGAACAAATAACACATACAAGGATGAATACCAGGCAAGATAGATGACAATAGGGCTACCGCCTTGGAATGGGTAGTGGCAAAAAAGGCCGCTGGTGGTTTAAACCAGGTTCTAGAGTGCACCAAAATGAGACAAAATGGTCATATATAAATCACAGCACCCACACGCTTTGAATCCGGCGGAGACGTGCTTTAGGCATATAAACCAGTCAGCATTACAGTAGAATTGCTCGAGAGATATACCTTGAATATGCTATTTTGAAAGTAATAAGTTCCTTCATTACTGGGGAAGCCCGAAGTTATTTTCACCATTTACAACATCTACATAATAGCGAAAAGGTGAATTGTACTCAGTGTTACGTTATGACATCGATTTTTATCACGTGAGACTTGTAGGCGAGTGGGAGATGTCAACTAGTTTCAATTCACTGAGTACTTCCATTTTATTGGACGGCGTCACCGGTTGTTTATATGTCTGACGCGTCAAACATCCGTTGACGCAATCGATGTAATTCCATGCTCAATCGGGAACGACTGTACCTCCCCTTTCAGGGTTTCAGAAGGTGCAATCATAGAGTCCTACGAGGTTGTCCGGTAATCGCACAAGAGACAGGAAATCAGCCACACTTTTTTAATTTACGAAGTTCTCCATATAATAAAGGTTGGGATATTCGTAGTCGTAGAAATGTTTTTAGGTTGGTGTTGTACTTCTCGAGCAGGTTGTCGTTTCGGCGATATAACTTTGAGAAGGATATACGTAGTTTATGATAACGAAAATTCTACTGAAGAAGTTTACTTGTATTTCGATCATTGAAATCCTTAACATCGTTACATGCCTTAGCAAAACGAATGAGCTGGGAGATATAAACTACGTATGATATAGCACGAGGTACGTCCCCATCTTAATGTGGATAGTAAACGATGTCAAAGTTATTCAACTCTCTTATCATAGATTTTAGTATGTATGGAATCATTTGAAATCGAGAGATGACGATCGAGGAATGCTGCCATGGTATCCGAACTGCTGGCTGTATTCAACATGAGCTCTGGTGGATAAATCTTACAAAACTGACATGAGATTTATAAGATAACGAACCGTCATACAATGTTCACACTTACATTGACTTCAATGTGTACTTTGGTTGTCTTTCAGGTAAGTTTCGCTCATGTGCGCATGTGGTTGGATGCCATACAGAATAATGGAGATATTGTCAAAACAGTTCTGGTTGCAAACAAATGTGATATGGAATCCAAGGTTGACAATATCGTAAGTATTTATTACATCTTTTTGCATAGTGCGATTGTGTTGTCCTAGTATTTTAAGAATCTTCTGCGACAAGGCCTATCACAACCTGACTTCTATGGTGATGTGATTTACAAACTTCGTAAGATCCTTGGTCATAATCACTTTCATACAATCTTTATTAAATTTGTTAAAAAAATGTATCAAAAGAGTTTATGACCCTATCATTTTGCAACGCATTGCTTGTTTAACGGTTGACCCATCTACAGTTCGCGTCTACGCTTTCCTCTTTGATTGTGAGATGACCGAACAGATTGTTTCCCCTTTGATGACGTCTACCTTAATCGTCAAAGGACTCTACATATCGTTTGATATTCGTCTTAAATCTTGTCTTGTCGTACCCTTATTGGTTTGTTCTCTTGTTGCTCTGACTCCTGCCAAATCATTGAGTACTTGCTTTGTGGCTTTTTAGTCTTTTGATTTTTATATTCAGATATACATGATCAGTTTGTGTTATACTTATATTGCCTATTAATGCCGTCATGTTTGTTAGAGAATTTAACCTGGCGGGAATATCTATCTCTAAACTGCCACGTTTCATTGGGATGTCAATAGGGTAAGAGTGATGTTTGGTGCACCCTAGAACCTGGTTTAAAACCCCAGCGGCGTTGTTTGCCACTGACCGTTCCAAGGCGGTAGCCATATTGTCAACACTTTTATGTTTGTGATGTCATATCTTGCCCTTTATTCATCTTTGTATTTATTGTTTGTGTGCGTGTTTTTAGTTGACTGTGGTCCTTGAAAGCTACATTTCCTGTTCGACTTTTATCTACTTTTATTATTTTGTATCGTCAACAAAACACGATACAATCGCTCGATGGTGGCGTTGGCGTGGTCTTCATGCGAGAGGAACGCTGGACAACCTGGGGAAACCCAGACGTTCGACTGAGCGAGCATCTTACTTTCGCTTGCAACACCGAAACGTTGACTCGCACCCGAGTTGATTTGTTGAAAAGCTAGTGCAATAACAACTGCGTTATCCGGACTTAGAGATGTGATCTTTCAAAAGACTGACGCACATACCTACCACAAAGAAACATTTCCCCCCATCCGCAGAAAAAAGTGCTCTTACAGTAGCGTATACAAACTGTGCTCACAAACCATAACATATGTAGAGTGTAGTAATAATTTGGGATACAATATTTATGCTGATCCCAAAACATTTTGAGAAAATACTAATATATATATTTTTTTTTATATATGGTACAATTGCTTTGACCCCATATAAACAAATGCTTGCGGTAAAGTATACAGTTATCTCGCCTTTTGACCGTTATACCATAATGACAATATATACTGTATTATTTTTAATTAAAACTTACTGTACATATCCGAACGAAGTTGATAGACATAAGCCAGAATATTTAAAATATGTGCAACATGTATTAACAAATCAATCTTTCAGGCAGCTGCTGATTTTGCCCGATTGAACGATTTGCAGTTTGTGAAGACCTCTGCTAAAACCGGCGACAATGTTGAGGGATTATTCTTGACGTTAGGTTAGTAAACACCTTTTAATAGCAAACAAATATCCGATATACTTCAAACACATCGGTCAATTCAACATGTATACCGGACCCTACTGTGCTCAACCAGCAAACATGTGTACTTATTTTACTCAACGTATACTATACGCCGTTTTCTAACAACCGCTACAGCCCGTGTGGTACATTTACGTGGTCGACAAATTCAAACTGTCAAAGGAACAAACCTGCTTACTAAACCGTTTATTAAAACTCTATCCCGGTGTTCAAATCATATAATTATATATATATGCCAATTAAACATATATGTTTTTCTTAAAATACCCGTGATTGAATATGCGTAAACTGAATTATGAGTTGGTAATTCTTAATTCGACTCTCCATTTTTGGGGTTTGGCCTGGCATGAGAGAGTGATAGTAAGAATGTTCACCCTTCGGATATTGATTCGGATAATCATAACCTCAGGGTGAACATTTTTACTATCACCCTCTCATAAATGGCACTTTTGAAAAAGTCAGATCCTAGTATTCCTATGAACTATAGACCAATATCGTTACTTAGTTGCGTTGGTAAAGTAATAGAAAGAATAGTATTTAAACACATGTATAATATTTTTTACTTATGTTTCATCTTATATTTAGGAACCACTCGGGTTTTCTCTACTACATATCAACTTGTCGATATGTATCACCATATATGTCAGGCATTCGATGCTAAACAATTTACGTATATTGTTTTTGATGATATATCTAGAGCTTTCGATCGTGTTTGGCATAAAGGGCTTTTGTTTAAGCTAACACAATATGGTATTGATTGAAAACTTTTAGCCTGGATATCTGATTATCTCTCAACCCGATCTCAAAGAGTCCGTCTTGGATCTGCAACCTCCGAGTCAAAAACAGTAACTGCCGGAGTTCCTCAAGGCTCTGTCTTGGCCCTATTTTATTTTTAATATATGTAAATGATATTGCCGAAAACATGCTGAGTATAACTCGTTTATTTGCTGACGACAATTCGCTATCAGTTTCAAGATCTAGTATAAACGACATGGAAGGAATCCTTAATCATGATTTAGTAATGATTACGCAATGGTCAAATCAATGGCTTGTACAATTTAATCCTGCCTAAACAGAAGTAATGTTCTTTTCTTTAATTAATAATGATCGTCGTCCAACTTTATATCTAGACAATGTCCCGTTGACCTTTGTTGACAGCCATAAACATTTAGGAGTAACATTAAGTAAAAACGGAAAATGGCACAAACACAGTAGCACTATTATTGCTTCTGCTTCAAAGGTTCTTGGTTTAATGCGAATACTTAAATATAAAGTAGCTCGTAAAACACTTAATCAGATATACTTGTCTTATATGCGTCCAATATTAGAATATGCTTCCATTACATGGGACGGATGTACTTCTTTCGAAAAAGATAGCTTGGAAAAGTTACAATATGTAGCTGCTCGTATTGTGACGGGACTGACTCGTTCAGTATCCATACATCGTTTAATATCTGAAATAGGATGGGTATCACTTTCCGATAGAAGGAAAATGCAAAAACTTATTTCAGTCTATAATGTTAAAAATGGATCCGTTCCAAATTATATCTCATCTTTCCGCAGCTAGTAGGAGATGTCAGTGCATACCCTCTCAGAAATAACGACAACTATGCCACTATTGCTAGGAGAACTGAAATATACAACAAATCGTTTGTTCCATCTTCTCTTAACCTATGGAATAATCTGTCAGTAGAAATACGAAACTCGGAATCTATATCAATTTTCAAGAGAAGACTATTAACATCTGTATTTCCGAGTACAAAGGTACCAAAATACTACTTAAGTGGTCAACGATTATTTTCTGTTTTACATGCCAAAATGAGGAATTTGTGTAGTAATCTTAATAACGATTTATACCTTAATCATTTACGCAATTCACCCGTTTGCGAGTGCGGATTTGAAGTAGAAGATGCTGAACATTATTTTTTTCCAGTGTAACACCTTTTTCACATACCGGCTCCAACTGTTTCAATCCACTCGCCATTTACACCCGTTAAATATAAGAACAATCTTTTATGGTCGCGAACAGTTAACTGACAGAGACAAGGAATCTCTCTTCGAAGCAGTTCAAACATATATACGAGAAACACATAGGTTTACATAATCTGTTTCTGATGTTTTTTCAACTATGCCAGTATACTATATTTTGAAAATGTTTTCAAGATAGCATTCAGGCGTTCTTAAACTGACTGGAATTCAAATTGGGGTAAACTAGTCTTTCTCACTATTCTCACTATTCTATCCCTCTTTCTTTTTCTATTATGTTTTCTTTTTATTTTATTTACTTATTCAGCTTTTTTCTATCTCAATGTATTTGCCATTGTATTTTATTACTCTCAGCCATATACATTCGCAATTTCAAAATGCTAACTGGGAAGGGTTTAATCTAATGTTTGTAGAACTTGTTACCCAACCCATTTGTCATTATAATATGTCTATCGTATATATGTTTATATTTGCTCTGTATGTTAAATATTGGCAATAAAATATGTTTAAATCTAAATCTCATGAATGTGATATATATTTTATTATACCGAAATCCCCATCGGGCCAAAATAAGGTTAATTTTCATACAGATTTCACTTTGCCGGATTTTTTTCCTGAAAACAAAAACTGTTTTCAAAAAAATTCCTACGAAACAGTACGCACAACAACGCGCATCAAAGCTGCGCATCTGAAATTTTTTACTACCACCCTGTGATTTACTATCACCATGTTCTATCACCTTCACGTCAGATAGTAAGAAATTACACATGGTTTTCTATGGGGATTTAGCACGGGCGTTTCATGTGAGATATAATAAAACATTTTAATGCTATTCTTTGTAGGTTGTAACGCTGTGAAGGAAATCAAACGAGCTCAGAAAGAAAAAAATAGGATCCCTGCAATGGGGCAAGAGGGTGGAAATAGACGCAGACGGTTAAAATGTTGCCTGACGGGCTGAAAAACAATGTTGTTTTAATAATGACTATTCTTACATGATTTAAAATATTAATTGCTCAATATATAAATATGTAACGTATATTGAATAATGTTACGGACATAGGGCGATCTCGACAATATCTTACATACATGCATCCATGACACTTTTGTGGTATTCAGTCATCAGTCATTTTTATGAAATTTATGATAATTATATAATAAATATATGCTGAGATGGAGAAACTCCTTTTTTTGTCTAGTTTCATACTGACTTTGTCAAAAGTAAAGCTTGCATGACTGTTTAGCTTTAAGAACATTACTAATACCCATTAGAGTTTCAATGTGTGCCTTATTGAGATATTTTGACAATTTTAGTTAAGATAGTTTAAATGCAACAACAAAATGCATTGTTAACATTCCATTAAGAACGTAATTGTATGCACTAAATCCTTTATTGTTATTGACGTGTGACTATTCAACTTTTTGTAATAAAGTATGCATACAAATCGAGAAGGAAATGTAGCATTTACAGAATTACAGTCAAGCAAAAACACGCGTTCACAACAAACACAAATTATAAGAAAAAAGCAAATTATGTGACACCCTAAACATAACCTCTTTGGAACGGTCTGTGGCAAAAAGGCCTCAGGGGGTTTAAACCAGGTTCTATTGTAGGAGTGAGATTTGATGCATCATATAACCTGGTTAAACCCACAGCGGCATTTTTTCACTGACCGTTCCAATGCGGTAGCCCTATTGCCAACCCTTTAATGTTTGGGATATCACGTTACATGCCTTTTATTTATCCTTGTAATTGTTGTTTGTTTCGATACTCGATTTTGGTTGACTGTGGTCCTTAAATGCTACATTTTCTGATCGACTTTTAATTTACTTTTATAGTGCAATACCTTACTGACACTGCAGGTGCATATAAAAATGAGAAAAAGGATCCTATAGAAATCACAGCAAACAAACGCAATGACAGCGTAGGTCCGCACTGCAACGAGTAAATTAAATGTACAATGATGACAGGGTTACCGACTTGGAACGATCAGTAGGCAATAAGGCCTACTGGTCTGCTTAAATCGATTTTATATGTACACAACCTCGCGTTTGGCCTGTCTTCAGCGCTCACATTGACAAGACGGTGTAAATAAAAGTACATTCCCTCAGAAGGAAATCTCTAACAATAAAGTCCACATCCAGAGAAAGTAGGAAACGATACAAGTATATGTTAATGTAAAACTATATAAAAACATAATAAGAAACACCTCAGGATGTATCCAGAATTGTACTGAACAACTACAGCAGTTGCAACCAAAGAGAAAACTAGTTTAGGGTATGACCTAAGAAGACACGGGGGACAAACGTTTATGCACCAACCTCCCCTTTCAGGGTTTCAGAAGGTGCATTCATGAGTCCCATGGGGTGTTCCGGTCATCGCACAAGAGAATAGTTTAGAGGGGTCAATCATCATCATTGTATTACTAAAGGGTCTTATCCTATTTTGACTGATTAATTTTGTAAAGTCGTTAGGAAATCCGTCAGAGTCGTTTAATTTCCGAAGTTTATAGATCACCTCTCCATAGAATAATGTTTGTGATAGTCCAAGTCACAGAAAAGCTTTAAGGTTAGTGTTGTTCTTCTCCATAAAAAATGTATATGTTAATATGTTATCCGACCCCATAGTGACAAGGAGTCAGACATTTCGATCACTTGCACTATTAAATATATTACCTTAAAAGGTATGATAGCTTATACAGCATATGTACACTTTTATCAATATTCCGTCCTGACAATACATTTGCATTAACAAATCAAGCCATAGAAAGACACATTTATCAATATATCCAACTCTAACAAGACAAATTATGTAAAACATCAAACTCTATCATATTTTTCAGCAAGACGAAACATGTTTTTATTCATAAATGAAGAAAAATGAAGAATTTGTTTAGAAAAAACAAAACACGGTTTTATCCATAAATGAAGTATGTATACGGTATTTGTATTTATATAATAATCCTAAAATGACATCCTTACATCAAGTCGAAGTTTAACATTTGTTTCAAGTCTAAGAATGACTTCATTGACCAGACATTTGCAAATCAACACCAAATCCTAGTACAATGTCGTCATACCAGTAATGACACTTGCTATCAATATTACAATTTTATTAATAATTTGACTACTGGTATGATAGTTGTCAAGAAGTCCTGGTATGAAACACTCATACTGATTTCATCTATCATACACTTACATTTATTTCATCATCCAACACTGAGATTTATTTTATTTATCTAACACTTACATTTATTTCATCTGTTCAACACTCACATTTATTTCATCATCCAACACTAACATTTTAATTTCATTTATTCAACACACATCATCATTTGTATCTTCCAGCCTGTCTCAGCTTGGTATCCATGCAGACATAAACATGCATTCTGGTATTTAGAAGTTCCTTTAGGTCATTGTCTATTCACCTGAAAAGATAATACAAATGTGTTAGGGTTGCGACGCCAATATCACTATGTACATCACAAGATAGTTTTAAGCAGTGAATTACATTGTGTAAGGAAACTATAGTTTTAAACAGTGAATTATATAGTTTAAGACCAATATAGTTATAAACAGCGACTTATATTGTGTAAGGATTTATTATATCACTAGATTGTTTGAACAATATATTATTATGTCTATAGTGTAGTTATGCCGTAATCATTATATCACTCTAGATATAAACAGTTCCACTGACAAGTATTGTCTGTAGTCAGAAAATGTGAAAAGGCAAAATTCTGCCATGACTTTATTTCAAAATGGAAAACAATAGCTATTTATTAAGAACTAGAAGGGTGTTTCAAGGACCACTGTTGTCGCCTGCCCTGTGCTTATTTCAGCAAGGAAAATCTAACTAATTCCTTCTAAATGTATCCAAATTTAATATTTTCAATCGTACGTATCGAACCGTGAAGTGATCAATTGTATTGAAAACCGGGTGACAATGGTTAAGGCGATTGCTTTGGATTACGACGGCCGTTGATGAATGTAAAAATTTAAACCATTTGAAAAATATGATAATATAAAAAACCATGCAAATCTTTTGGCCTGAAGTATATTTTATGAACCGTGCAAATCTTTTGACCTTACGTATATAACGTTTGTAGACAGTGGGTGCAATCCTTCACGAATTATGGAGTAGACCTTTTCAAATTGTTAAAGTTTATGAAAAGGGGCATACCTCTGCAATGATTAATTAATTGATACGGAAGAACTGGATAAAGCTTCTTGACCATATGTCATTATGATGCCAAGTTAAGAGCTAGGTTATGTTGCAGGTTAAAGTTTTATGAAAAGGGGCATAACTCTGCGGAAATAAAAGTCAGAGTTATTGGACATGTCAACGGCATTGAATAATTGATAAAGCAGAACTGTAAAAAGTCTTATGACAATATGTCAATATGTTTGCTAAGTTTAGCATAAGTTACCTATGAGCTAGGTTAGTTTGCAGGTTAACGTTTTATGAAAAGAGGCATAACTCTGCCGAAATGAAAGTCAAAGTTATTGGATATGTGTAACGACATTCCTTAGGATAAGATGAAGGACGATGTGTATGAAGTTTTATGAACATATGTCAAATACTTCTAAGTTATGGTCAGTTAGGAGCTTGGTTAGATTGCAGGTTCAAAAAGTTATGAAAGGGATAATGAAAGTCAGAGTTATTCGTTAAGGGTAACAACATTCCATGGGGTAAGATGAATATGTGTGTGAAGTTTCATGAATGAATATAGGTCAAATACGTTTCAAGTTATGGCCAGTTATGAGGTTAGGCTGCAGGTTAAAGTTTTATAAAAAGGGATATATCTCTGCCAAAATGGAAGTCAGAGTTATTGGACATGTGTAACGACATTCCCTAGGTTACGATGAAGAATTGTGTAACGTTTTATGAACATAGGTCAAATACTTCAATGTTAGGTTGCCGGTTAAACTGTGACGGACGACAGACGACGACATACGATGGTCAAACAAATATCTAAGTATCTGCCAGGCGACATAAAAAGTAACTGATATGTTATTGGATATAAAGCATTTTTTTATCCAACAATATATAAAGTTTTGGTCACTCTTTTTGGTTAAAGCTTTTTGGAATGTATTGATCTCTGTCAAAGGTATTACTTCGACTATTGATATGTACATTGAATGGGGGTAATAACTGACCCGATGACCCAACCCCACCCCACCGATGACATTGACCTTGACTTAAAAGACAAAATAACTTGGTCAATGTTACGGAGTTAACATTTTGGCTGTTTTAAGCTCATGGGCGTCTTCCGTCCGGCGTTCGTTAACTATTGTCTCGTTAACACGATAGGGCCTTCATTTTTCATCCGATCATTTTTCAACCTTTACCAGATTGTTGTTATCAATAAAAGCTTGGAAGAGTTCGAAAACCAGCCAGTTTGGACCAGTAACACCAGAGTTATGGCCCTTGATTCAAAATTGCTGTATTTTGCCTCGTTAACACCATATAGCCTTCATTTTTCATACGATATTTTTTAAACTTTACCAGATTCACCAATGACATTGACCTTGACTTTAAAATAATCTCAGGCAATTGCTTACCATATGTATGTAATTGACTTTGTGATTAAACTCAGAAGCCAAACTAGTTATTGCTTTAACACTTCATGTAAACATTCACTTTGATTACCTTTAAACGTAATACCCCATATATGACCTTGACTTTGACTTTACTTTCAAAGATTTTTTAACACGATAGGGCCGACTTGATTTGGTACGAATCAGTAATATTATTATTTACTGGTCCTTTGGGACCATCGAGCCAAATATAGGTGGCTTTGAAGTAGAATACCGCTTAAGCCGGAGTTAGAGGGCGTGAGAGGTGTTGCTTCTGACATCACTTCTCATGAACAGACTCAATAAAACCGAGTCTGCTGCTTTATTCCCTTAATTGTGTTGCTTCCAAGGGATCACCTTTATCAGTATTTATTAACATTCACACTATCGTTCGTTTAGTGCAGTGTGGCGGCTGTAAAAAGTCTCTCCGTGTTGCGAATCCGTAGTGTTATGGCTTTGAAGTAGAATACCGCTTAAGCCGGTGCTAGAGGGCATGAGAGTTGTTGCTTCTTACATTAATTCTCATAAACAGACATAATAAAATCGAGTATTATGCTGTATTATTCTCTTAATTGTGTTTGTTGCTCCCAAAGGATGACCTTTATCAGTATTTATTAAATGAATACGCTCTGGTGGTATTTAGGTATTAATGTTCTCTATAACGTACACCCCTAACCCGCTCCCTCTACCCTCTCCCACCAATCACTCCGTGTGATAAACACGAACCTGGTAGGCAAGATAGTTTGTGGCAGTGGCCTGATGAATGTTTTTTGCTTGGGGACAATATTTATACCAGCAGGCGTCCTCTTATGGGCCCTTTTTCAATACAACAAATAAATCCTAAAAAATCAAACCGAAAAGAAATTGTCTTAAGCTAAACCGTCTTATTCAGAGTTAAAGAGTTTGTGTCGAACATGCTATAGCGGAGATTAAACAATATAAAATATTCGTTCCATTTGCCAAGGCATTGTTACCAAAAGATGTTAACATTGGTAAAAAGAAGAAAATAATCACAATAAATAAATTAATGAATACATGCACCTTTGAGAAAGCCCCTCAAATGTCATGGAATCACGATTACGTTTATGTTTACGTTTACGTTTCAGTTTAATATAGAAAGGTCTATTAATCGTGTCAGAAGAATCAGAATTGGTGTTGTGAAGAATCTACTTAATTGTGTTACTAAGACAATAAATAATTTCACAACACCTAAATAAAGTTCTCATAAGCAAAACAAACCGTCACATTCATCGCTATCAACGACTTCTACATCCTTTTCGTCATTATCTTCCTCATCATATTCATCGACATCTTCCTCATAATCCTCGTCTTTATCCTTTTTATCGTTCTCATCATCATCTTTCACCTCACCATTCTCGTCATCGTCCTCCTTGTCATAGTCAGATCCACTGGATTTTAATGAATCTGATTCAACAGCAGATTTACTTGGAGATCCAAACGGGTTCTTTGAAGTTTTTTTATTTACAGTTAAGCCGGCACTTGAAGCTGCATTTATGGAATCTGGTGTTTGACCAAAGGCACCTCCAAACGGGAAACCAGAACTTGATTTACAGATCTCTGTAATATCAGAGAGAGTACCTAATGGCTTTGTTGTAACGGGTCTTGAAATTGTTACGGTATTTGTTGTACCAGAAACAAAAGCGTTCCTGCCGGAATTTGGAGATGCAGCAGTCGTAAATTTGAATCCAGAAATAGATGAACTTGGTGTGCTGGACGTCTTTATTGAATTGGGTGGCTTGGAGCCAAATGGAAAACGTATATGACTGGTTTCAAAAGTAGTGGTAGTTTCTAATTTGAATCCTGTGCCGCTGGGTGAACCAATTTTTGTCGGCGAGTCCCATTTAAAACCATAGCCACATGTAGCACCACTGCCTGAATACGTTGGTTGAGTCCCATATTTAAACCCGGAACCTGACTGTGATCTACTTTGGTCGGATGATTGGGTTCCAAATTTAAACCCAGACCCAATGGAGCCAGAAAACGCTGCAGGAGTAGCTGTTTTAACATCTTCAGGCTTGACCCCAGGTTTAAGCGTATTGCAACATGGACATTTAAGGATATATGCATCATTTTGAATGTAGCACCCATCACATGTCCAGGCGCCTGGTTTCTGTTTGAACAAGGAAGACACACCCTTCTTCCCAACACTGAACTCAGAACCTGACTGGGATCTACTTTGGTCAGAGAGTTGGGTTCCAAATTTAAACCCAGACCCACTGGAGCCAGTACACGCTGCAGGAGTAGAAGTTTTAACATCTTCAGGCTTCACCCCAGGTTTAAGCGTATTGCAACATGGACATTTAAGGATATCTGCATTATTTTGAATGTAACATCCATCACATATCCAGGCGCCTGGCTTCTGTTTGAACAACGAAGACAAATCCCCCTTCCCGGCCTCTGAATCTGATTTTTCAACGTCAGTAACCTTTTTATTGTTCACATCCGCCTGAATTGAATCCGTCATATCTGATTTAATAGAAACTCCACTGAATAGCTTCATACCAGTTGTAGTTGTTGGCGAATTATTGTTTAGAATGGACGTAAATGAAACCCCTTGGATAACTATTTTCTGATGAGTAGAATGAGAAGCAGCGGGAGCTGACTCTGAACGTTGTTTATTGTCCTGCTGCTTTTCATCAGGCTGACTGATTAGGAGAACTTCTAATCCTTGCGTTATCTGACCTTGACTTGAAGTTGAGTCGAATGTTGAAATGGATGTATCTGCAAACGGTATAACACTTGGGGTACTCAGGCGACCACCCTGAGGAGACTGTAATGGTACTGTCTCATCGTGTTTGGGTGTAACTCCGACTGATCCGAGAATCAAAGAAGGCTTTACGGTTGACTGACTGGCCGCATGATTCAGCGGTATCATGGGGGTTGTAGGTTTGCCAACAACGCATTCGTTCGGTAAACCAAACTTCCGCCGTATCCAAGTTGTTTTTGGCATGACGTCAAATTTACATTGACTTTGGAACACAAATATATCGGACCTAGTTGTCTCAGATTGAGATGCAGATTGGGCCAATAACCCACTTGTATGGTTAACAGTCCCGCACTGAGCGGGAGTAGTGCATGTAAACACGCTACATGGAATTGAAGCAGAAGCTAATGTAACCGAGGTTGGTATCAAACCAGACTCCAGAACTTTTGCCTGCAATGAATATTTACTCAGCATATTTAATATGAATAAGTAACAATGGATTCATTCACAGTAAAATCACTTTTACATATTGCATTCTATCATTAAAGATGTGAATGAGATTTATCAGTGGACATTTTAAAAGAAACAACTCAGACTGAAATAACGTTACGTAAATAAAAACAGAAAAAACACTTTCACACCTGCGTTGAAAGTGGGAAAGGGTAATATACATTTGCGAACGGTTAACATACACTTGCTAAGTACTCGATCTATCTTGAGTACACGATTAAAAGTCCATTTTTTTCTAATTTCTCTATCATATATGCCTGAAGATTTGCACGCATGCTCTTTCTCAACAGTATTTGCCTTACGACAGGCACACACTGATCCGTGTTCGGACAAAACAAATATTCCAGGAGATTTACATTCTAAAAAATGCTGCCCTGTCATGTCGAATAACTTATAATATATAATTAAATCTCACCAATTCAGGTAGTACTTCCAAAACGTATTTCTGAGTTTGTATTGTCTTGTATGAGAATTATAAATTTTAGAATTATAGTTAAGGACTATTACCTTGGCATTGTCTGCATTCACGGCTACGCTAGGTTCAATGTATAGCTCGCCTACTGGAAAGGAATCAGCAAATATAATTATCAACTGGTGTTGAACCGGCAGAAGATGACAATCGAATTATTGTTTTCTGGAATATAACTTACTTATACAAACATATGAGAAGTAATAGTTTAAACCAAACTCGCATTGCAGACGTCTTATGATCTGAAGGAAATAAAGAAGCATTAACTTTTGAAATAATTGTTGTAGTCTATGTTTTTGAGGTGACGCTGAGCATACGATTGAATAATGCTTATTAACAAATACCTTACGGTGTAGGATGCACCGCGTACAAACTGCCTGACTCATCCTTAATTCTGCATCCGTATATACTGAAGTTCTGCAGTTCCAAATGTGTAAATGTTTGAAATATATGTAATGTATACCCACATAGCTTAATAAATAGCTAAAAGAAAATACTGAAAAGGTGATCCCTTAGAAGCAACGAACACAAACAAGAGAGAAAAGTAGCAGACACAATTGTATTGATTCTGCTCATAAAAGGTAATATAAGGTGCAACTCTCACGCCCCCTAGCACCGACTTGAGCGGTATTATACTCAGAAGCCACAATAGTTGGGATTGGATATTCCAAAGGACCAAGTTGCTCCTTTGCATAGCTCAGCGATTATAAATTTGTTATTTGTTTTCCTGATAAATAATAAAAGAGACTGAGGACGGTCTGTGGACGCTCTGCTGGCTACCATGACGTTTATAACAGGTGAGGGATGGGGGTCGAGATGGGACGTCAAATATGTGTTTTTTTCCAAACATTTCCGAGCTTTTATTGAAATAAACATTCTGAACAAATCTGGTATAGATAAACAAGAGGCCCACTTCTACTGGATAACATTATTATTCCCGTCAGTACTGTCAAAGGTATGACTGAGACACGATTGATCTGGCTTCTATCTAGAATTAAAGAATATTTATCTACGGAGCATAGAACCCAGTTTTACAAAACATACATGCAACCCCACATAGACTATTGCAATACAATTTGGAGAGGCCCATCTCAAATGAATCTTAATATAATGTTTCGTCTTCAAAAACGCGCAAGTAAAATAATAATGGACATTAATGCAGTAGATGTAGTAGAAACTATGCACAAATTGAAAATTTTAACAGTCTTTGAAAGATTATATTTGAGAAAAGCAAAGTTTATGTATAAAGTGACCAAATAAGAAACACCTCAATATGTTAATGAAATTTTTAAAAATAGAATGGCAAATGATAATGTTCCAGTGCTAAGATCCAACATATACTTTTAATTCACCAAGGCCACACAAAGAAATTTATAAACAAAGTGTTGCTTATCCAGAACCTATTATATGGAACAGTTTACCAGATAAATTAAAACTCTGAATACTATTGATGCATTTCATTCGAATTTTATAAAAATGGATGAAAGGTGAACAAAGTGTTGCGTATCCAGGACCTATTATATGGAACAGTTTACCAGATAAATTAAAACTCTGAATACTATTGCTGCATTTCATTCGAATTTTATAAAAATGAATGGAAGGAACCTAATGTTCGAATCAAATACTTACATATTTTAATACACCATTTTTATGTAAAGCAGACAGGGTTTGAGAAATCATTTTGTTTATATATTTAGATAGTAATTTTCACCATTTGTTCATATGTATATATATGTGTTATTCCAATCTCAATTTTGTTTTTGTTATTATTAATTATGCTTGCTTCATTTCTTTCTCCATAGCTTCATTATATTTATTCATCTTAGAGTTAGTTTCTTTTGTACAAATTTAGGGTAAACGAGTGTATGTGTGTTAAAGTGTATTCAACGTTTGAAGGTTTAATTTGAATGCACATATTTAACATTTAAAAACAAAATTGCCTTTATTGATCAATTACTGCTTTGTTTGATTTGTTCTGTCATTTGTCATTTGTAAAACTTCGCACAATTGTTAATCATAAAACAAAGGTTTGACGCATGCCCGAATCAGGTATGTTCCTAACTGGTCAAGGTCTCACTAATAATAATAATAATAATAGTCCTTATTTACAGAGGAGGGTAACACATTTAGTTATAAACTAATCTTCAATGAGACCCTTTGTATATAAAAGAGGGCCTCATTGAAGATTAGTTTATAACTAAATGTATCACCCTCTGTATTACCTTACTATATAAATGTGTTACCCTCTGTAAATAAGGACTATTATTATTATTAGTGAGACATTGACCCGTTAGGAACATACCTGATTCGTGCATGCGTCAAAACTTTGAATTATGATTAACAATTGTGCGAAGTTTTCATGACTCAGACAAGCGACATTCAGCGGATAGAATTAAGATCATTGCCAAGCGTCTATTATTCGTTGTTTAAAAATATATGGAAAGTTGGGCTTTCCCTCATATTGATTACACAATGCACGCACGTGACATACATAAATGCATATATTACAATTACAGAGGAAGTGTGTGTACGTGCAAAAAGAAAAAATCATTTATGTATTATTCCCATGGGTAGTCCCCATGTTAGTACAGTACCATACCAAGTGGTATTTTCGAGACGGGTGTGTTTTCAACATTTCTTTCCATGGGAGATGGCTTTGAGAGAATGGGGTAAGGAAGGGATTTTAGCGGGGAGAGGCTAAGAATAAAATAATCCAGGGATGGGAGCGAGGAGGGTTACGGCGGAAGGGGGAGGCTAGGAAAGAAACATCCAAGGATGGGAGAGGAAGGGCTACGGAAAACAATCCGAGGTTGGGGTCGAGATTTTTCTTTAGGGTTATTTTGTTCCATATGTTTTTTATTAGGAAGCGGTAAGGCACGTATTTTCAGGTGAGATATATAATAATCTGGGTATTCTGTAGATTTTCTAGAGATGAAGGCTTTTTGTTTTCATTGTTTGTTCTTTCTGTTTTTATTCCGTTGAAGGAGAGTGGGGAAGGGTGTATTCTGCAGATTGTTTAAGGGGTGCTGGAAGGTAAGAACATGATTTCCAGGGGATCTAGAATGGTATTTTATAGATTTTCCAGTTGACTGGGTCGAAAGAAACACTTTTTCAGTTGTTGTTGTTTTTTAAATTCAGGGTTGTATTCTTGGCTTAAAAAATCTGCCTTAGAGTGGGGATGGTGTGAGGTGGTGATTACTGAAAGCCAGTATCTGGAATAGACCATTCCCGCCCAACAGAACTTCGTTTCTGTCTAATCCTCGGGGTTATGCCCGCGCTACCAACCCGCTCCTGACTGTGAGAATACACAACAAGCGTATACAACATAACACTGTGCAAAGTGTGTGCTCAAGCAGCTAAGTACCCAAGAAAAATGCAATCCACATTATTTGTTAAAATAATTGCTCCATATACTGGACCTTAGCTATCTGTACGCAGAGTATGCAACTGCGTACAACAACATAAAGAAAATAATAAAGAAAATGACAAATAAAGTCCAGATATACAATAAAAAAGAGGGGATCGGGGAATGTATTTTCCTTTTTAGTTTTCCATTTACAGTAAATGTGCAGCTAATTGTAAATAGCTAATTTGCTACATTGCAAATCTCTGCGGTTTTAAATTTCGGGTGCTAGTTAATCATTTAGGACTCACAGGTTTTAACAAGAGGGTCGAATGACCCTAAATCGCTCACCTGATAACCTTGCTCTTTGTAGACCACTTGCAACGTTTACAATCGGTGAGTTCAAATAATGTTTTTATTTCCACCCGCCCCCTTATTAGTATGTTTATGCAATACTATGGCCCCCGGGGGCAGGGACAATTTAATTCACATTTGGTAGAGAATAAAAAGCGTATGATACATGTAAAATATTAGATCTGTAGCTTTTGAATTATCAAAGAAGGAGGTAGTTTAAATAGTTGCCTAAATAACTCTTTATACAACAGTGACCCCCAGGGTCCGGGCCAAATTTGACCCCAGTGTCACCATTTGAACAAAAGTTGTAGGGGACTATAAGATTATGGTAAATGTAAAATATTAGACCTATAGCTATTGCAGTTTAAAATAAGAATATTTCTCAAAGCATGCCAAATCTACTAGTAACCTCCAGTGTCTTCATTTGAACAAACTTTGTAGCGGTCAATAAGCTAATTCTACAGGTTATATATGTGGTTTCAAAGAAGAAAATCCATTATATAAGTATATAAAAACATTGAACACCCCTGGGCGAAGTAATTTTTTTGACCCTGGAGATTTCTTTTAAATAAAACTTGATAGTAGTTCTCTATACACATCTATGTAAAACATGTTACCCATGGGGCGCAGCCAAATTTAACCCTAGTATCACCATTTGAACAAACCTGGTAGAGGATCAAACGCTTAGGGTACATGTAAAATATTAGACTTCTAGCTATTGCAGTTTCAGAGAAGAAGTTATTTTTAATGATGTTCCTATATAACCCTATGTAAAAATGAGACCCCGTGGGACCAGATTTTACACCAGGTCCACCATTGAACACACGTAGCAAAGGACTGAAAGCTGACAAAACATTCAATACATTCAATACATGAGCGCTCTTTACCCCGTGGTTATAGAGAGAAAGGTTTTGTAAATCGTTCCGTATAGAAGTCAATGAAACATGTGGCGAGCAAACTGCATAGAGGACAACGAACGTGTGCTACAAGCAAACTATAAGACCTCTTCCTCTTGTAATTTGAGAGAAGAGGAATATCTTTCTATATAACTCTGTGTGTAAAAACAGAAAATGCAGCTTTCACAGAACACGGTAAACCCATATACGCGCAAAAGGACAAACATGAATAATAGCAATGAAGGCATAAGACGTCACAAACACAAAACACGTTAACCACTCGGGCTGGATCAGATTTGAACAAACGTGTCAGAAGACCATATGAGAGATTTATACCTTGTGGTCTAAGAGAAGAAGAATTATTTCCCTGTACAAGTATATATGTAAATCATGTGACCCCTTATGCGGTGCGGCCAAATTTGACCTGACTATTTGAAAAATATGGTAGAGGACCATACGCTGACACTACATGTAATATATGAGAGCTCTACGTCTTGTGGTTTCACAAAAGAAGATGTTTTGTTTTTCCGTTTCTACATATACAAACGTTGACCCTCGACGCGCAGTAACCTTTTGACCCCGGAGATCAAAACATGATAGTCAAGGGGTTGGCGATCATTAATAAGTACAAACTGTCGAAATCTGCTCAGTGGTTCTTGAGAAATATATTGTTTAAGGCTTCAACGTTTCATAGTCACAGCGGTCATCTTGGATATTATGCTACTTAATTTTAACAAATTAAAAACAATTGAACTCATAATCATCCATGTGAAACTAAAGATATTGATTCCTTGCTCTGGATTCGTTAAATTAGTTGTATTTTCCATTACTCGGAACAAACACCGGTCAGCTTATGAAGACTATGCGATATAGCCGAAATATCCAAGTAGGTACTAATTTGCTCTGAGTAATGGGAATTGAACTAATTTAACCATGTGAAGTTTGGTCAAAACTGAGCAAGCGGCGGCTTTTGAGAATGTCTTAAAAACAAACGTTAGCGACGACGACGATGGACGGATGGACGGAAAATAGACAAGAGAAACCCCTTTGGCTCAGGGGAGCTAAAGATTAATAGAAGTTCTTACATAATTGTCTAATTTGATATATAAATGTAGGTTATTGTTCATTTATTTAATCTGTCAAGTTAGATGAGTAGAAACTCAATATACGGAAGTACATGTCTGTTACCCTGACAACCCGAATAAGAGCAAGAACGGTCAGCTCCAATACAAACAGCATGTGTTTTGGTTTTATATATAATTCTGAAAATACTTCAGCCCTGTCAAGATATTATAGTACATACTTCATTTCCTAAAATCGAAACAGTAACAGACTAAACTAAATTACAAATCGATCTTGACGAAGCAGCTACGTGTTATGTATGTACGTACGTAGGTGCGTGCGTGCGTGCGTGAGTGTGTGAATGTTGTTAATGGAGCATATCACAATTATCCTACCTTTTAAATCCAGGTCATTCTGATTTGGATCGATGTCTAGGGATCTAAAAGAAAAAAGACAAACTTTAGAATTAATACAGAAAATTGGATCCATTGGAAGCAAAGAACACGGACAACAGAGAAAGGTAGTAGACTCGGTTTTAGTGAGTCTGTTCTTGAGATAATAGAAGGTGCAGCACCTCTTGTGCCCTAGAATCGGCTTAAGTGGTATTCTACTTAGAATTAGAAATAGAAATCGAACAGGAAAAGTAGCATTCAAGGACGACAGTGAACCTAAAAACACACACAGCATAACAAAAAGACTATAAAGATGAATAAAAGGTCAAATAACACATCATAAACACAAAAGGGTTGACAATAGGGCTACATCATGGAACGGTTAGTGGCAAAAAAGGCCGCTGGGGGCTTCCAACCAGGTTCTAGGATACACCAAACCTCACACTTACCCTACTGTCATATCAATAAAACAGGACAGTGTAAATAAAGAAATCACAGCCATGAACTATTCTCTAACCAACAAGGTAGCATTAGTAGGCAATATAAGTAAAACAGAAGGATGCTCGTGTATGTATCAATTTAATACAAACAAACAATAGCCTAGAAAGCCACACAGAAGGTACTCAATAACTTGGCAGAAACCAGAGCATCAAGAGAACAAACCATTGAGGGCACGATAAGACAACATTGCAGACAAACATCAAACGTCACCGTCCTTTTCGGCTTTAGGTAGACGTCATCATAGGGTCCACAGCTCGTCCGGTCATCGCACAATTAAAGAGGAAAGCATAGTGGCGAACTGTAAATGGGTCCACCACCAAGAATGCAGTGCGTTGCAAAATGATAGGGTCATAACCTCTTTTGATAAACTTTTTAACGATACTTGTATAAAAGTCGAACAGGAAATGCAGCTTTCACAGAACACAGTAAACCCAAAAACACGCAAAAGGAAAAACATGAAAGGCAAAGATAACAAACAATAAAGGCTTATGACCTCACAAACACAAAAAGGGTTGACAATAGGGCTATCGCCTTAAATAAAGAAATCCCCGCCATGAACTATTCTCTAACCAACAAGGCAGCATTAATAGGAAATATAAGTAAAAGTTTAACAAGATAGTATGAACGTGACCATGACCAAGGATCTTACGAAGTTTGTAAATCACGTCACCATATAAGTCAGGTTGTGATAGTCCTTGTCGCAGAAGAGTTCTGAAATTACTTTTATATTTGGAAAGAAGATCAGGGTTACGATAATAAAATTGTGCAAAGGTTTTACGAAGTTTATGGTAACGGTAACCCTGATGGAGTACCTTTTTAGTTAAACAAAGATTGCGAATATTAAAGTCCTCAACTCGTGTACAAGCTCTAGAAAAACATGAGAGGGTAAGTTACTAAAACAAATACTGTGATGTCATTGTTTCATGCTCGGTAATATGTCTTCGGTTCTCATTTGTGCGTAAATTATACGGGGACACTTTTCTGGAGATAATGGTCTTTAATAGTAGATAATTAGTTAAATAAATGAGATTGTATTTTAAATTATTCAAGTACATATAAAAGTCTAATAGGAAATATAGCATTAAAAGACCATAATCAACCACAAACACGCACAGAAACAAACAACAATTGTAAATATGAACGAAAGACAATATGACATCAGAAACATAAAAGAGTTGACAATAGGGCTACCGTCTTGGAAACCTCACTCTTACCATATTGTCATTCCAATAAACGGGACAGTGTAAATAAAGATATCCCCGACAAGGAATATCACAACCCGACTTCTATGGGGATGTGATTTACAAACTTCTCAAGATCTTCGGTCATAATCACTTTTATTCATTCGTTATTAATCTTGTTAAGGATGTTGACATCTTCAAGTCTAAACATTTTATTTTTTAAATCATAGTTTTATTTGACAACAGAATTGTTTCATTTTTTCCATTCTAGTAGATATGGATATAATGTAGGATTTAAGGTGGTAACATACCAAATTTTAAGCAAATTTTATTTTCCATATTTTTTCCGTCATTTGTGATAATTTTTTGTTGTCAACAAAATAGGGGGTATGGGTAGCTCTGGGTAGAATTTATCCTTTTGCTATAGAATAAATCAGATTTTTGTTTTTCAGTATTGGAATACATATATAATAGTAGATACTGAGCTAATTTTATTTTCGATCTCCATGTCATTATTGTGTGTACAGTATTTTACATTGAAAATGTCAAAAATAACTCCAAAATGGGTGTAATTTAAAGAATTTTTAATAAAACATCATTAGAGCCTGGTGACCTATACATTTTTTTAATTGTTTTGAAAAAAATGTCATAGGACTTTGACATATACAAGTTTTAAAAAAAGTTGATCATTAGAACATAATTTTTTATCTTGAATTCATTTTTCGGTAAAAACAAAAGTGGATTGGGTACGGTCCATGTATGTTTGCTTTTTAAAGTAAAAAGACGAATGAGGATTACAACTGTTTTTGTATGATTTGAAAGATATGTATATATGCAATCGAAAGTTCAATAAACGTAATGTTATGAAAACAATTGTGAAAATGTTCAATGACTATATGTTTCCTCTTTTTAGTGAAATTTTGAAGTTAGAAATATGTGTCTTCTTCAATGACGTCTAGTGGGAAAAAAGTGTGGTGACATAGCCTTTTTTTGATAATTTTGAATCTAAATTATACCAAAGATGCTTTAAATACGAATTAAAAGAATTCTCATCACTACGTCCTTCCCAGCCAACCTCCTTAAACAGTTTATCAAAAGAGGTTATGACCCTATCATTTTGCAACGTACTGCATGTTTAGTGTTTGACACATTTACAGTTCGCCACTATGCTTTCCTTTTTGATTGTGCTATGACTGGACATATTGTGGACCCTATGATGACGTCTACCTAAATCCTTATAAGACGGTAACGTTTGATATTTATCTTTAATCTTGTCTTGTCGTACCCTTAACGGTTTGTTCTCTTGTTGTTCTAGCTTCTGCCAAGTCACTGAGTACTTAATTTGCGGCTTTCTAGGCTTTTCTTTTTTTATATTATATATACATGATCATTTATGTGTTTTACTTATATTGATAACGATCTTACGAAGTCCTTGTCGCAGAACAGTTCTTATATTACTTTTATATTTTAGAAGTAGATCAGGGTTAGGATAATACAAATTTGCAAAGGTTTTTCGAAGTCAATGGTAACGGTAACCCTGCTGGACTAGCGTTTTTGGTATACAAATATTACGAATATTAAAGTCCTCAACAAGACTACAAGCTCTAGAAAAACGAATAAGATATGTCATTCTACAACAGCTAAAATGGAAACACGTTGAAAACAAAATTGTGAGGATTAAATGACAGAATCACCAATGGCATTGTTTGTAAGTAGTATATTAACTCATAACTGAACACGTTAAATGGTTAAAGCATGTGTTGTCCACAGCAGCTCAAATATCGTGATAACAAGAGGCCCAGTAGTGCATGTATGGCTCTACTTGCTAAAGAGCCATGACAGTTTTAGCATTTTCATGTTAAAATATAATACAGTTTGTGTGATTCGATCATACAACCCAAGGTTCCAAATTTGAAATAAATAAATAAATAAATAAACAAATGAAATATGAACACAACTAAAAAAGAGGGGATCGGGGAATGTATTTTCCTTTTTAGTTTTCCATTTACAGTAAATGTGCAGCTAATTGTAAATAGCTAATTTGCTACATTGCAAATCTCTGCGGTTTTAAATTTCGGGTGCTAGTTAATCATTTAGGACTCACAGGTTTTAACAAGAGGGTCGAATGACCCTAAATCGCTCACCTGATAACCTTGCTCTTTGTAGACCACTTGCAACGTTTACAATCGGTGAGTTCAAATAATGTTTTTATTTCCACCCGCCCCCTTATTAGTATGTTTATGCAATACTATGGCCCCCGGGGGCAGGGACAATTTAATTCACATTTGGTAGAGAATAAAAAGCGTATGATACATGTAAAATATTAGATCTGTAGCTTTTGAATTATCAAAGAAGGAGGTAGTTTAAATAGTTGCCTAAATAACTCTTTATACAACAGTGACCCCCAGGGTCCGGGCCAAATTTGACCCCAGTGTCACCATTTGAACAAAAGTTGTAGGGGACTATAAGATTATGGTAAATGTAAAATATTAGACCTATAGCTATTGCAGTTTAAAATAAGAATATTTCTCAAAGCATGCCAAATCTACTAGTAACCTCCAGTGTCTTCATTTGAACAAACTTTGTAGCGGTCAATAAGCTAATTCTACAGGTTATATATGTGGTTTCAAAGAAGAAGATCCATTATATAAGTATATAAAAACATTGAACACCCCTGGGCGAAGTAATTTTTTTGACCCTGGAGATTTCTTTTAAATAAAACTTGATAGTAGTTCTCTATACACATCTATGTAAAACATGTTACCCATGGGGCGCAGCCAAATTTAACCCTAGTATCACCATTTGAACAAACCTGGTAGAGGATCAAACGCTTAGGGTACATGTAAAATATTAGACTTCTAGCTATTGCAGTTTCAGAGAAGAAGTTATTTTTAATGATGTTCCTATATAACCCTATGTAAAAATGAGACCCCGTGGGACCAGATTTTACACCAGGTCCACCATTGAACACACGTAGCAAAGGACTGAAAGCTGACAAAACATTCAATACATTCAATACATGAGCGCTCTTTACCCCGTGGTTATAGAGAGAAAGGTTTTGTAAATCGTTCCGTATAGAAGTCAATGAAACATGTGGCGAGCAAACTGCATAGAGGACAACGAACGTGTGCTACAAGCAAACTATAAGACCTCTTCCTCTTGTAATTTGAGAGAAGAGGAATATCTTTCTATATAACTCTGTGTGTAAAAACAGAAAATGCAGCTTTCACAGAACACGGTAAACCCATATACGCGCAAAAGGACAAACATGAATAATAGCAATGAAGGCATAAGACGTCACAAACACAAAACACGTTAACCACTCGGGCTGGATCAGATTTGAACAAACGTGTCAGAAGACCATATGAGAGATTTATACCTTGTGGTCTAAGAGAAGAAGAATTATTTCCCTGTACAAGTATATATGTAAATCATGTGACCCCTTATGCGGTGCGGCCAAATTTGACCTGACTATTTGAAAAATATGGTAGAGGACCATACGCTGACACTACATGTAATATATGAGAGCTCTACGTCTTGTGGTTTCACAAAAGAAGATGTTTTGTTTTTCCGTTTCTACATATACAAACGTTGACCCTCGACGCGCAGTAACCTTTTGACCCCGGAGATCAAAACATGATAGTCAAGGGGTTGGCGATCATTAATAAGTACAAACTGTCGAAATCTGCTCAGTGGTTCTTGAGAAATATATTGTTTAAGGCTTCAACGTTTCATAGTCACAGCGGTCATCTTGGATATTATGCTACTTAATTTTAACAAATTAAAAACAATTGAACTCATAATCATCCATGTGAAACTAAAGATATTGATTCCTTGCTCTGGATTCGTTAAATTAGTTGTATTTTCCATTACTCGGAACAAACACCGGTCAGCTTATGAAGACTATGCGATATAGCCGAAATATCCAAGTAGGTACTAATTTGCTCTGAGTAATGGGAATTGAACTAATTTAACCATGTGAAGTTTGGTCAAAACTGAGCAAGCGGCGGCTTTTGAGAATGTCTTAAAAACAAACGTTAGCGACGACGACGATGGACGGATGGACGGAAAATAGACAAGAGAAACCCCTTTGGCTCAGGGGAGCTAAAGATTAATAGAAGTTCTTACATAATTGTCTAATTTGATATATAAATGTAGGTTATTGTTCATTTATTTAATCTGTCAAGTTAGATGAGTAGAAACTCAATATACGGAAGTACATGTCTGTTACCCTGACAACCCGAATAAGAGCAAGAACGGTCAGCCCAGTAGTGCATGTATGGCTCTACTTGCTAAAGAGCCATGACAGTTTTAGCATTTTCATGTTAAAATATAATACAGTTTGTGTGATTCGATCATACAACCCAAGGTTCCAAATTTGAAATAAATAAATAAATAAATAAATAAACAAATGAAATATGAACACAACTTTGATTTTCTCATCATTTCCTGCTTGATAAAAATATGTTATAATATACAATGCTCGTGTCGAAGCAATAGTCGAGCAGAAAAATAGTTTAATTGACCCGACGTTTGTGTGGATAATGACTGTTGTACGAACGACACTCGTATATATAATGGCTATAGCAGATACAGCTGTCATGCGGATAGCCTTGTCCAGTTTTAAATAATTGTCCACGACCCTCAGGACGCCATGAGGTACAAACTGATGCAGTTTGGTCACTAGTTCGCCAATAGAGTGTGAGATACAGAGGTTGCAGCATGACAAGAACCATAGTTTGTACAAAGTAGGTCCTATCAAACACTAATTTGTTTACAAATTCAAAAGATTATGATATTGGAACTTTGGAAACGGCCGAGCACGACACATAGTAAATATTGCAGTTTCGGTTTGACTATTCATGGTCGATAAAAGGAACACACTAATGCAGTTTGGTCAATGTCACACTCATAGAAGACGATATTCAGAACGTGTACCCTAAACCGGACGTAACTTTTGTTTCGGACAAAGTAGGTCACATAGGAACATACTGATGCAGTTTCATCATTATTCCACCAAATACAAGCTGAGATTCAGAACGTTTACACTAAACTGGACGTGACATATGCTTCGAAGAAAGAAAGCCAAAGCGTAAAATAAAGTTCAGCAAGTCAGGGCAATAAGAGGGATATAATGATGCAGTGTGATCAATATCCCACCAATACAACTGAGATACAGAATGTTTACACTAAACCGGACGTGACATATGCTTCGAAGAAAGAGGGCCAAAGCGTAAAATAAGGTTCACCAAGTCAGGGCAATAAGAGGAACACACTGATGTAGTGTGCTCAATATCCCACCAATACAAGCTGAGATTCAGAACGTTTACACTAAACCGGACGTGACATATGCTTCGAAGAAAGAAGGTCAAAGCGTAAAATAAGGTTCACCAAGTCAGGTCAATAATAAAACAAACGCAAAACAGCAATACGTTGATTCATCATGTTACGGGTTCGGAGAGCACCCATTCGTAAACAAAACAGCTAAACACTGATCATACATACCTTTTATACGCTTCTATAGCATTATTTCTGTCTCTGAGGGCTTCATAAATCTGTCCCATCAACTTGTAGGCCTGGGGAACAGTCTCTTGTAGAAACATTTGTAGATATTTGCAGAAACACAATGGTACGTTCCATAACATAAGGTAATGCATTAAAACAAATACCAAGTTCATGCACCCCGACCCCCCCCCCCCCCCCCCCCCCCCCCCCGCCAAAAAAAAAAAGACTGCAGAAAGGGAGCACCACCGGGTTTAACTCTAACAGGGTTTGAGACTTCCAAGAGCTCAATCTTAGATTTTTTGATAGTCTATGGTACTCATTCAGGGTATCTGAACACGGGGATTCAAAAATAAAAGCTTAAGTTATAGAACCTGGATCTATGATGTTGTCTATGATGCCGAAGACGTGTGAAGTTTCAATATATTATGTGAAGTAGTTTCTGAGATAAAAGCTTACAGACAAACCTTTAACCAGCTTACATACAACACTTTAAAGTTTGTTTTCTAAGTATAAAATGGGTCACATGTTTGTTAACATAAAATAAATTAAGTCAAACATACATTTGTTTCCAAAACATAAAAACATGAATCATAAAACCTGACTTTACAATGTTGTCGGATGATGCCGAATACAGGTGTGACGTTTGAATCCATTAAGTAAAGTACTTTCCGAGATATAAGATAACATACAAACCTTTATTCAAATTTTCTAAGCATCAATGGGGCCATAATTTTGTTACAATAAAAGCATGAATTATAGAAACTGGCTCTATGATGTTGTCTAATGATGCCGAAGATACGTCTGAAGTTTCAGTCAGCTATGTGAAGTAGATACAAGATACAATAAATACTGGTTCTATGATGTCGTCGAATGATGCCGAATGAAAGCAACAAACAAAAACGAGAGAGAAAAGTAGCAGGTTTTATTGAGTCTGTCCGTAAGAGGTAATATGATTTGCAACACTTCTCACGCCCCCTACCAATGAATTAAGCTTTTAAGCCAAACATATACGGTTTGATGATCCCAAAGAGCCATGACGTAACGACACTACTGATTTATAATCTGACGACTTTTTACAGCCACCACAGCAATAAACAAACGTTAGTGAGAATGTCAATAAATACTGAAAAGGCGATCCCTTGGGAACAACAACCACAAACAAGAGAGAAAAGTAGCAAACTCGGTTTTATTGAGTCTGTTCATGAGATGATGAGAGGTAATATAACTGGCATCACCTCTCATGCCCCATAGCACCAGCGTAATCGCTATTCTACTTTTAAGCCACAAAGATTGGACTTGATGATCCCAAAGGACCAGTAAGCAACACCACTACTGATTTGTTTACATACAAAACTGTAACCAGCTTAAAAATAAAACTTTAACTATATTTTTCTAAGTACAAAATGGGCCATACTGAGTTATAGAACCTGTATTTATGAAGTTGCCTAATGTTCCAGATGCATGTGTGAAGGTTCAATCCATTATGGGAAGCAGTTTCAGAGATATAAGCTTACATACAAAAAACTTTGACCCGGACACAGACTAAGCAGACGAGGATCACGTAATGACAATAGCTCTTCTTTTTCCTTCAAAAACGGTTAAATATCAACATGACATGGTAAATGCGTAAATGCTCCGTGTACATTCTTTTTATTAAAAACTGCGCTACATTTTCATTTTCAACTCGTGATTTTGCCGTTTATTTTTGAAGTTACTGGAAATGAGAAATGAGCCGTTAAGTTGACTATTGCGATAAAATAACACGATCATGATATTATTGCGATAGTGAGATAATATCATGATAATATCACGATTGTATCCCGAAATGTATTATTCTATTTAACTACTGATTAAGGCAACAACAATCATAGGGAAGATATACTCAATTCAATGCCCATAGGCTCTTAGTATAGGATTTTCACAAATAAAGACACTTTATGAATGAATTCACATAAAGTGCATCCACTGCCAGTGAGATTGGACCTAGGACTTTTGAATTCCACACAAAACACATACTACTCCGCGGCATTTTACAGAGCTGTTCACAAACAACGACGAGAGCGAGCGCCTGCCGTACGTAAAAAAACAACAACAAAAAGAGAGAACGGGAAGAATGAGTATTACATTATTTTTCTTCAAATGCCGTTAAATAAATGAAATAAATGATGGAGAATAATTTTAGATCAATAAATTATTTATTTAACAGAACTTTGATTTTTTCCTTTCTTGGTGACTATCATGAGAATGGACGCCATTTCCATAGTGATTCAGTGCATAAAAAATATTATGTCCCATTTAATTCCCCGCTTCCGGTTAGCTATAATTTATAATTAATAAGTTTTCTTGCATACCGGACAAGGATATTCGTCATTTTACCGGGGCTAGATATTCCCATCTCACCCTAGGGTCGAGATAATATTCACGCGCGTCAACATCCGGTATGCTGAAAAAACATGCAAAACGTTAGTAGCCGGCGACGTCAACGCACAACATGTCTCAGATATGCAAGAAAAAATAATCTATCATGGGTATTCGGTTCAGTTAGGGAATTCCAACCATCGGTATAAGTGTTTTAATCAGAACCTCGGCAGAGCCTCGGTTCCGATATAAACACTTATACCGATGGTTGGAATTCCCTATCTTCACCGGATACCCATGAAATATTCTTATAATCCCACACCCTGTCTAAGATCGCGGGGATCCATTTTGCGGAAACACAAGACCAATACCAACAGCCAACTCTCGACTCTGACTACCGACTCTCTCTAGAATTTCCGTGCGTTCGATATTTTATACTAGAATATTACCCAGACTACCGTTCGGCAGCCAGTCATGCCCCACATAAGGACATCGACCTGTGTAGCTTCAGGTTAACGCCCAAATATATATATTACCCACAAAACATTTCGGTGAATAGTCTCCCCTAATATGGCAATACATCTTCACTCCCAGAATTCATAGTTTTCCAGAAACTTCCAGAGAAACTAAGTTTAGAGCAGGTAAACAATAACAGGTGTTCCGATGATTAACCACAGAGTAACTGACAGTTTTAGGAAACTCCCAATGCATGATCAGTTATAATAGGGATTAACAGGGGTGTATTAACTTTAACTCTAATTGTGTTACATGTATACACTGTTATTAGGTTAAGTACAATGGCGAGGCCGTAGTGTTACACAACTTTATAGATGCTCGTCGAACTGAAACTACCTCACCAGTGACTCAGTCATATTCATGAGATAGTACCATTTAAAACATCAGGCCTGTCAAAACTGTTTTACACAACATCTTGAGATTTTTAAAATTTAAGATTAAAAGCGCGTAAAAAACATTTTTAAATGAGAATTTGGAGTGTGCAACTTGAATTTCGCAATACTTTTTTTAAAGCGCAAATTTAAATTATTGATGCAATAAATACAAATTGATGCATTGTTTGATAGTTAGAGAGATCTTGCACTTAAATCCGGATATCCGGAGAGCGACTGAAAAATCCGGAGAATTTGGCAGGCCTGAAACATAAGGTCTGTAGGTTTATGTTTTGAGCAATTTTAACTGTACGTACCTCTTACCCGATTCATAATCGGCAACATCGTAATACAGCTTTGCAAATCGATAACCTCTTGAACTTCCCTGAAAAGCAATTAGGCGCATTGTCAGTTATATAGCTGACGTACTAATATATATGTTTGTATTACCAGGGACACTTTAAAAGGGGTTGATAGGAAGCATATTTATTGTTTTATTTGCCAATCTAAATGGATTAATCGCCACTAGTCTGAGGGTTTGCCTTCAGCGAGAAAGGGAGATAGTGTTCTAATGTAAACATGTATGTATATAGAGTGTATGTATTTATTAAAAAGATACATACACTATAACATTATCTCTTTTTCTCTCTATTTGTCATTCTCTATACTATCGTTATAAAACTCTGTGATCCTTCCCCTCTCTCTGGAGCGACTCAAAATAACCGAGTTAAACAACAATTCATGTATCGAAAGTCTCCATGGTCACAGACAAGAATAAACACCTTACCTCTTTTTCATCGCTAATGTCATGCAGTATATGAGAAACATGTCGATCTACATCCTGTTTTGTTTTAAACATTCTTTCTTTCTTTTGTTAACAGAAAACGTTGAAATATTTCTTCTTGTTGAAGCGTATCTTCTTAATATACAACTGGTTACTCGGTCAAGTAAACATGCACATTGGACTGCCTAATTTGCTTTCGATTTGCCTTCGTGGAAATGGAGTAAATAAACTGTCACGTAACTATGTTCCAAAAATAGATTCAAAATGACGTTTGCTTTCATTTTGATATACGGTGAAGTAAATACATGTTCACCTTTTTTCCTTGCTAAAGATATAATTTTCATCAACTTGAAGACCAGTGTTATAAGCGCTGGTATATTTCAGCCGTGCTATAACTGACATATGTAATATTTATAGCTTACATTTTCGAGCATATGCGATTTATACTGCTTCTCGAGGGCCGCAGGCCTGAGAGTCCAGTATAAATAGCATACGAGAAAAATATGCTATAACTATTTTGTACCATAGCCATTCAATGCCGGTAATTGACATTTGGATTGACAGGTTGTGTGTAAACGTTACAACTACGCACGTGTAAAACTGGGTAGACCATGGTATAACTGCCGAATCGACAGGCTGAAATGTACTGGCAGTTATAGCACGGTTTATGCTCAGACCTTCAGGGTTATGAAAATTATATCATAGGCAAGAACAAAGGATAACCATTAGAGCTATGGTACAATTAACAGTTATAGAACGGTGTACACAACAACCATTTTTAAAAACCATTAGAGCTATGATACAAAATATGCATAGCATATTGTTCTCGCATGTGCAATTTAATTGTATTATCGTAACCCTGATCTAATTTCAAAATATAAAGGTACTCTTCTGCGACAAGGACTATCACAACCTGACTTCTATGGCGATGTCATTTACAAACTTCGTAAGATCCTTGGTTCACTTTTCCTTTAAGCTTTGGCGATATTTTACTTTTAAGTGGTCGCATTGCTGTAACTTTAAAGATGAATGACCACCCTTTTTGTAGTATTATCAATTAACAAATTTAACTCTTAAATATCATATGAACATTTCTTGATAGTCCCGGAGAGAAACATATATTTCAAACCGCTACTAAGTTGTATGTGAAAATAAGTATTATTGATACTACCTGTACCACTGCGTGACTGCACGGGGAAATGAAGTAAATCTGAATTATATAGCTGCACAAATATTGCCAGATAATTGATAAATACATTTACTTGTGGATTAATTTACCTGTTCAAAGTTTTCTACGTCATTAAATAAAATCTTATTCTCGCTTTTTACAGATATTGCAATATGTGAATTGTAATTATTTATTGTTGTGTATTGATTTCGATTTAAATAAACATAAACATGTTCATGAAACAAAACATGGCCGGTGAACTTTAAGTTGAGAATTAAATTTGGTTGTCGACTAATTGCGTATATTTTATTTTTGCAATTAATTAGGTTCGAAGTGATTATGATTGGTAAATGTTAAAGCAGTTATATACTCATTGGCGATCTTTGTTGAAATAAATAAATCATACGATTCAAATTCACCAAACTTTACGTCGCGTTTACCCATCGTAACACATGCGAATAGTTCTCACAGTACGAATATGTACCAAGAACCCTGTCTGTCTCAAGAATCTGACTTAAGCAGAAAATGGAAGTAGGGCAGTCAGGCTTCTTTGAGATTTCGACATGATGCTCGAAGTATTGTAATGTTCCTTTTCGTAAATCATTGGATACAAAATATTTGAAATTGATTAGGTTCAGGGTCAATTAACATTGGGATTTGCATGTTTGCGTATGCTTTGAGCATTATAGTTGATTAGTGGTGTTTGGGTGTGTATGTGTTGGTATGTGGTGGGGTGGGGGCATTTCTAGAGGTGTTTAGGTGTGTGTTAGTAGGTGTGTGGTGGTCGGGATTTCAAGAGGTTTTGTGTGTTTGTGTGCGTGCGTGCGTGCGTGCGTGGTAGAGGAGTGGATATTTATTTTTCTAGATATCTTTTGATTAATTATTTGCTTGTTTTGTATGCATTTGATAGACCCTGCCTTTACAGAGTAACTTTTTGCTTTAGAATGTTGATGTCATAATGGACTCACATTGGCAATGCAACGTTTTTTTAAGGGATGCTGATGTAATTATAGAGTCGCATTGGCAATGTAACTATTTGCTTTGAAATGCTTTGTAAAATTCGAGATCCCCGTGGTGGGGCCAAATTTAACCCAGCAACACCATGTGAACATACTTGATAGGGGACAATCAGCTCCATACAACAAAAGCACACAAGGAAACACCTCCTTACAGGCGCCAATACAGAAGCAGTACATAAGGAAACACCTCCCTACAGGCGCAAATACAGAAATAACACACAAGGAAACACATACCTACAGGCACCAATACAGAAATAGTACACAAGGAAATACCTACCTACAGGCACCAATACAGAAATAGTACACAAGGAAATACCTTCCTACAGGCACCAATACAGAAATAGTACACAAGGAAACACCTCCCTACAGGCATCAATACAGAAATAGTACACAAGGAAATACCTACCTGCAGGCACCACTACAGAAATAGTACACAAGGAAAGACCTCCCTACAAGCGCCAATACAGAAATAGTACACGAGGAAACACCTCCCTACAGGCACCAATACATAAATAGTACACAAGGAAAAACCTCCCTACAAGCGTCAATACAGAAACAGTACATAAAGAAACAGCTTCCTACAGGCACTAACACAGAAATAGTACACAAGGAACCACCTACCTATAGGAGCAAATATAGAAATAATACACAAGGAAACACCTACCTACAGGCACCAATACAGACATATTCATGAATATTTTTATTTATTTTATAAATACAACATGTCCTTACATGACATTTTTATAAACACACCAAGTCCTTACATGATATGTTTATAAACACACCAAGTCCTTACATGATATGTTTATAAACACACCAAGTCCTTACATGATATGTTTATAAACACACCAAGTCCTGATATGACAATTTTGATATATAAATTAAGTCCTTACATGGCAGATGTATGAATACACCAAGTCTTTACATGGCATATGTATAAATACATCAAGTCCGTACATATATATGTATGAATAAATCAAGTCCTTACATGACATATAGATTAATACATCAAGTCCTTACTTGGCATATGCTTGAATAGATCAAGTCCTTGCAAGACATTTTGTATTTGTAAATCAAGTCCTAACATAATGTATGTATGAATATATCAAGTCCTTAAATGACAAATATATGAATACATTAAGTCCTTAAATGACATACTGATTTATACATCAAGTCCTATATATATTTTGTATATGTAAATAAGATGACAAAGATTTATGAATACCTCAAGTCCTTAGATGAAATGGCAGATGTATGAATACACCAAGTCCTTACATGGCATATGTATAAATACATCAAGTCCGTACATATATATGTATGAATAAATCAAGTCCTTACATGACATATAGATGAATACATCAAGTCCTTACTTGGCATATGCTTGAATACATCAAGTCCTTGCAAGACATTTTGTATTTGTAAATCAAGTCCTAACATAATGTATGTATGAATATATCAAGTCCTTAAATGACAAATATATGAATACATTAAGTCCTTAAATGACCAATTGATTTATACATCAAGTCCTATCTATATATTTTGTATATGTAAATTAGATGACAAAGATATATGAATACCTCAAGTCCTTAGATGAAATATCGATGAAAACGTCAAGTCCTTAAATAACATTTGTATGAATACATCAAATCCTCACATGGCATATTTCTGAATACATCAAGTCCTTTAGTGACATATTGATGGATTCAAGTCCCTCCATGACAAATATCAAGTCTTTCTACGGCATATTTATGATACAACAAATCCTTACAAGAAACTTGTATCAATAAATCATGTCCTAGCATCATTGTGTATTATATTTGGTATAATAATTCCAGATTTACTAATACATCAAGTCCTGGTATAATATTTGTATCAATCGATCACGCATAAATGTACAAAGTTATGACAAGAAATAATACGTATCATATCCTGTGTTAAGGCTAAAATGTAGCAAGAAAAGAAGCATAACCAGCAACAATTATTTTTAAAATATAATCAACAAAATTATTCAAGTACTACAATAAAAAATATTCACTTACAGAATACACATACATTAGATTCAGTATTTCTTAAAAATCCGATTTAAGAATAAAGTCCAAATACTACTGGCAAGTGTCTATTTAATTCAAACTGTCAAGTGTACGTGTAATCCAGTTTTAGTTTTTGCCGTTCCTTTTTTAATTATTCACGATGGTCCATATAATCCCATGTCACTTTTAGTATAGATGGTCACAATCATTCTTATTCTCTCAAAATATATGTTTAATTCAAAGCATCCGACATTTTTACATTATTCTGAACTCTGAAGTAAATTCTTAATCCAAATCCTTAACATCGTTATATGTCGTATGTATGGATTCATTAGAAATCGAGAGATGACGATCGAGGTATGCTGCCAGGGACTGGTATCCGAACTGCTGGCTGTATTCAACATGAGCTCTGGTGGATAAATCTTAGTGTATACAAAACAGACATGAGATTTATAAGATAACGAACCGTCATACAATGTTCACACTTACAAACACTGACTTCAATGTGTACTTTGGTTGTCTTTCAGGTAAGTTTCACCCATGTGCGCATGTGGTTAGATGCCATACAGAATAACGGAGATATTGTCAAAACAGTTCTGGTTGAAAACAAATGTGATATGGAATCCAAGGTTGACTATATCGTAAGTATTTATTACATATTTTGCATAGTGCGATGGTGTTGTCCTAGTATTTTAAGAATCTTCTGCGACAAGAACTATCACAACCTGACTTCTATGATGATGTGATTTACAAACTTCGTAAGATCCTTGGTCATAATCACTTTCATACAATCTTTATTAAATTTGTTAAAAAGTTTATCAAAAGAGTTTATGACCCTATCATTTTGCAACGCATTGCCTGTTTAACGGTTGACCCATCTACAGCTCGCATCTATGCTTTCCTCTTTGATTGTGCGATGACCGAACAGATTGTTTCCCCTTTGATGACGTCTACCTTAATCGTCAAAGGACTCTGCATAGCATTTGATTTTTGTCATAAATCTTGTCTTGTCGTACCCTTAATGTTTGTTTGTTTGTTCTCTTGTTGCTCTGACTTCTGCCAAATCATTGAGTACTTGCTTTGTGGCTTTCTAATCTTTTGTTTTTTATATTGATCAGTTTGTGTTATACTTATATTGCCTATTAATGCTGTCATGTTTGTTAGAGAATTTAACCTGGCGGGATAATCTATATTTATACTGCCACGTTTCTTTGGGATGTCAATAGGGTAAGAGTGATGTTTGGTGCACCCTAGAACCTGGTTTAAAACCCTAGCGGCTTTTTTGCCACTGACCGTTCCAAGGCGGTAGCCATATTGTCAACACTTTTATGTTTGTGATGTCATATCTTGCCCTTTATTCATAATTGTATTTATTGTTTGTGTGAGTGTTTTTGGTTAACTGGTCGTTGAAAGCTACTTTTCCTCTTCGACATTTATCTACCTTTATTATTTTACATCGTTAACAAAACACGCTACACAGCTTATATAAATCGCTTCATGGACAACCCGGGGGAAACCCAGACGTTCGAGTGGGCGAGCATCTTGTTCGAGTGGGCGAGCATCTTACTTTCACTAACAACGCCGAAACGTTGACTCGCACCCGAGTTGATTTGTTGAGAAGCTAGTGCAAGACCCACTGCGTTACCCGGACTAAAAAATATGATCTTTCAAAAGATTGACGCACATACATAACACAAAGAAACATTTCCCCCATAAGCAGAAACAGGAGCGTATACAAACTGTGCTTACAAACCATAACATATGTAGAGTGTAGTATTAATTTGGGATACATACTATGCTATGCTGATCACAAAACATGTCGAGAAAATACTAATATATATATTTTTTTTTTTATATATGGTACACTTGCTTCGAACTCATATAAACAAATGCTTGCGGTAAAGTATGCAGTTATCTCGCCTTTTGACCATTATACCATAATGCCAATATATACTGTATTATTTTTAATTAAAACTTACTGTACATATCAGAACTAAGTTGATAGACATAAGCCAGAATATTTAAAATATGTGCAACATGTATTAATCAATCTTTCAGGCAGCTGCTGATTTTGCCCGATTGAACGATTTGCAGTTTGTGAAGACCTCTGCTAAAACCGGCGACAATGTTGAGGGCTTATTCTTGACGTTAGGTTAGTAAACACCTTTTAATAGCAATCACTAGCAAGCAGAAATATCCAGTATACTTCAAACACATCGGTCAATACAACATGTATACCGGGCCCTACTATGCTCAACCAGCAAACATGTGTATTTTACTCAACGTATTTTACAAGCCGTCTTATAACAACCGCCACAGCACGTGTAGTACATTTACATGGTCGAGAAATTAAAACAGTTAAAGGAACAAACCCGCCAAATAACGGCAAAAATAAAATAACATTACAAAACCGTTTATTAAAACTCTATCCCGGTGTTCAGGTCATATAATAATATATATGTGCCAATTAAACTTATTCACGGGTTCTGTAAATACCCGTGATTGAATATGCGTAAACTGAATTAGGAGTAATTCTTAATTCGACTCTCCATTTTTGGGGTTTGGCCTGGCATGACAGGGTGATAGTAAGAATGTTCACCCTTCGGATATTGATTTTCCATCTCGTCTTCGCCACGGGCGATAATCATATCCTCAGGGTGAACATTGTTACTATCACACTCTCATGAATGTGATATTTATTTTATTATATCGAAATCCCATCGGGCCAAAATAAGGCTCATTATCATACAGATTTCACTTTGCCGGATTTTTTTCCTCAAAAACAACTGTTTTCAAAAATTTACTATGAAAGTTATATCGTTTGATTGGAAATAACGCAACTCAGAAAACGAGTGATAGGCTAGTTTATTGAAACCGGTAAAGTACTTTTGACGTTATGATGAGTTAAAAATAGCAATTTCACCTTAATTAGCCGATGACGTCACCGAAACAGTATGCACACCAACGTGCATCAAAGCTGCGCATGTGATAATGTTTTACTATCAGATCAGACTACACCAATTACTAAACAATCAGCAGGCAGGGAAAAGTCCCAGGGTAAATTCGGAGCTGTTACACAGAATCTCTTAATTTTGATTGGTTGACACGGTAAACAAACCAAAAAATGTTGATAAAAAATTTAAATTCAACTTTTGAAGAGTACTTATAAAGGTTAAATCATACATTTGTGCGATGTATTCATAATGTGTTGCATAATCAAAAAAATAAGTATATTTTACATTTCACTCAGGTTTCATGCAAGTAGGTGGATCAGCACCATCCGACCCAAACAGCTTTTTCAAAACATACTCAACGTATGGCTTATGTAAGTTTTTTTGATAAAACTAAGATAGGTCTTTCAAAACAAGTAATAAAACATATAGCTTCCTATATTAGGGAACTCAGTACAGAGCTTAGAACTATAAGGTAGGCCTATGGAAAATGAATTGGTGTAGTATGACCATCACCCTGCGATTTACTATCACCCTGTACTATCACCCTCACGTCAGATAGTAAGAAATTACACATGATTGTCTATGGGGATTTAGCATGGGCGTTTCATGTGAGATATACTAAAACATCATTTTAATGCTATTCTTTGTAGGTTGTAACGCTGTGAAGGAAATCAAACGAGCTCAGAAAGAAAACAATAGGATCCCCGCAATGGGGCAAGAAGGTGGAAATAGACGCAGACGGTTAAAATGTTGCCTGACGGGCTAAACAACAATGTTGTTTTAATAATGAATATTGTTACATGGTTTAACATATTATTTGCTCGATATATACATATGTAATGTACATTGAATAATGTTACGAACATAGGGCGATCTCGACAATATCTTACATAAGTGCATCCATGACACTTTTGTGGTATTCAGTCATCAGTTATTTTTACTTTGTATACGTATCAGAACACTTAATATGTATTCAATCAGACAACAGAAAGACCGAATTTGCGGTCCAGAAAAACAACATGGCGGACATATTTTTATGAAATTTATGATAATTATATAATAAATATATGTTGAAATGGAGAAGTCCTTTTTTTTTCTAGTTTCATACTGACTTTGTCAAAGGTAAAGCTTGCATGAATGTTTAGCTTTAAGAACATTACTAATACCCATTAGGGTTTCAATGTGTGCCTCATTTAGATATTTTGACAATTTTAGTTAAGATAGTTTAAATGCAACAACAAAATGCATTGTTAACATTCCATTAAGAATGTAATTGTATGCACTAAATCCTTTATTGCTATTGACATGTGACTATTCAACTTTTTGTAATAAAGTATGCATACAAATGGAGAAGGAAATGTAGCATTTACAGAAATACAGTCAACCAAAACCACGCGTTCACATCAAACACAAATTACAAGGAAAAAGCAAATTATGTGACACCCCAAACATAACCTCTTTGGAACGGTCTGTGGCAAAAAGGCCTCAGGGGGTTTAAACCAGGTTCTATTGTAAAAGTGAGATTTGATGCATCATAGAACCTGGTTAAACCCACAGCGTCATTTTTCCACTGACCGTTCCAATGTGGTAGCCCTATTGCCAACCCTTTTATGTGTGTGATGGTCACATTACATGCCTTATATTTATCCTTGTAATTGTTGTTTGTTTCGATGTTAATTTACTTTCATAGTGCAATACCTTATTGACACTGCAGGTGCATATAAAAATGAGGAATATGGTCCTATAGAAATCACAACACACAAACGCAATGGCACAGTAGGTCCGCACTGCAACGAGCAAATTAAATGTACAATGATGACATAATTACCGACTTGGAACCATCTGTAGGCAATAAGACCTACTGGTTTGCTTTAATCGATTTTATATGTACACAACCTCGCGTTTGTCCTGTCTTCAACGCTCACATTGACAAGACAGTGTAAATAAAAATACATCCCCTCTGAAGGAAATCTCTAACAATAAAGTCCACATCCAGAGAAAGTAGGAAACGATACAAGTATATGTTAATGTAAAACTATATAAAAACATAATAAGAAACACCTCAGGATGTATCCAGAAGTGTACTGAACAACTACAGCAGTTGCAACCAAAGAGAAAATCAATCGAGGGTACGACCTAAGAAGACACGAGGGACGAAAGTTTATGCACCAACCTCCCCTTTCAGGGTTTCTGATGGTGCATTCATGAGTCCCACCGGGTGTTCCGGTCATCGCACAAGATAATGGTGTAGAGGGGTCAATCATCAAGCTTGGAGTGCGTTGTAATACTAAAGGGTCTTATCCTATTTTGACTGAATAATTTTGTAAAGTGGTTAGGAAATCCGTCAGAATCGTTTAATTTCCGAAGTTTACAGATGACCCCTCCATAGAATAATGGTTGTGATAGTCCAAGTCACAGAAAAGCTTTTAGGTTGGTGTTGTACTTCTCCATGAAAAATGTATTATGTTAATATGTTATCCGACCCCATATTGACAAGGAGTCAGACATTTCGATCACTTGCACTACTAAATATATTACCTTATCATAAGGTATGATAGCTTATACAACATATGTATACTTTTATCAATATTCCGTCCTGACAATACATTTGCATTAACAAATCAAGCCATAGAAAGACACATTTATCAATATACCCAACTCTGACAAGACAAATTATGTAAAACATCAAACTCTATTATATTTTTCACCAAAACAAAACATGTTTTTATTCATAAATGAAGGAAAAATGAAGATTTTGTTTAGCAAAACGAAACACGGTTTTATCCATATATGAAGTATGTATACGGTATTTGTATTTATATAATACATCCTAACACGACATCCTTTTATCTAGTCGAAGTTTAACATTTGTTTCAAGTCTAAGAATGACTTCATTTGCCAGACATTTGCAAATCAACACCAAGTCCTAGTACAATGTCGTCATACCAGTAATGACACTTGCTATCAGTATTATAATTCTATTAATAATTTAACTACTGGTATGATAGTTGTCAACAAGTCCTGGTATGAAACATTCATACTTATTTCATCTATCTTACACTCATATTTATTCATCATCCAACACTGAAATTTATTTTATTTATCCAACACTTACATTTATTTCATCTGTCCATCACTCACATTTATTTCATCATCCAACACTGACATTTTAATTTCATTTATTCATCACACATCATCATTTGTATCTTCCAGCCTGTCTCAGTTTGGTATCCATGGATACAGAAACATGCATTCTGGTATTTAGAAGATCCTTTAGGTCATTGTCTATTCACCTGCAAAGATAATACAAATGTGTCAGGGCTGCGACGCCAACATCACTATGTACATCACTAGATAGTTTGAAGCAGTGAATTACATTGTGTAAGGAAACTACAGTTTTAAACAGTGAATTATATAGTTTAAGACAACAGTGATTTATATTGTGTAAGGACAGATATGTCTTATTCACAATATTGTTGAACAATATATTATTATGTCTATAGTGTAAATATAGTTATGCCGTAATCACTATATCACTCGAGATATAAACAGGTCCACTAACAAGTATTGTCGGTAGTCAGAAAATGTGAAAAGGGTTAAATTCGGCCAAGCCTTTATTTCAAAATGGAAAACAATAGCCATTTATTAAGAACTAGAAGGGTGTTCCAAGGACCACTTTTGTCGCCTGCCCTGTGCTTATTTCAGCAAGGACAATCAAACTTTACTTAAGGCCAAAATAGTTGCACGGTTCATTTATTATAAAAAGTTCCTTCTAAACGTACCCAAATGTAATATTTTCAATCGTACGTATCGAACCGAGAAGTGATCAATTGTATTAAAAACCGGGTGACAATGTTTAAGGCGATTGCTTTGGATTACGACGGCTAATGATGAATGTAAAAATTGAAACCGTTTGAAAAATATGATAATATAAAGAACCGTGCAAATCTTTTGGCCTTAATTATATTTTATGAACCGTGCAAATCTTTTGACCTTAAAGCCCCAACTGCCATATAAAAGCCAGAAGATGGCGCTGGGGCAGGTTTCTACATAAATTATGCATGTTTCACATCAGAGATTCCTTTTTCTAAATTTTGAATAAACTACTGTTAAATAAATTATGAAAAGTTGCACAAATACGCATTTAAACATGTTAAATCAATTGGTGTAATTATTTGTTTAAGCAAACATTTGCAAAGTATGGTTTCAAAAAATAATTTAAATCAACTGTCCAACAATTTGAATTTGCCGGGAGGAGCCTATGAGGTTATGACCCTTGCTAAAACAGAATGAACACATTTCCCACGTGGCTGTGTTTATCAACAAGGCGTTGCAGCAGACGGCTTATGAACTACTCTGTATTATCATCAAAATCGGACAATGTAAAGCATCACAATTTAAAGCGGGTTGTCAACAGACCTTCAAAAAGGCACCACACACATCTAGATTGTGTTTGGTTATAACTGTACAGGAAACGTTTCAATGTTCATTTGTGAAATATTATTATGATTCAAAAGAGGCATAACTCTGTCGAAAAAAAGTCAAAGTTATTGGATATGTGTAACGAATTCCTTAGGATAAAATGAAGGAAGATGTGTGTGAAGTTGTATAAATATATGTCAAATACTTTCAAGTTATGGTCAGTTATGAGCTTGGTTAGATTGCAGGTTCAAAGTGTTATGAAACGGGCATAACTCTGCCGAAATGAAAGTCAGAGTTATTCGTTATGGGTAACAACATTCCATGGTGTAAGATGAATATGTGTGTGAAGTTTCATGAACGAACATAGGCAAATACGTTTGAAGTTATGGCCAGTTATGAGGTTAGGCTGCAGCTTAAAGTTTTATAAAAATGGATATATCTCTGCCAAAATGGAAGTCAGAGTTATTGTACATGTGTAATGACATTCCCTATGTTAAGATAAAGAAGTGTGTAACGTTTTATGAACATAGGTCAAATACTCTCGAAGTTATGGTCAAGGTTAGGTGTGACGGACGACGGACGACGACATACGACGGACAAACATAAACAGTAACTGATATGTTATTGATATAAAGCATTGTTTTATCCAACAACATATAAAGTTGGTCTCCGTCAACACTTGGTCACACCTTTTGGTTAAAGCTTTTTGGAATGTGTTGATCTCTGTCATACATTGAATGGTGGCAATAACTGACCCGATGAACCAACCCCGCCCCACCAATGACATTGATCTTGACTTAAAAGACAAAATAACTTGATCAATGTTACGGAGTTAAAATTGTGACTGTTTTCAGCTCTACAGGCCTGTTTGATTTAAAATAATCTTAGGCAATTGTTTACCATATGTATGTAATTGACTTTGTGATTAAAATGCCAGAGTTATTGCTTTAACACTTGATGTAAACATTCACTTTGATTATCTTTAAACGTAATATCCCATAACTGACATTGACTTTGACTTTACTCTCAAAGACGTTTTAACACGATAGGGCAGACCTGAGTTGGTACGAACTAGTAATGTTATTTTTATACTGGTCCTTTGGGACCAAAGAGCGCAATATAGGTGGCTTTGAAGTAGAATACCGCTTAAGCCGGTGCTAGGGGCGTGAGAGGTGTTGCTTCCCCCATTACTTTCCGTGAACAGACTCAATAAAACCGAGTCTGCTGCTTTATTCTCTTAACTGTGTTTGTTGCTCGCAAAGGATCACCTTTATCAGTATTTATTAAATGAATACGCTCTGATGGTATTTAGGTATTCATGTTCTCTGTAACGTACACCTCTACACCGCTCCCTCTACCAACCAACCACTCCGTGTGAATGAACAAGAACTCAGTAGGCAAGATAGTTCGTGGCGGTGCCCTGATGAATGTTGTTTGCTTGGGTACAATATTTATCCAAGCAGGCGTCCTCTTATGGCCCCTTATTCAACACAACAAATAAATACATAAAATCAAACCGAACAGAAATTGTCTGTAGCTAAACCGTCTTATTTAGAGTTACAGAGTTTGTGTCGTACATGCTATAGCGGAGATGAAACAATATACATTATTCGTTCCATTTGGCAAGGCATTTGTTACCAAAAGATGTTAACATTGGTAAAAATAAAAAATAAACAAGAAATAAATTAATGAATACATGAATGCACGAACCCTTGGGATTAGTATCGTATTCATTATTTTGAAAATTATCTTTGAGAAAGCCCCTCAAATGTCATCTAAATACGGATTACGTTTATGTTTACGTTAACGTCTCAGTTTAATATAGAAAGGTCTATTAATCTACTTAACTGTGTGCCTAAGAAAATAAATGATTTCACAATACCTAAATAAAGTTCTCATAAGCAAAACAAACCGTCACTCTCATCGCTATCAACGTCTTCTACATCATTTTCGCCATCATCTTCCTCATCATATTCATCGTCCTTATCCTTTTTATCGTTCTCATCATCATCTTTCACCTCACCATTCTCTTCATCGTCCTCCTTGTCATAGTCAGATCCACTGGATTTTAATGAATCTGAATCAACAGCAGATTTACTTGGAGATCCAAACGGGTACTTTAAAGTTTCTTTATTTACATTTAAGCCGGAACTGGAAGCTGCATTTATGGAATCTGGTGTTTGACCAGAGGCACCTCCGAACGGGAAACCATAACTCGATTTACAGATCTCTGTAAAATCCGAGACAGTGCCTGATGTCTTTGTTGTAGCTGGTCTTGAAATTGTTACGGTATTTGTTGTACCAGAAACAAAAGTGTTCCTGCTGTTTTTTGGAGATGTGGCAGTAATAGCAGCAGTCGTAAATTTGAATCCAAAAATAGATGAACTTGGTGTGCTGGACGTCTTTGTTGAAACGGCTGGCTTGGAGCCAAATAAAAAACGTATATGACTGGTTTCAATAGTTGTGGGAGTTTCTAATTTGAATCCTGCGCCGCTGAGTGGACCAGTTTTTGTTGGCGAGACCCATTTAAAACCAGAGCCACATGTAGCACCACTGCCTGAATATGTTGGTTGAGTCTCAGCTTTGAAATCAGAACCTGACTGTGATCTACATTGGTCAGATGGTTGGGTTCCAAATTTAAACCCAGACCCACTGGAGCCAGAAAACGCTGCAGGAGTATCTATTTTAACATCTTCAGGCTTGACACCAGATTTAAACGAATGGCAACATGGACACTTAAGGATATCGGCATCATTTTGAATGTAGCACCCATCACATGTCCAGGCGCCTGGTTTCTGTTTGAACAAAGAAGACAAATCCTCCTTCCCAACACTGAACTCAGAACCTGACTGGGATCTACTTTGGTCAGATAGTTGAGTTCCAAATTCAAACCCAGACCCATTGGAGCTAGAACACGCCGCAGGAGTAGATGTTTTAACATCTTCAGGCTTGACCCCAGATTTAAGGGTATTGCAACAAGGACACTTAAGGATATCGGCATCATTTTGAATGTAGCACCCATCACATGTCCAGGCGCCTGGTTTCTGTTTGAACAAAGAATACAAATCCTCCTTCCCAACACTGAACTCAGAACCTGACTGGGATCTACTTTGGTCAGATAGTTGAGTTCCAAATTCAAACCCAGACCCATTGGAGCTAGAACACGCCGCAGGAGTAGATGTTTTAACATCTTCAGGCTTGACCCCAGATTTAAGGGTATTGCAACAAGGACACTTAAGGATATCGGCATCATTTTGAATGTAGCACCCATCACATGTCCAGGCGCCTGGTTTCTGTTTGAACAAAGAAGACAAATCCTCCTTCCCAACACTGAACTCAGAACCTGACTGGGATCTACTTTGGTCAGATAGTTGAGTTCCAAATTCAAACCCAGACCCATTGGAGCTAGAACACGCCGCAGGAGTAGATGTTTTAACATCTTCAGGCTTGAACCAAGATTTAAGGGTATTGCAACAAGGACACTTAAGGATATCGGCATCATTTTGAATGTAGCACCCATCACATGTCCAGGCGCCTGGTTTCTGTTTGAACAAAGAAGATAAATCCTCCTTCCCAACACTGAACTCAGAACCTGACTGGGATCTACTTTGGTCAGATAGTTGAGTTCCAAATTCAAACCCAGACCCATTGGAGCTAGAACACGCCGCAGGAGTAGATGTTTTAACATCTTCAGGCTTGACCCCAGATTTAAGGGTATTGCAACAAGGACACTTAAGGATATCGGCATCATTTTGAATGTAGCACCCATCACATGTCCAGGCGCCTGGTTTCTGTTTGAACAAAGAAGACAAATCCTCCTTCCCAACACTGAACTCAGAACCTGACTGGGATCTACTTTGGTCAGATAGTTGAGTTCCAAATTCAAACCCAGATCCATTGGAGCTAGAACACGCCGCAGGAGTAGATGTTTTAACATCCTCAGGCTTGACCCCATATTTAAGGGTATTGCAACAAGGACACTTAAGGATATCGGCATCATTTTGAATGTAGCACCCATCACATGTCCAGGCGCCTGGTTTCTGTTTGAACAAAGAAGACAAATCCTCCTTCCCAACACTGAACTCAGAACCTGACTGGGATCTACTTTGGTCAGATAGTTGAGTTCCAAATTCAAACCCAGACCCAGTGGAGCTAGAACACGCCGCAGGAGTAGATGTTTTAACATCTTCAGGCTTGACCCCAGATTTAAGGGTATTGCAACAAGGACACTTAAGGATATCGGCATCATTTTGAATGTAGCACCCATCACATGTCCAGGCGCCTGGTTTCTGTTTGAACAAAGAAGACAAATCCTCCTTCCCAACACTGAACTCAGAACCTGACTGGGATCTACTTTGGTCAGATAGTTGAGTTCCAAATTCAAACCCAGACCCATTGGAGCTAGAACACGCCGCAGGAGTAGATGTTTTAACATCTTCAGGCTTGACCCCAGATTTAAGGGTATTGCAACAAGGACACTTAAGGATATCGGCATCATTTTGAATGTAGCACCCATCACATGTCCAGGCGCCTGGTTTCTGTTTGAACAAAGAAGACAAATCCTCCTTCCCAACACTGAACTCAGAACCTGACTGGGATCTACTTTGGTCAGATAGTTGAGTTCCAAATTCAAACCCAGACCCATTGGAGCTAGAACACGCCGCAGGAGTAGATGTTTTAACATCCTCAGGCTTGACCCCAGATTTAAGGGTATTGCAACAAGGACACTTAAGGATATCGGCATCATTTTGAATGTAGCACCCATCACATGTCCAGGCGCCTGGTTTCTGTTTGAACAAAGAAGACAAATCCTCCTTCCCAACACTGAACTCAGAACCTGACTGGGATCTACTTTGGTCAGATAGTTGAGTTCCAAATTCAAACCCAGACCCATTGGAGCTAGAACACGCCGCAGGAGTAGATGTTTTAACATCTTCAGGCTTGACCCCAGATTTAAGGGTATTGCAACAAGGACACTTAAGGATATCGGCATCATTTTGAATGTAGCACCCATCACATGTCCAGGGGCCTGGTTTCATTTCGAACAAGGAAGTCAAATCCCCCTTTCCGGCCTCTGAATCTGATTTTTCAACGTCAGTAACCTTTTTATTGTTCACATCCGCCTGAATTGAATCCGTCATATCTGATTGAATAGAAACTCCACTGAATAGCTTCATACCACTTGTAGTTGTTTGTGAATTATTGTTTGCTGTGTCGTCTACTTCATTTTCAGATACATTTAGAATGGACGTAAATGAAACACCTTGGATAACTATTTTCTGATGAGTAGAATGAGAAGCAGCGAGAGCTGACTCTGAACGTTGTTTATCGTCCTGTTGCTTTTCATCAGACTCACTGATTAGGAGAGCTTTTAATCCTTGCGTTATCTGACTTAAAGTTGAGTCGAATGTTGATGTATCTGGGGCACTCAGGCGACCTTCCTGAGCAGACTGTAATGGTACTGTCTCATCGTGTTTGGATGTAACTCCGACTGATCCGAGAGTCAAAGAAGGCTTTACGGTTGACTGACTGGTCGCATGATTCAGCGGCATCATTGGGGTTGTAGGTTTGCCAACACCGGATTTGTTCGGTAAACCAAACTTCCTTCGTATCGAAGTCGTTTTTGGCATGACGTCAAATTTACATTGACCTTGGAACACAAAGATATCGGACCTAGTTGATGCGGATTGGGCCAATAACCCACTTGTATGGTTAGCAGTCCCGCACTGAGCGGGAGTAGTGCATGTCAACAAGCTACATGGAACTGAAGCAGAAGCTAATGTAACCGAGGTTGATATCAAACCAGACTCCAGAACTTTTGCCTGCAATGAATATTTACTCAGCATATTTAATATGAATAAGTAACAATGGATTCATTCACAGTAAAATCACTTTTACATATTGCATTCTATGAAAAACGATGTGAATGAGCTTTATCAGTAGACATTTCAAAAGAAACAACTCAGATTGAAATAACGTTCCGCAAATAAAAACAGGAAAAAAAACAGGTTCACATCTGCGTCGAAAGTGGGAGAGGGTAAAATACATTTGCGAACGGTTAACATACCCTTGCTTAGTACTCGATCTAAAAATTGAGTACAGGATTACAATCCATTTTTTTCTAATTTCTCTATCATATATGCCTGAAGATTTGCACACCTGCTCTTTCTCAACAGTATTTGCCTTACGACAGGCACACACTGATCCGTGTTTGGACAAAAAAAATAATTCCAGGACAGACATTTCCTATACACATTCTAAAAAATGCTGCCCTGTCATGTAGAATACTTTAAACTATAGAATTAAATCTCACCAATTCAGATTGAGTTTGTAATGTCTTGTATGAGAATTATAAATTTTAGAATTATATATAAGGACTCTTACCTTGGCATTGTCTGCATTCACGGCTACGCTAGGTTCAATGTATAGCTCACTTAGCTCACTTACTGAAAAGGAATCAGCAAATATAATTATCTGAGCATTGTAAGAAAACTGGTGTTGAACCGACGGAAGATGAAAATTGAATTGATTTGGATGTTTCGGTCGATCAACACAGCTTACTTACTTGAGAGATGAGTAGAAGCATCCTATTGTTTTCTGGAATAAAAAATACTATGAGCACTTGTCTTTCGCTCCTCTATATTTACTGTTTATCTTTCATATTTATTAGAAGTAATATTGTTTAAACCAAACTCGCAAAACTACGTCACTAGCGGATGAACCAGACATTGCAGACGACTCATGAGATGAAGGAAATAAAGAAACATTAACTTTTGAAAGAACTGTTTTCATCTCTGTTTTTGAGGTGACCTTGAGCATACGATTGAATAATGCTTATTAACAAATACCTTACGGTGCAGGATGGACCGCGTACAAACTGTCCGACTCATCCTTAATTATGCACGCGTATGTATTGAAGTTCTGCAGTTCCAGATGTGTAAATGTTTAAAACATATGTAATGTATACCCATATAGCTTAATAAATAGCTAAAAGAAAATACTGAAAAGGTGATTCCCTGGAAGCAACGAACACAAACAAGAGAGAAAAGTAGCCCCCTAGCACCGGCGTAAGCGGTATTATACTCAGAAGCCACAATGGTTGGGATTGGATATCTCAAAGGACTAAGTTGCTCCTTTGCATAGCTCAGCGATTATAAATTTGTGAGTTTTGTTTCTGATAAATAATAGCTACCATGACTTTTATAACAGGCGGGGGATGGCGATCGAGATGGGATGTCAGATATGTGGGGTTTTGTCCAAACTTTCCGAGCTTTTATTGAAATAAACATTCTGAACAAGTCTGGTATAGATAAACAAGAGGCCCACATTCTACTGGATAACATTATAATTCCCGTCAGTACTGTAAAAGTTATGGCTGAGACACGATTTTGACTCAGTTGATCTTTGACCTTCAAGTGACTTCTATCTAGAATTAAGGAATATTTATCTACCGAGCATAGAACTCAGTTTTACAAAACATACATTCAACCCCAGACTATTGCAATGAAATATAAAACATCGGCCAGGGAAAGTAGCATTCCAAGGAGGACAGTCAACCACAAAACACAGAAACAAACACGCAAACAGACAAACAAGAGGCAAAAGTAATAATAAAAGCAAACGACATCACAAAAAAACACAAAAGGGTTGACAATAGGGCTACCGCCTTGGAACGGTCAGTGGCAAAGTAGGCCACTGGGGGTTTAAACCGGTTATAGGGTGCACCAAACCTCACACTTACCCCTACTGTCATCCCATTAAAACAGAACAGTGTAAATAAAGAAATCCCCGCCATGATCTATATCTAACCAACAAGGCAGCATCAATAGTCAATATAAGTAAAACACAAATATGCTCGTGTAAATATAATACAAAAAAACAATAGCCTAGAAAGCCACAATGAAGGTTACCTCAATGACTTGAGCAAGCCAGAGCAACAAGAGAATAAACCATTAGGGCCCGACAAGAAAGATCATAGACAAACATCAAACGCCACCGTCCCCAATGGGCTTTAGGTAGGCGTGTATAGTGTCCACAGCCTATCCGGTCAATCGTACATCAAACGCCACGACAGTATGAAAGTGATCATGACCAAGAATCTTACGAAGTTTATAATCACATCACCATAGGAGTCAGGTTGTGATAGTCCGTGTCGCAGAAGAGTCCTTAAATTATTACTTTTATATTTGGAAAGAAGGTTTTACGAAGTTTATGGTAAACGGTAACCCTGATTGAGTAGCTTTTAGTTATACAATGATTACGCATTTTAAAGTCCGCAACTCGAGTACAAGCTCTTAAAAAACGAATAAGTTGAGACACATACACCCCATAAGAAGTTGCTCGGGGAACATCCCCATCCAAGTTGGGGTAATTAACAATGTCAAAATTAAAATCATCTCTCTTGTCATAGATGTTGCAAATTATTTCACCATTTCCAATCGAGAGATCAAAATCAAGCAAAGAAGCGTTATTATCAGATATATTCGCTTTATTATTATTTAGGATAACTATTATTAACCATAGTTGGAAAGAAAAGGTTGTCAATGTTCAATATGTCATCCATATACCGGGAGGTGTCAGTAAAAGCTTCAATAACATCTGCCAGGGTATCTGGTGAAAGACTCAACATGAATCTCTTTCATAGCAAAATAAAAACAAATCTGCGACAAGTGGTGCACAGTTCGTACCCATAGGGATACCAACAATTTGTCTATAAACGGTGGTTCCATACCTGACGAAAATACTATTTGGAGAGACAACATCTCAAATGAATCTTAATATAATGTTTCGTCTTCAAAAATGCGCATGCAAAATAATTATGGACTATAATGTAGTAGATGTATTAGAAACCATGCAATAATTGAAAATATTAACAGTCTTTGAAAGATTATACTTGAGAAAGCAAAGTTTATGTATAAAGTGATCAAATCAAAACACCTCAATATGTTAATATAATTTTTAAAAATAGAATGGCAAATGATAATGTACCAGTGCTATGATCAACATCAACATATATTTTCATTTCACCAAGGCACACAAAGAAATTTATAAACAAAGTGTTGTGTATCCAGGACCTATTAATGGAACAGTTGACCAGATAATTAAAACTCTGAATACTATTGATGCATTTCATTCGAATTTTATAAAAATGGATGAAAGGAAACCTAATGTTCGAATCCAATATTTACTTATGTTAATACACCAGGGTTAGAGAAATCATTTTGTTTACTTTATATATTTAAATAGTAATTTTCACCATTTGTTCATATGTATATATATTTGTTATTCCAATCTCATTTTCGTTTTTGTTGTTATTAATTATGCTTGCTTCATGTCTTTCTCCATAGCTTCATAATATTTATTTCAGTTTAAAGTTAGTCTTCTTTTGTACAAAATTAGGGTAAACGAGTGTTTGTGTGCTTAAAGTGTATTCAACGTTTGAAGGTTTAATTTGAATGCGAACATTTAACGTTTAAAATCAATATTGCCTTTATTGATCAATTACTGCTTTATTTGATTTGTTTCTGTCATTTGTAATTTGTATATAATAGAGGGCCCTCTGTTGAAGATTTGTTTATATCACTAAATAATTTGTTACCCTCTGTAAATTAATGACTATTATTATTATTATTACGTGAGACCCTTGACCATTTAAGAACATACCAGATTCGTGCATGCGTCAAACCTTTGTACTATGATTAACAATTGTGACACAGTTTTCATGACTCAGACAAGCGACAGTCAGAGGACAGTCAAAGGTCGATGATTTTATCGACAGCAAAATTGACACGTAGAGCGCATTTCTATTACGATCATTGCCAAGCGTCTATTATTCGTTGTTTAAAAATATATGGAAAGTTGGGCTTTCCTCATATTGATAACACAATCAAGCACGTGACATACATAAATGCATCTATTACAATTACAGAGGAAATTGTTACATTATGTGTTATTCCCAAGGTAGTCCCCATGTTAGTACCGTACCATACCAAGTGGTATTTTCGGGACGGGTGTGTTTTCAAGATTTGTTTCCATGGGAGGTAGGTTTTGAGAGAATGGGTTAAGGAAGGGATTTTAGAGAGTGAATAGGCTAAGAATAAAATAATCCAGGGGATTGGGAGCGAGGAGGGGTTAAGGAAGGGGAGGGCTAGGAAAGAAACATCAAAGGGTGGGAGAGAAAGGGCTACGGAAAACAATCCGAGGCTGGGGTCGAGATTTTTCTTTATGGGTTATTTTGCTCCATATGTTTTTATTATGAAGCGGTAAGGCACGTATTTTCAGGGGAGGATATATTTTAAAAAATATGTTAATAATTGGGTATTCTGTAGATTTTCTTAGAGATGAAGGCTTTTGTTTTCAATTGTATGTTCTTTCTGTTTTTATTCCGTTGAAGGAGAGTGGAAAATGTGTATTCTGGCTGATTGTTTAAGGGGTGCTGGAAGGTAAGTAAATGATTTCCAGGGGACCTAGAATGGTATTTTATCAAATTTTCCAGGTGACTGGGTCGAAAAAAACGCTTTCCCAGTTGTTGTTGTTTTCTAAATCCAGGGTTTGTATTCTGGGCTTAAAGATCTACCTTAGAGTGGGGATGGGGTGAGGTGGTGAATAATGATAGCCAGTATCTGGAATAGCCCATTCCCGCCCAAAAGAATTTCGTTTCTGTCTAATCCTCGGGTTATGCCCACGTTACCAACACGCCCTGACTGTGAGAATATACAACACGCGTATAAAACATAACCCTGTGCAAGTGTGGTGCTCAAGCAGCTAAGTACCAAGAAAAATGCCATCCACATTATTTGTTAAAATCAATTGCTCCATTTACTGGACCGTAGCTATCTGTACGCAGAGTATGCAACCTGCGTACAACAACATAAGCACATAATAATGAAAAGACAATAAAGCTAGATATACAATAAAAAAGAGGGGTTCGGGGGAATGTATTTTCCTATTTAGTTTTCCATTTACAGTAAATGTGCAGCTATTGTAAAAAGCTAATTTGTTACATTTCAAACCTCTGCGGTTTTAAATTTCGGGTGCTAGTAAATCATTTAGGACTCACAGGTTTTAACAAGAGGGTCAGATGACCCTAAATCGCTCACCTGATAACTTTGCGCTTTGTAGACCCATTGCAACATTTACAATTGGTGAGTTCAAAGAATGTTTTTATTCCCCCACCCCTTATTAGTATGTTTTATTCAATTCTATGGCCCCCCGGGAGCAGGGACAATTTAATTCAGGGTCGCCATTCAAAGACATTTTGGTAGAGAATAATAAAGCGTATGCTACAAGCAAATATAAATCTCTAGCTTTTGATTCTCAATAGAAGAAGGTAGTTTAAATATTTGCCTATATAAGTCTTCATATAACAGTGACCCCAGGGCTGAGCCAAATTTGACCCCCAGTGTCACCATTTGAACAAACGTTGTAGAGGACTTTAAGTTCTGCTGCATGTAATATATAAGAGCTCTATATAGAGAGACTCTACGTCACGTCGTTTCAGAGAAGAAGAGTATTTAAGTGTTTCCCTGATGCGCGGCCAAATTTAACCCCTATAATCACCATTTGAACAATATTAGTAGAGGACCATAAGCTTATGGTAAAGGCAAAACTATTGGACCTCTAGCTATTGCAGTTAACATAAGAATATTTCTCAAAGCAGGCCAAATCTACTAGTAACCTCCAGTGTCATCAGTTGACAGATTTGTAGAGGTATAAAACCGAACAGGAAATGCAGCTTTCACAGAACATAGTAAACCCCCAATACACGCAAAGGACAAACATGAATGGCAATGTTAATAAGAATAAAGGCATCACAAACACAAAAACGTTAACCCCCGGGCTGGGTCAGATTTGAACAAACGTGTCAGAAAGACCATATGACAGCTTTATTACTTGTAGTCTAAGAGAAGAAGAATTGTTTCCCTGTACACTTATATATGTAAATCATGGACCCATTATGCTGTGCGGCCAAATTTGACCCCAAGGGTCCCTATTTGAACAAATAGGATAGAGGGACACTACCTGCAATATATGAGCTCTACGTCTTGTGGTTTCACATAAGAAAATGTTTAATTTTTCCGTTTCTACATATATAAACGTTGAACCCCCGATGCGCAGCTTACTTTATGAACCCGGAGATTTCGTTTGAGCAAACATGATGAGTCATGGGATTGGCGATCATTATTAGTACAAACTTCGAAATCTGTTCAGTGGTTCTAGAGAATATATTGTTTAAAGTTTCAACCTTTTATAGTAATAGCTGTCATCCTGGATATTACGCTGACTTAATTTTAACAAATTAAAAAACAATTGAACTCAGAATCATCCATGTGAAGCTAAAGATGTCGATTCCTTGCTCAGGATTCGTTAAATCAGTTGAATTTTCCATTACTCGGAGCAAACACCGGTCAGCTTATGAAGACTATGCGATATAGCCGAAATATCCAAGTAGGTACTTATTTGCTCTGAATAATAGAAATTCAACTAATTCATCCATGTAAAGTTTTGGTCAAAACTGAGCAAGCGACGGCTTTTGAGAAGGTCTTAAAAACAAACCGTTAACGACGACGCCGATGGACGGATTGGACGGAAAATAGACAAAGAGAACCCCTTTGGCTCAGGAGCTAAAGATTATTAGAAGTTATTACATAATTGTCTAATTTGAAATATAAATGTAGTTATTGTTCATTTATTTAATCTGTTAGTGTTAGATGAGTAGGAAACTCTATATACGGAAGTACATGTCTGAACCTGACAACCCGAATAAGAGCAAGAACGATCAGCTCCAATACCAAACAGCATGTGTTTTGGTTTTGTATATAATTCAGAAACATACTTCAGACCTGTCAAGATATTATAGTACTTACTTCATTTCCTAAAATCGAAAACAGTAACAGACTAACTAAATTACAAATCGCTCTTGACGAAACAGCTACTTGTTATGTATGTACGTAGGTAGGTTACCTTTTAATCCAGGTCATTCTGATTTTGGATCGATGTCTAGGGATCTAAAAGAAAAAAGACCAAACATTAGAATAAATACTGAAAATTGGATCCATTGGAAGCAAGAACACGGACAACAGAGAAAGGTAGTAGACTCGGTTTTAGTGAGTACTGTTCTTGAGATAATATAAGGTGCAGCACCTCTTGTGCCCTAGCATCGGCTTAAGTGGTATCTACTTAGAATTAGATATAGAAATCGAACAGGAAAAGTAGCATTCAAGGACGACAGTGAACATAAAAACACACACAGCATAACAAAAAGTCTATAAAGATGAATAAAGGTCAAATAACAAATCAATAAACACAAAAGGGTTGACAATAGGGCTACAGCATGGAGGGTTAGTGGCAAAAAAAGGCCGCTGGGGGCTTTAAACCAGGTTCTAGGATACATCAAACCTCACACTTACCCTACTGTCATATCAATAAACGGGACAGTGAAAAATACAGAAATCACAGCCATGAACGATTCTCTAACCATCAGGTTGCATCAGTAGGCAATATAAGTAAAACACAAAGATGCTCATGTAAAAAAACAATAGCTAGAAAGTACACAGAGGGTACTCATGACTTGCAGAACCAGAGGCATCAAGAGACACAAACCACTTGATGGCACGATAAGTACAACTTTGCAGACAAACAGCAAACGTAAACCGTCCCTTTCTCGGCTTAGGTAGACGTTATCATAGGGTCCCACAGTCGTCCCGGTTCATCGCACAATTAAAGAGGAAAGCATAGTGGCGAACTGTATATTGTCACCACCAAGCTGCGTGCGTTGCATAATGATAGGGTCATAACCTCTTTTGATAACTTTTTATACGTTACTAGTATAAAAGTCGAACAGAAAATGAAGCTTTCACAGAACACAGTAAAACCCCAAAAACACGCAAAAGAAAAACATGAATGGCAAAGATAAAAAAAAATAAAGGGCCTTATGAGTCACAAACAAAAAGGGTTGACAATAGGCTATCGCCTTAAATAAAGAAATCCCCGCCAGATGAACTATTCTCTTAACCAACAGGCAAGCATAAATATGAAATATAAGTAAAGTTTAACAAGGATAGTATGAACGTGACCATGACCAAGGATCTTACGATGTTTGTAAATCACGTCACCATAGAATTCAGGTTGTGTTAGTCCTTGTCGCAGAAGAGTCTGAAATTACTTTTACATTTGGAAAGAAGATCAGGGTTTCGATAATAAAAGGTGTTGCAAAGGTTTTACGAAGTTTTATGGAAACTGTCCCACCCCTGATGGAGTACCTTTTTAGTTAAACAAAGATATTTTGCGAATATTTAAAGTCCTCAACTCGAGTACAAGCTCGATGAAATGACAGATAAACACCATTGGCTGTTGTTTGGTATGTTAAATCATATTGAACAAGTTGCAATGGTTAAAGCGTGTGTGTTCCACAGTAGCTCAAATATCGTGATAACAACAGGCCCATTAGTGCATGTATGGCTCTACTTGTGCTTAAAGAGGCCGACGACAGGTTTTAGGAAATTTAATGTTAATATTATTAATATAGTTTTTTGTGTGATTCGATCATACAACCCAAGGTTTCCAAATTTGAAATTAAATCAATAAATAAATAAACAATGAAATATAGAACACAACTCTGATTTTTTATCATTTCCTGCTTGATAAAAATATGTTATAATATACAATGCTCGTGCCGAAGCAATAGTCGAGCATAAAAATAGTTTAATTGACCCGACGTTTGTGTGGATAATGACTGTTGTACGAACTCGTATAGATAATGGCTATAGCAGATACAGCTGTCATGCGGATGGCCTTGTCCAGTTTAGAATAATTGTCCCCACGACCCTCAGGACGCCATGAGGTACAAACTGATGCAGTCTGGTCAATAGTTCGCGAATAGACTCTGAGATACAGAGGTCGTAGCATGACAAGAACCATAGTTGGTACAAAGAAAGGTCCCATCATACACTAATTTGTTTACAAATTCAAAAAGAGTATGATAATGGACATTTGGAAACGGCCGAGCACGACACATACGAAATATTGCAGTCTGGCTTTAATTGAGACTGTTCATGGTCGATAAAATGAACACAACTAGTGCAGTTTGGTCAATGTCACACTCATAGAAGATGATATCAGAACGTGTACCCTAAACCGGACGTAACTTTTGTTTCGGACAAGTAGGTCACATAGGAACATACTGATGCAGTTTCATCATTATTCAACCAAATACAAGCTGAGATTCAGAACGTTTAGACTAAAACCGGACGTGACATATGCTTCGAAGAAGAAGGCCAAAGCGTAAAATAAAGTTTCAGCAAGTCAAGTCAATAAGAGGGATATACTGATGCAGTGTGATCAATATCCCACCCAATACAACTGAGATACAGAATGTTAACACTAAAGCGGACGTGACATATGCTTCGAAGAAAGAGGGCCAAAGCGTAAAATAAGGTTTCACCAAGTCAGGTCAATAAGGAGGAACACACTGATAGCAGTGTAATCAATATCCCACCATACAAGCTGAGATTCAGAACTTTTACTCTAAACCGGACGTGACATAGCTTCGAAGAAAGAAGGTCAAAGCGTAAAATAAGGTTCACCAAGTCAGGTCAATAATAAAACAAACGCAAAACAGCAATACGTTGATTCATCATGATACAGGTTCGGAGAGCACCCATTCGTAAACAAAACAGCTAAACACTGATCATACATACACTTTATACGCTTCTATAGCATTATTCTG